>OX411312.1:54534018-54624018 GCA_948150685.1 Rhaphigaster nebulosa | reverse complement strand
AAAGATATGGCTATTTCAATTGTTTCAATACCTTTTTAGTCGTATTTACAACGAATAACATAGGCTATTGCATTAGGTTGAAGGTTGGCGATGAGGGGCGGGATTGCGTTTTCTAGAACTCGATTATGGAAGTTTTGGAGATGTCTGATATATTATATATATTTCCCGCTACATTTGAGCATCTCCAGCGGTCTTTTGGGTAAAATGAGCTGGAATTCGGTACGTAGGGTTTTCGTTTAGGCAGAACGATATCATAAGAGGGTGGGTACATTCCAGTCAAAATTTCGGTATGTTTACTTGAAATTTTGGCGTTTTTAAAGTTTTGTGCAAGTCTACTGCTCAAACAAATAAGTTTTGTAGATGTCTGATATATGTGTGTGTGTGGGGACGTCACGATGCCGATTGTCATTATTGAGATACTGCGATCTTCGGAAACTAGTGACAAAATTCAGAATCACTTTTTGAGCCAACAATTTATCGTTTAATAGGCACATAAGGAAGTCATGCGGTATCCACATCAGATATTTTATTTTAGTGAAAATACGACCTTAGTGACGCAGCTCTGCTGTTCACGGTTTTTTTTTATGCTTTTAACTCTATAACTAATAGTATTATAAAAGGTTAAGAAACTTTTTAGGGGGAAGAATTTAGGACTCGGCCTATGAAACAATTGCAGTTTTCTCTACTTTAACGAGTAAACGAATCGGTCGTAAAGATAACGCGCAATTTGAACATGAAAAAAATGCTCTGGTCTAAGAGTAGTAATGATAAAATAAAAAATATCTTACCTTGATGCACCAGAATAGCGTTTTGAAGTTGAACAAAAACTATAACCGCCTTCTCATTGTTCTATAGTTGGAAAATACTGAACCAAAACTGAAACCGTCACAACTATTTATTTTACAATCAAGATTCAACTGTACGGTAGAATTTTAGTTTTCAACTGTTAGCAGCTATTGCAACACTAAATAACTAAGGGACGAATTTAGGCAACGGGACGGAATTCGGGCACTTTACCATGTACAATATTATATTTCAAACTGTGCCTCACTGTTTTAAATACATTTGATGTTTTGATTAGACTTTGATTTTTATGATCAATCAGTCATGATTATCGTAATAATTTTATTAACAAAAAAAAAAATACATGAAACAGGATGGAAAAATAATTCAAATATAGCAAAATTAATAAAAATATAAAAAGTTAGTAGCTTCTACTGTTATTGAATATTATTATTTTATATCGATACAAAATATTTCAAAGGAATTAGAATTAAGTGGTTCGAGCAAATTATCATAAGAATCAATATAACAAAATTTTAAAATTCCCTTTTTTTTACAATATCTCGGGGAGTAGTATACCAAAAAACGTTTTAAAAAATAAATAAATGGATTTGTTTTACTCAAGTTGTATTATAAGGGGTTTCATCACTATATTGCAAAATAGTGAAGAAAATCCTTATAGTACGAAAAGTCATATATTTAATATAATCAAGTTGTGTTATTATACAACGGATTAAACTTTGCTTCTATATTCGCCCCGGATTTTATTATTTTTTTCCCATCAAAATCGTGTCATTAGCCATTCTTAATCAGCCATAATCGATAGTCATTCCCTATTCTTTGTTCAGAAGTTGTAAGGGTGCTTAAAAATAGCGAAAGGCAACGATTTAGTTTAAATTAAAAAAAAAAATTAATTATAAGACACAAAAGTTTAAGGAATAAGTTAGGTTTCGAAAAAATAATTTCCGATCATGCTTTCCGTACCATACTTTTGCTATTTTTTTGTTGGGTTTTAATGGAAAATTGTGGGTTTCATAACCAAAATAAAAGAGACATAAAATATTTTTTTTTAAACCCCTGTTTTTTAAAAAACAAATATATTATACCTAGCTAGTATAAAACCAAACATTTTCTATAGTTCTCATATTATCTTTTCTTAATTAATGAAAAAATATTAAACTTAAATTAGGATTTACTAGTTTTGCAAGAGTGACATTGTAGACTTAAAAGCAGATAGAATAAACGAAGATGTTATGGAACAGCATGCAGCAACTTATAACTAAAGTTAAACCACTATACAAGGGCGTATTCAGCTCAAAACAGAAGGGAGGGATTTTCTAAATTTAATTTCTTAAATATAAGAAAGGCGTCCATGGTGCCAAGCAATATTTTACAGTATCATTCAAAAGAACACAATTTATTTTCTAAAAACTGAATTCTAAAATAATAGTTTGCAAGGAATAGCCACGAAATTTTAAATTTTTCCACGTTGGAAGAGAGAGGGTAGTCCCACATCACCCCTCTTAGTTAATAAGATGGCAAGGTACGAAAAAAAAAAACAAATTTTAAAAATATTATATTATATAGATTATATATATTAACCTAACAATAAATAGTATTAAATATTTTTTTTTAAATTAAAAACAAAATTTGAAAATATACCTATATATTTAAAAAAAATAATTTTCTAAAAAATAAAATTATGTTTCAATTTGAAATGCGAGCCCCTTGGACTATCCCACCTTTTTTCTTCTTTTGATAACTTATGTTAAAAAACAAACAAAAAGACAATCTTAAATGTTTAAGAAAAAAATTTCTTGAAATTAAAAAAAAATATAGAGAAGATTGCTTGGTTTAATATAGCTATAATTATTTCACTTTAATGGTATTTGTTTTTAAATAAGTCGTCTGCATTCATTCATTAAATGTTCATCTAAACATCTGTTCATTTTGAAATTCGCCAATGATTCGTCTGGCATATTATACAGTGTTTTCACTATATTTCTGACAAGAAAGGAAAGTTCGTCGTAAAAATCATTTAATGAAATGTTTTCTTAATCTATTCTAAATACAATAATGTCTGAAAGTTTTTTAAAGTATGTTGTGCATAACAACTGGCTAACCGACCGCTACTGTAAAGGGATGTACTGGAAACATTCAGTAGAGAGGTAAATAAATAATATATAAAAACATTATCTATTTTTTAATTTATTGTTCTAAATTAAGAACAAAATGGTATTTAGAAAAAAACAATTGAAATATCTACTCTAAATAAAAACAGAATATATTTATAATGCTGCTTCAATAACAAGGAAAGTTTAAACCAATCATAGATATCATATCTATAAGTATAGATATGCAATTAAAAAAAAACATAAACTCTAAATAAACAATAAAATATAAGTTGTAAGTTTTTCTTGTCCTCAATTGTCTAAATTGTCTATTAGCTTCAAATTAAATTTGTATACCATTTTTAACTGTGAATTATTTTATATTATTTTAAATGATTACGATTAAAAAGACATAAGTACTAAATATAAATAACAAAATATATTAAAAGATGGGAATATCAAATAATTCTCATTATTTTTAGATAATTTATTTTTTTTAAAGTAATTATTTATATATAAAATATAATAATAAACAGTGTTATATTAGTGGAATAATTTCTTCCTTTATATCTTTATATTCCTTTATTCTTTTTTGCTACGTCGTTCCACCAACGTTTCAGCGTACTCTCCCCCCATTCTCAAGGTGTTCTTTTTTTTTATAAACTCTATACTCCTATTGTCTATATCCAACCTATTGATTTTGTCTGATAATAAATTCATTTAATTTAATCATAAAAACAGTGTTTTATATCTTTACATATAATGCTATGAGTGAAAAATGTTACATCTATCTTAATCATTACCACAATATAACAATAAACATAAATTCTTTATTTATTCCGGAACACGCTCCTTTAAAATAATATTACAAGCAATACAATGTGAACTTTAGAGTCTTAGAATCAAAGATATAACAAGAAAAAGCGTTAACAATTTATAAAATTAAATTATTATAAATTTATATATTATAATAATTATAAGTTTTCCAACGATCTACAAGTTGTGTACTAGATTAGGAAAGGGTTGGTTAATAACTGGAAAAGAAAATTGTGGAGAAATGAGAAGGTAGTTGGATATATTAAAATAAACAAAAGTAGAAAAAAAATTTAATGTAACCGAATGAAAATGAAAATTCAATGAATTATGTAGATGTATGATTAAATGATAACAGAGTAAAGGAAGAAAAGAAAAAATGAAATGTGAAATGTGTATATATATATATATATATATATATATATATATATATATATATATATATATATATATATATATATATATATATATTATGTCCAACTAAGAATTGATTTGTACGCTGTGTGGTGTATTAACCCACTTATTTAAGCAGAATTGATATTCAATAAATCATTTCTCCCTCTAAAATTATAGAAGTAGCTTATAAAACTAACAAGTAAACAAAATGAATTATTACAAATAATAATAAAAAATATTATTGTTAGTTAGCATTAATTGATATTCCAAAACAAAGCCTTAAGTTTCTTAAATAACTAACCAGTCAACTTTTCAGCCATCATTAGCACAGAAAAAGATAAGATCACATAAATACATACCAGAGAAAGAACATGAAAATAAAAAATAAGTAGGAAGAATTAATATACGTTAAAACAAATTTAAAATGATAAAGTTTATGCGATGAACAAACGCAATGAACGCGCTTTAATGGAAAATCAAAGTAAATCAGGGAAAACCAAGTCACAGTATTTATAAAAATAATTCCATAATAAATTGTAGGGATCATAAAAAGCCCAACAAACACCTATAATAAGCAGCTTAATATGTCTAACACTTACATTGTTAAGTTCAATCAGCAGCAAAACATTTTATGCTAAATATGTACATAAAGCTTAATTAAATTAATGTATTATTTTTTACTTTTATTATTAATATAAATTTATTCTCTTTCACTTTACTTTTTTTTTAATGTATTAATAATGCAAGTTTACTTTTTCCTTAAAGGATTAAAAGTTATGTCATTATTATTTATTATGATTTCATTTTTTTCTTATTTGTTTATTTATGCTATTATTTACTCAATATCATATTCTTTTTTGTTCTAATCTAAGGCTCTACAGCTCTACTGATTTTACTTGTAATATTATTCTAAAGGGACATGTCCCAGAATAAATAAAGAATTTATTATTAAAAAAAAGGCTGAAAATCATTAATATACGAAATATATGAGTGAATACATAAAAAAAAAAAAAAAAAAATCACAACAGAAAAAGTATATTTTGCGTCGATACTAATACTCAAATTTAGGAGGTTTTTTCTTTTTTTGGGAGAGAGGGGGAGGGGAGTAGTTCCCATTAACTTAACTCATGCAATCCTTAGCTTATACCGAAAAGTATATGGGATAGTCAAGCTCAACTACAGTAAATAAAACAAATTTAAAATGGAAACGGGAGTAAAGCAAGGGGACAGCTTAAGGCCATTATTCTTTGTAATATACATTTACAGAATAATATAGAAATCTAAACGAACGAGTCCAAATTGAAAAATGCCATACAAGAAACGCTACAAGCGTTGGGGAAAGTTCTGAGCCCAGAAAGGATGACTGCCATAACAAAATTAAGTACATGGTTTTATTTAAATGCGGTTCTAGAGAATTTAGTACTGTGACTTGTAGAGACTTAAATTTGGAGCAGGTCGACGTATACCAATACTTAAGAACCAAAATTACTAATGATGACTGGTTGGATTTCGAAATGAACCAAGTATAAGGCAGTGGCGGTTATTCTATTCGTGCCCATGAGCACGCGATTTCTCAGTCTAATAAAATACAAATACAATTACTTTATAGGAGTTAGAAGAAATAGAAAATATATATTTAAGATTGTGTAAATCAACAGAAACTGAACGCCTTCATTGTGAGGCAGAGAGAGTCTGGATTTCGTAGTGGAGGAGGTGTGGTCTACTATATATGTGAACCAACCAGCTCGGCGATTCAGTGGAAGAAGGTTTTACAACAGCTAATTTAGTGTACAAAAGATAATTTACTTTTCAATTCAAATATTAGTTATTTATTTAATTTATCAACAAACACGTTAAAACAAATAAAATACTCTTTATTTCGCAAAGTAAAATGACACTGTATACAATTAGCCTTTCTTACGCCTTCAAGTTGTTTGGGAACTGACTTTACAATGACTTCGCTGGAGTATTAAAGTTACAAAACTGAAGGTGTCTTTACTTGTGACAGGTATTTTACATCGTATTTTTGAGTTAGATACTATGAAGATTATTTGTATGAACCTCCGTTACCCCCACTATTGGGAGATAGGAAAGCAAAAAATGTGAATTACTTACTCCGCAATCTAAATTGGAAAAAGGGAAGAGGAAATGAAGAAAATTGAAGACAAGACTGTCAAAAGTCTATATCCCTCCACTGACATATGCAGCTGAAACTAAGCCACAGAGATGTAAGTCAAAAGGAAAGATCTCGATAAGACGAGATTTGACCGAATGAGAAATCAATGAATAAAAGAAGAGACAGGGCAGAAACCGCTAATGAAAAACATTCGTACAAGAGAATTGATGCTATTCGGCCTTGTACGAAAACTGACGAACAATATATAAAAAATATAAGTGAATAGAAAGCTAAAACAGGGAGAAAGAAACCAAAAGGACGACCTAGAAATAGGTGGGAGGACCTTCTATCAGATTTTCCAAGGAACTGAGGATAAGTCCTAAAAGGGTAAGCCCTTGGCTAGGTTAAAAGCACAGGCACACAGAGCGCGATCCGTCGCGGCGATCTGTGATCTCAGCCCGCAGCGAGCTGGCGATCTAATATATTATTACTTACTGCACTATACATATTACACTTAAGGCGATAAGTTAGACACTCATTTCACTGAGGTTGATCGACTTCCTAAGATCTGCGTTGAATCCACAGCAAAAACCAATGCACACACAAAGAGACAATATCTTGCAGGACATCGCATTAATCTATGAATATCGGAAGTCACTGAATTCCCTCATCGCACGCAATATTCCAAGACGATAATTAAAATCTGCTCCAGGAAGAAGACGACAAAGAGCCCATTGAGGGATATTGGACGGAATTTACTCAATTTAGCAGCGGAGAGATCCGAAGCGGCTCCTTTGAAGTGGCTAGATACGGACGAGATACCTTATCAGTCCTTATCAGTGCCCTATACAGCTGGAGATATCGAGCCAAGGAGAAGGCCCTACCTGGCTCCCGGCCGTTCCGATGCACTGTCCTCGCTATCTTAGTGCAAATAGTTCTGTCAAATGGAATGAGCCAATCCGGTAGGCGTAGTTCTGCCATCATAATAAACACTACTCTACTAACTTCCCTCAACTAGTTTTCCAGGGTCATTCTCCAATAAACTGTCACTTTGGCTGTCTGGAGATTTCTGGAAGCTTTTTCATTTATTCGGTTTTCTTTTTTTTTTTAACCTCCCAATCAACATCCAGTTCGTCACAAAACAGAGTACATTTTTAGATATCAAATATGTAAAAATAATAGAGAGAAATGCTTTATTTACAGCAACGCTGCCCAAATGCCTTTGGTTACTACTTACACAGCATACTAATCAATCTATAGATACATACCATACAATATTATTATACATAATTTTTTTCCTTACATGTTAGCTCTAAACACATTACAATTATCTCTACATTACACATACTATATCTGTTCCTTATTTTTTGTTTTCCTTTTGTTTGCTATAGACCTTCTAATACTCTCTAATCCTTCCCTTATTTTTTTTCCCGGTGACTCTCAACCATTTCATAACTTAAAATAACTTTTTTTTTTTTTGTTATACATGCATTTTAGAAATGCACACCTAAGCATCACAAACAGAACACGTAATAATAACCAAATAAAAAGATACGGATAAAAAACAATTTAATAAATATATTTAAAGAAAAAATAAATAAACAATAATTATAATAAATTTAAAAAATAAATAATAGATATCCACTCAGTCAACTACCATACAGGTGATGGTGCATAATTCCCAGGGAGTCCTTCGCTTCCTAGCGATAATTTATCTGTTGCATGTATAAAATAATTTTATGTTCTTTATAAAGTTTTCGTTAAGAAGCACCGTTTTGGAGTTATAAATCACTAACTGAAAATAACCAAAAAACTTCCATGTTTGATTGGTCATCATTTTGTATCTTCTTCTAGAACATAATTATTCAAAATAGGAGAACCTTTGGGTAAATTAAATCACATTTTTCTGCCTGGGCTCCCGGCAATTTTTATGCAATTGCTTAACTGCTATGCAAACACAGTCAGAGGTGGTTTTGAATGGGATTAGTGCTTACTATTCATAACAGAATAGAACTATCTCTTGGTACATATATCTTCAATGGAAAATAGAAGGTGAAAAAAATGGCAAGAATATAATTGGGAGATTCCAAACTCAATTATTCCACCTCAAAGTCTAAAATACCGGTAAATAACTAACCGGTCAACGTTTCGGCGAGTCAGGCATCATGAGGACATACATAATCAAATCATATATATGAAGATCAAAACGTACATCTGACATCAATACATAAAAAGACGCATCAACCAGAGACATCACATCACTCCAAGACAACCAGTCACATACTGAAGGCAAAGGGAGGTAACATAATAAAAGCCTAGAAGGTTATATTTAAACAGCTGATTAGCAAAAACCAGAAAACTTACGTAGCAAGCATCCAAAAAAGAATATATATTTATATATAAATAAGGCCATTACACTACTCTGCTTGCCGGGAGCAATTAATTTCATATACCACATCACATAGTTGCTGGCATAATATTATATCCATCAGAGTAGTTTAATGGCCTTTTATATATATAAATCTATATTCTTTTTTGGATGCTGGTTACGTGAGTTTTCTGGTTTTTGCTAATCAGCTGTTTAAATATAACCTTCTAGACTGTTATTATGTTACCTCTCTTTGCCTTCAGTATGTGACTGGTTGTCTTGGAATGATATGATCTCTCTGGTTGATGAGTCTTTTTATGTATTGATGTGAGATGTACGATTTGATCTTCATATATATGATTTGGTTATGTATGTCCTCATGATGCCTGACTCGCCGAAACGTTGACCGGTTAGTTATTTACCGGTATTTTAGAGACTTAAGACTTTGAGTTTGGAATCTTCCAATTATATTCTTGCTATTTTTTTCACCTTCTATTTTCCATTGAAGATATATGTACCAAGAGATAGTTCTATTCTGTTATGAATAGTAAGCACTAATCCCATTCAAAACCACCTCTGACTGTGTTTGCATAGCACTTAAGCAATTGCAAAAAAAGTTGGTCTCAGGCTATGGCTAATGATTGAAATCGGATTTTGATTGGGTTCTGAAATTGGATTCTTTTGATGAGTTGTGATAAAATTTTGTCACAGGATTAATATTCTTAATATTTTAAGGAGAAATTAGCACACGATTTGGACATTGATAATAGATCGGGACCCGTAGTTTGGGATAAACACTAAATCTTTTAATCCTATTTGTGTACTGCTATAAATTTTCAAAAAGAAAAGTATTTTTATTAGGTCAAATCGCCAGATCTCGATGTTAAATTTTGACTTTTAAGATTGACATATCTAAAAAAAAATGTAAAAAGCTAGGACAACCTTAGTACGAGAAAGCTTGCCCGCCACGTCAAGGCGATTGTCTTAGGGCAAGTCGATTGTTAAATTAGGGTCTTCTCATCCCTTGGTCCCTTCAGGACCTCGAATTGCCCTAAGACGTGTTTTTTTTTTTAGGAATGTCAATCTTATACCTCAAAATATGACATCGAGATATGGGGACTTGACCTATTCAAAACACTTTTCTTTTTGAGGATTAAAATTCGTTTAATAGTTGTTTATTATCAAGTAGACTTTTACTAGGAATTCTTTAAACAAGAGTATTACACCTCGAGCATTATGGGAAAATAATTCCGGACGAAATTAATTATCTCCTCATGTCAGAGATCTGTCAACTTTGAGTGGCAGCACCAGCCTTCTAGATTAGGCATCGCCACCTGCTCCAGCGACCTCAAACATAATTAAAGGTGCCTCGGTATAAATTATACCTCGTTTAATATACTACTGACGGCGGTGCCCTCTGGCGGTGTGGGTGGAGGCTGCTAGAGCAAGACAAAAAATCAACTTGAACATCAAAATTTAACGAGATAAACGTTAATAGGTACAATATATGTACATGCGTTTGGTTAATCGAATTAACACCCCTCGAGATTCATGTTTAAAAGAAAATATTATAACAACCATGTGTACCAATACTTCATCCTCTTATGCAAAGCTAATAATAGGCTAATAAGCTAATAATAAAAGAAAACGCATAAGTAAAACCTACAGAAAAATAATAAATATCTGTATGAAAAGACATTAGTGATAAATGTAACGTATTTGCAGAAGTGGGTCAGTCAGAACATATTTCAAACGTAGTTGCACTGTAATTAATTTACTTATTGATGTATTCCTTATTGAAAATATATAACGATTGGAGGATATTATGAAAGATTAGCATAAACACTCCAAGTAAAACTTTCAATAAGAACAGAATACTGCAAGTTAAAAATATCTGATGTGGACAACACATGAATTCCTTGCACGCTCATTAAACTATAAATCGGTGGCTCAAAAAGTGATCCTGAATTTGGTAACTAGTTTCCGAAGATTCCAGTATCTCAAAAACGACATCCATCTATTGACACACACACACACACACAAACAAACATACACACAGACACACTCTTGTTTCTGGAGGTCTCATTCCGTTATTATATGTCATTTTCCTTCAGTAGATAACTAGTTTTCAAGAGATTTCTTCATGTTCCGTGACAACATTAAGACTGTCAATATCACTAGATAAAGAATTGGAAATCAACAATTTCGACATTTTAAGCGGAAAAAACCACTTTACTAATATCTTATTCTCCTGCTGCAGACTTATTGATCTCACAAATGGGGAGGAAAACCAATATTTTACACTCAATTTTAACACTTAAAAGAAGTAATAAAAATGTTTAATTGGATTGGAAACCAAATTGCGTTTGTAACCTTTATTATCGAAACATATGATTTCTGTATATAATTTTAATATAATTTTTGATGTAAGTTATTAATGGCCTTCAAATAAAGTAACCTTTTTGGCTCTTCAATTTTAACCAAAATCTAGAAAATACATTCATATCGACATAAAAGTCCTATTTACCAAATTTGAGATGTTTAGCATTATATTTTAATATCATATTTGATGAATGTTTTTATATCTTTCAAGTAAAATACCGCTTCCGGTTTTCCAATTTAGACCAAAATTTATTATGTTATTTATATTAATATATAGATCTTGTATATGAAATTTTAGAAGTTTTGCATTATATTTAAATATAATTTTTGATGAAAATCCGTAATGACCTTCAAGTGAAGTACCACTTCCGGTAATCATACAATGACCAAAAAGAGAGGTTCCTAACTAAATTATACACTAATCCTAAATACAAAATTTTAACTTTCTACGGCTAACCGTTTTTGAGTTATGCGAACATACGTACGAACGTCACGACAAAACTAGTCAAAATAGATTCAGAGATACTAAAAATTGATATTTCCGTTGCAAAATTAAAACCGAAAATTTTCGCGATTACAATACTTCCTTCACTGCGTACAAGGAAGTAAAAAGTGTTCGAAAGATCCAGGGAATTGGAATTAGTTTTCGATTTCAATATATTCCGTATCTTACTCCCACCATTCCGATAAAATCGGCTTACCAGAAATACCACTTTATATCACCGATTTTACATGTTTTTTTTTTTTAATTTTCCCGAAAACGGCACTAACAATTTTAATGAAACTTGCCTATACATAGTCTTCTGCTTAAAGCCCTTTAACTATAAAATACATACAGTACATATACATATACAGAAAATGCTGTAAAAAAAAGATATGACAAAATGAAAATTTTATTTGTGGTAATTCAATAAGTAAGCATTTAATGGTAAATTGTGTATATAATCATATAAAAGGTAATTAAATTCTCACTAAAAATTTTTATTAATTATCTAAATCGGACCAGTATTATCAGCAGTTTATTAAACTACAAAAGATTAGCGACCGACCATAGACGGAATGCCGAGTGTGTCGGAAAGCAGACATTTGCGACCGAGCCGCAACCCATAATCTTGTTTCAACAATAAGCTCTGTTCAATTTTATTGTTAACTTCAAGCTGTTTTAGTTATTTCTACTACATAATTATTTATTTAATGGAAACTAAACGAAAAGCTTTATAGTTTATATGCAGCCTGACAAATCAAAAAATAAAGAGCGCAGAATTTTCGTTTAGCAATTGGTTAAAAAACTATTTTCTATTGTACTTTAGTGAGGAGAAGACGTGAAGAAATGCTGCTGAAAATACTAGATTTTTACAAAAGTCTTTGTGCATAAAATAAGTTGTATTTAAATTTCAGTATAAAATCCACACATTAAAATTCTTCTTCAAAATATAGGCCGTTATTGCCAATTATTTTAACCCATCTTTTTATCAAAAGTTGAATTGGTTTTCAAGGCGGAAAACTCCTCAAATCCTAATTTGACATTCCTGTTGTTTTTGAACTGACATTTCAAAAAATTTGCCATTGACCGTAAAAGATCATAGCCAAAGAGTGCAATATCAGGGCTGTAAGGAATATGGTGTAAGATGCCAACACCCTCCATTTCTGAGAATCTTTCTTTGATTAAGAGTGAACGATGGGCAGGAGCATTGTCTTGCTGAAACATCACTTTAATATGATTGACCAAAGCAGGGGACTCCTCTTTTAAAACTCAGTGAAATTTATGAAATGGAATTGAAGATGGAGACAGTTGGTATACATAATTAACTAAAGGATTATTCAAAGTAAACAATGGATATATGCATTGTTTACACCAGTGTTGAATAAGGATTCAAATGGAGACTTTAATGTCTGCAATGAATTAATGCACAAAGACTTTTGTAACAACCAAGTATTTCAAGACATTCTTTAAAATTATTTAAAAAAATAGATAATTATAATAGAGTGGTAAGAGAATGTTGTGGGGTGCGCACGAGATTTTTTATCTGTAGGCCTTTTTACTTCTCTGAGCTGTAGACTTATGTTTATAAGATTTTGTAAAAGTAAATTATTTAAACAAAGGAACTCCAAAAATGCTATTTTCATATTCGTTAGTTAGACGAGGAGGCGACGATGCTATAAAAAATATAATATGAAACCAAATTTCGGACCGAACACGACTATAGTCACAACTTAATTGCCGTAACAATTAGCCGTATATTTTTTTCACCTAAAAACTTGAAGAGGTCTCAGAGGGTCGAAGAGACACGAGACACAATGAATAAAGAAAGGATAAAAAATAAGCACTAATTTCGGTAGAAACGGGACTGTCAGCGAGTGCTTTACGGATCGCTTGCGCTAACAACCAATTAACAGCGGCGCTTAACAACTATGAGGCGCCGCCCGCAAAAACCCAACTAACGACCGCATTAGTTAAGCTCTCTTAGGGATGATGTCTTCTTCGGTTTTGGGGGAAACTTTTTCACAGTAAAGCGCATAACTACTAATTTGGACGGTTCGTTTGGAACAAAATCGTCCGGCTTCCAACAATTTGCACCTTGGGGCAGGATTCGGTTCGAAAGGCTTTTTTTTTTGTTTTGGAAGCGATTAGGAGTTCCCGAAAATTGTATTTAAAAATAGATCCGTACGTTACTACGCGGAAAAAAAAATTGATACTGAAAAAGTGTGAAAGTCACTGAAAATCTTCTTTTGGAATGTAGCTTGTGGGAGGAAGATAAAAAAAAACAGCATTATCAGTTGACATCCGCATGATGGTATAGAAGGATCAATCTAATTAGGGATTGATAAATTATTTGCCACTTCTATCACTTTTTTTTTTTATTGAAAACTAGTTTCAAATGTTATACATTCATCTTCAGTTCTAAAAACAAATAAAAATTAAAAAATCAGCAATTTAAAATACAGGTTGGTATTATTATGCATATTAAATTATATGCCGTCAAAATACATTTACTTATATATATGAAATAAAATGTAATATAAATCAGTGTTATAAAATATTTATGAATTATGAATTTAATTAAGACAAGAAATCAAATACATGTTGGTACTCACCAAGGGTTAATATAATCTACTTAAACCATGATAAATACCAATGTATATTTGATCTCTTGTCTTAATTAAATTCATAATTCATAAATGTTTTATAATAATAATTTATATTGCATTTAATTTAATATGTATAAGTATATACATTTTGACGTCATATAATTTAATACGTATAATACCAGACTGTATTTTAAATTGCTGATTTTTTTTTAAATTTTTGTGTTTTGTTAGAACTGAAGATGAATGAATAACATTTGAAATTAGTTTTCAATCAAAATAAATTTATAGAAGTGGCAAATAATTTATTAATCCCTAATTAAAAATCAACAATCTTTAAAAAAAGATTTTATTTCATTCGTGCACTAAACGATATAAAATAACATTTTAAATATTCTGCATTGCATATGAACGAGGCAAAGGGCTAAATAATAATAAATAATAAATAAAATATTTTTATCATTTTAATAAATTCTCTAAAACGCTTATGCTTTTATCTATTATGACTCTGCTGTATATCCCTTGAATATTGAGCAATATGCTTTTTAAAAAAGAATTAATTAATTACGCCTTTTATCATCATATAATGATAAAAAGTGGCACTTGCACCCATTGGCTTTCAAAAGTAATTAAGTTTTAGAGATAAATCAGAGGACAGAACGTTAAACAAGAATTTGGTAATATAACTTTACAGTTATATTGGTGAAATCTCTTCTTAAGGTGTTGTTATCAGAATAATTGAAAATCCAATCACAAATTTGTTGTTGAATAGCTCAATAATTCCTATATCGCCACCTTAAGAAGTTTCTTGTTCAAAGTAATTTTTAAACGCTGTCTAAAATATGATATCTGTCTTCTAATGCTTCAACGTCTTCAATATAGTGCTGAAATTCCACTACTCTTCTGCGTGGTGTCCTGCTTGTCAAACTTGCAAGGAACCAGTTGCGTAACAGAGGAGAGGTCCAGGGGGTCTGGACCTCCCTCTCCCTATAATAAACCTATAAACTTATTTGAATTTTATTTTATAAATAATATACATCCACGATTAGGGTGGGTCTCTTTAAAGTAGATCCTTGGATCGACCCTCCCTCCCTATATCTAAATATTTAAAATTTAAAACAACCATAAATTTGTAGTATGGTTTATGAGACATGAAAAGTCAACCAAAACTGTGAAAAAACATAAACACTTACCACCTAGGATGTTGAAGGGAATCATCAGTATTACCTACTGTCGGTAATTATTGTGACTATTAAAAAAAACTCATTAAACTAACCATAACTCATTAAGCCTGTCACGGTAGACAAGATATAAAACATATGTGAGAAAAATGGGGAGGTTACAGTGAAAAAGGTTGGGAAAAAAAAGGGTTAAGAGATGGTGTGAATACGTTGGCTTAACTGTTGGCCTAGTTTTGTGCATTCTTATTCTGTACATTGAACCCATTGGGGTGGGATATTAAAGAACTGAAAACTGATCAAGACTATTAATTCCAGCTGAACAGTGAAAGATGATTATTTCGAAAACGAGTGAGTTTAGTTATGGATATTTGTTATAGCTTATTTTGAAGAAATTTTCTCACACATTGACTTATTTGCAGATTGTATAAATATTACAGCATTGAAATTCTGTATTTATTAAATTGTACAAAGTTAGACTAAATGTTTTTTTTTTTATAATTGGTGAATTATTACTAAATAAAATTTTAAGAATATTTTACGTTTATTTAGACAAGTCTGGTTGAACCCGCTCCCCCTCCACTGGGCTAGCACAACAAATCAGATATTTAACCAAAAAGTAGTACGTTACATTGGCGCCCAACGTGGGGCTCGAGAATATTTAAGGGGGAAAAACTAAGGCTTTAAAATGGATGCTACAAAGTTATTAAAGGATGAGTTGGCTTATGAGCTTCGTATTCGAGGGGTGTCCGATTTAGGCGATGCCGCTGATTTACGAAAGAAGCTCTCAAAAGCTTTCACTGAGAATGTTCAACCGGTCCCAGAAATATTAAATTGGTTAAGTATAGAAGAAGAACTAGCTAATTGTATGGCGAAATATGCAGCATTGGCTGAACGGATAGGTGAGCTCTCAGTAAATGACTTGATGGAGTTTAGGCGTTTGGACGCACGGCTTTGGCATCTTCATGGTCGTTTAGAACGGTTGATCGTCCCATCAGAATTAGAAGAGCGTTGGAAACGGCAGAGGGATCGGGTTACGTTTTTGTTTGCGGAACTGTGGGAGAAAAAACCGACGATCACAGTACCAACCGTTACCACAGTCGATTCTACTGTTATGCCTCGGACCGAAGATCCCAAGTCTACAGTAAGAGATATAAAAGCTTATAAATGGGGTTTGCGATTTTCAGGCGATTCATCGGGCCCATCTTTAGGTGCTTTTTTGGAAGAAGTAGAGGAGCAAAGACTGGCGAGAGGGATCAGCCAAGAAGAGTTATTTCGAGTGGCAGGAGATCTTTTAACCGGCTCGGCTCTGGTTTGGTTCCGTACGAACCGACATAGGTTTTCTGATTGGAGTGAGGCAGTCAGTCGGCTTAAACTGGCATTCAGGGATCCTGATTACGACCGCATATTGATGAACGAGATCCTCCGGCGTACGCAGGGAGCTAGTGAGCCACCAGCTGTATTTATTGCAAAGATAAGATCGCTGATGGGACGGCTGTCAACACCAATGACCGAGAGGGAACAGATGGTCATAATCGAAAGAAATTTAAGACCTGAGTACCTGGTACTTCTTGGCCTAACGCGGTACGAAAATTTATATGAACTCGAAGAAACACTTGGAAAGTTGTCTTTGGGAAGAGTGCTCGCCACTAGATTCAGAGAACCGCCATCCCGCGGACTATTAGAACCTGATTTAGGATACTATGGGAATCGGCACAAAGATATCGCTGCTCTCGATGCAGATACTTCTTTGGAGGAGTCCTCGGCTGCAGAAGGAAATGCAATCAAACAACAGACACGTTCAAATAATCCAGTAAAAGTTTGCAATGCTATCTGTTGGAATTGCAATGAACAAGGTCACCGTTTCCGTGATTGCAAGGAGTCTCGGCGTATATTTTGTAATGGCTGCGGCGAAAAAGGAGTCAAAATTTATGAATGTGGACAATGCAGGACTCGTAGGGCTAATAAGCTCATGAGGAAGGGAAACGGCGAGGCAGAGGGGAATTAGTCTTGCCCCACACCTCTCTGCCACCACATCTGGGGTATTCTGATGACGACAAAGAAGAGATGCTGGCTACATTTAAGCCAGGTGCAAGGAACTACAAACTTTGCAGACCTGGTTCTCAGGATCAGCGACCGTACCTGCTTGTGAAAATCTTTGACCGTTCTATGATGGGATTATTAGATTCAGGGGCTTCCCGAACGATTGTGGGTGGACCTGGATGGGAACTTATTAAAGGCCGACTAGAGATGAGGAAATCGGATGTTAGTGAGATTGTGGTCCCGAATGGTCAAGGATGCTCTGTCTTGGGTGAGATAACCATACCCTTTAAGTTAGAAAATAGAATTAGGGTAATTACGACGTTGGTGGCCCCTGACCTCACTATCCCCTTGATCCTGGGAGTAGATTTTTGGAAGTCGATGGGTGTCGTTCCCAATTTAACCGACAATGTTTGGATGTTCAAGGATCCTGCTGATTACGGAAAGTGTCTTGTTGCAAGTTCTCTGGTTTCAGAGGAGTCTCTGACGGTCGTCGAAAGGGAACAGCTTCAACGACTTCTCCATCAGTACCTCGATCAGGAAGGACCGAAGATTGGATTTGTCAAGAACTACACCCATAAAATCGATACAGGAGACCATCCACCAATAAAACAACGATATTATCCAGTTTCACCTGCAGTTCTCAGGGAAATGCATCAGCAATTGGATGAGATGATTGAGATGGGTGTCGTCGAGAAAAGTAACAGTCCATGGTCATCACCTGTTGTGATGGTTAGGAAACCGGACAAATCATACAGGTTCTGTGTAGACTTCAGGCGACTCAATGCGGTATCAAAGAAAGACGCATATCCCTTACCCTATTTGTCCACGATATTAGATCGCCTGAGAAATGCGAAGTATCTAAGTACTCTAGATTTGAAATCAGCGTATTGGCAGATTGGTCTGTCGGAAGAGAGCAAAGAAAAGACAGCGTTCACTGTACCTGGTCGGGGACTGTTCCAATTCAACAGGATGCCCTTTGGCCTGCACAACGCACCAGCAACTTGGCAAAGACTGATAGATCAGGTGCTTGGACCTGATCTGGAACCATATGTTTTTGTTTATTTGGACGATGTTGTCGTGGTGACACCAGACTTTTCTTTACACATCGAGACCCTTAAAAAGGTCTTGGAACGTATCAACAACGCTGGTCTAACTTTGAATCGAGAAAAATGTAAGTTCGCTCGAGAGGAGCTAAGGTATCTTGGGTACCTGGTAGATAGAAATGGATTAAGAGTTGACCCGGAAAAAGTAGCCAGTATCCTTAACTACCCCCGCCCGAAGACAATACGTCAAATTCGGGCGTTCACAGGATTAGCTTCTTGGTACAGAAGATTTATTCCAGATTTTGCCTCTAGGATGGCGCCACTAACGCATCTTCTGCGTAAGGGTCAGAAGTTGAGCTGGGGTCAGGAACAAGAGGACGCTTTCTTAGATATTAAAACGAAATTGGTGGAAGCACCTGTATTGGCATGCCCAGATTTTACGAGGACGTTTATAGTTCAGACAGATGCCTCCTCCGTTGGATTAGGAGCAATTTTGTCTCAAGATCTTGATGATGGAGAGAAGGTTATCGCGTATGCTAGCAGAGCACTAACGCAGGCCGAACAAAAACTCTCCGCAACAGAGTTGGAATGTTTAGCAGTGATTTGGGCCATCGAAAAGTTTAGACCCTATATCGAAGGCACTAAATTTACTGTGATCACGGATCATCACTCTCTGATGTGGCTTCATCGTCTGCAAGATCCTTCTGGTCGATTAGCTCGATGGGCGCTGCGGCTTCAGAATTATGATTACCGGATACAGCACAGACCAGGGAGAGAACACATGGCAGCTGATGCTTTACCACGTGCAATAGATCAGGTTCCTCTAGACCCCAACCCTGCCCTAGCAGCAGTGGTCATTAATGGTGAGGAAGCGGATCCCTGGTACCAGAATATTAAGCGCAGAATCACGGATAAGCCGGAAGAGTTTCCGACTTGGCGGATTGCTGAAGGTCGTCTCATCAAGCATGTGTTTGAGAGGAACCCCTTGAAAGTTGGCGACAATCAATGGAAACTTGTGGTACCGAAGAATCAAAGAGAAGCAGTTCTCAAACAATTCCACGAGGACCCGACTGCAGGACATATGGGGGTGAACAAGACGAAGAAGAGGATTGCTCTTTATTATTTCTGGCCGTGTCTGATCCGAGATGTCGCCAGGTTTGTGAAAAATTGTCATACGTGCCAAATTATGAAGCCGGAACAAAAAGCTCCCGCAGGCTTGATGGGAATGACTCCTGTGCCTTCAAAACCCTGGCAGGTAATTTCCACAGACCTCATGGGACCATTTCCACTTTCTTCGAAGCAGAATCGGTATTTACTAGTGGTAACTGATTACCTAACCAAATTTACCCTACTTTTCCCTTTAAGACAGGCGACTGCACAGGCAGTAACAAAACACGTAGAGAACGACGTGTTCTTAATGTTTGGGGTACCTGAAGTAGTATTCTGTGACAATGGCACTCAGTACACTAGCGAAAAATTCAAGAATATGTTGAGCAAATATGGCACTACTTGTCGGTATAACCCAACATATCACCCCCAGGCTAACCCTACTGAGAGGGTAAATAGGGTGATCAAGACAATGATTTCGTCTTATGTTAGAGATAAGCATCGATCCTGGGATAAACATATCGCGGAGTTCGGCTTTGCTTTGAGGACAGCCAGCCATGAGGCAACTGGGTACACTCCAGCCCTTCTAAACTTTGGCCGCGAGCTAGTCAGCCACGCCTCCCAATACGTTGTTTGTGATGAACCAGAGACCATAATTAGGATCGATGAGAAGCTCAAAATGATCATGGAAGATGCTCAAAGTAGATTGCGTCAGGCCCAAGAAAACAATGCCCGACATTATAATCTTCGACGGAGACCAGCCCGGTTGATTGAAGGCCAGAATGTATTGGTGAAGACGCATCCTATATCGGACTTAAGTAAGTACTATACTGCCAAACTTGCACCAAAGTACGAAAAGGGTGTTATCAAAAAGGTTTTGTCGGCTCTATTGTATGAGGTGGTCGATGAGGAAGGAAGACCATTAGGAAATAGGCATATACAGGAGTTGAAAGTAGATTGTTCGGATAGCCTAAACATGGTAGCAGAATACCCTCCCGCAACCCCAGGAAGAGAGGAGAATGTCACGGTAGACAAGATATAAAACATATGTGAGAAAAATGGGGAGGTTACAGTGAAAAAGGTTGGGAAAAAAAAGGGTTAAGAGATGGTGTGAATACGTTGGCTTAACTGTTGGCCTAGTTTTGTGCATTCTTATTCTGTACATTGAACCCATTGGGGTGGGGTATTAAAGAACTGAAAACTGATCAAGACTATTAATTCCAGCTGAACAGTGAAAGATGATTATTTCGAAAACGAGTGAGTTTAGTTATGGTTATTTGTTATAGCTTATTTTGAAGAAATTTTCTCACACATTGACTTATTTGCAGATTGTATAAATATTACAGCATTGAAATTCTGTATTTATTAAATTGTACAAAGTTAGACTAAATGTTTTTTTTTTTATAATTGGTGAATTATTACTAAATAAAATTTTAAGAATATTTTACGTTTATTTAGACAAGTCTGGTTGAACCCGCTCCCCCTCCACTGGGCTAGCACAACAAATCAGATATTTAACCAAAAAGTAGTACGTTACAAGTCTAAGGTTACACTATTGCAGCCATAAAAAAAATTATTTTTTTGTAAACACAACGGGTGATGCAACGGTTGTCAAGATTGGAGCATAAATTTCGGGATTCTTACCAATTGTGCACAAAACAAAACAGGTGATTTTTTTAAGTAGATAATTTTGTCTCTGATGGATCTCAGCACAGGGCAGATATTTACTTCTACCTCTTTATCACCAATATTTTATTTGTATTAACTTACCGCACTTAAATCAATTTTTGAAAAAAAAAATAAAAAAAATCACCTGTTCTTGTACTACCACCTCCAAAAGACTTGCGCTCTGGGGCTATGGCCCAGTGGTTAGGGTGGTCCTGGTCCCGCCTCATAATATGGCTGTAAAAGTCCAAAAATACCATAACATATCAACCATTTATTAATTTAAAAATCTAGAACTTCAGGCCAATATAAAAATATAATTTATTGTAATATATAGTCAATGATAACTTTATGCATACACTGTCATATTTAATCCGGACAAAGTCGAAATATCCAGCGTCCCTAAAGCGTCTTTTTTAGTGACGCTGCATTTTAAATAATTTTAGTATGTATATCGTATTTATTAGAATATTTAAGTATAATTAATTCTGTGGTAAATAAATTGAACTGAATAAGGACCTTTTACAGAGGTTCCTGAGGATTGCTTGTACGCCGAAAATTTGAATCGTAATAAATAAATTGGTGAAATAGCAACAGCCTGCATTTATTTTTATATATTAAAGTATTCACCTAAATCAACAAACATACTCGTATATAATTTATTTTCATTTTTTACTTATTTTACACAATTTTAGACACAATTTTTATTTTTCGTAAATATCAGTTTCTAACTTAATTAATTTAACACGAAATCATTTTCCTCAAAAATCACTTACTCTAATCAGGCCAAGATTCGTTACGTAAGGCTTTTAGTGCAATTTCCTCCATTTTCAGTAGTAGTTTGTTCTTTGCTAATATTTGAAAATAATTAGGAACAGTTGTAACGTCTTGAGAAAACATCATTTTGAGGTATTTATAGAGTTGTATAATACGCAATAAAGATTGTGATTAAAAACAAAATTGGTCCATTACCATCTCCGACTTTGAATAAGTACACAATAACAAGGTAATTAAAGACAGCGAGTTCAAAAGATTTAAAACGTGATGGGTACTTGAAAATTAGAAGTTGCTTTTATGTACAATTAAAGCTTTGTTTAGAATCTTGCCGCACAAATGATTGCTCTAATGTGGTGATTATTTGCGGAAATCTTTGTAGATGGCCTATTTTTTTTTTTAATCCAGTTTTATCTTTGTTCAATGTTTGAGAAACGTCCATATTTCAATCGGTAGATAGACTATAAGGTTATAAGTCTTTTTTAGGCCGAAAATTTGAATCGTAATAAATAAATTGGTGAAATAGTAACAGCCTGGTATTCCAGATGGTATCCCAGCAGATAAGTTCTTAAAAAACCAAATAGTTTACGCCTAGTCAAGTATTTCTGTTTAATAATCTCAAATTAATATACCATAGGAATCAATCAATACTTAAAAAATCTTAGTGTACAGGATACCAATTTCCGGAAAGTTATTAAAACCATCTAACTTCTTTATTCTTTATTTTTACATATTTCAAGTAATTATTTCAAGCAGTAAGTAACAGTTTTTCTGCTAGAAGAACAGGTTGATTAATTAAGGCGTAAAATTCCAAAATCAGCTATTTTAATTTTTTTTTTTAACAATTTTTGTACCAGATTATCATGAAGTGAAAGGATTTCTTCCAAAATAAGTTAATTCATATAAATTGATTTTGTAAGAAATTCTTGCATCTAATGATAATCTAGTACAAAAACAGTTATATAAAATGAAAATAAAAATTGTAAAATAGATTCGGCTGGTTTTATAATTCTACGCCACAAATAGACATATTATATTTTTGAATTTCAATTTCAAAAATCGTTATGCCTTTAATACTTCGATATATAATTCAGCTATAGTGTGTTGAACTTGTTAAGCTTGATATTATGAAGCTTCACAAAAAAGTTTGCCTTAATATCAATTAGTATACTTATTGAACTAAATACAATGAATTCATTGCCAGAAAAAGACTAGGTTGGTGTTACAAACTAAACCACCTGTTGATTTCGCCAAATCTATCCCTCCACCTCAAATTATTAATTTATAAAAGTGTTACAAGACCGGCACTCCTTCATGTAGCGCCGATGTCAGCTAATATATCGGCAGCAAAGCTCCAGCAGTTTCAGAACAGTGAGCAGAGACGAATTGCGAGACGCACCAACTTACAGAAGACTTAAACGGACTTACTCCATACGACCCTCAAACTACCGACAGTAACAGACTTTATCAAACGGAGGCATGTCAAATTTGTTGATAGCCTCCAACACATGACGAAGGCAATATTCAAGATTCTGAAACCACAGATATAGCAAACACATATAATATGTCTAAGACTAGACTGGACTGAGAACAACTAACTTACTGGACTGACACAACTAGTGAGCTCCATCATTAGAAACTGACTCCTAATCACTCTATTCCCAACAAAATTTCCTACTCCTCATATCCCTCTTACAATATATTCAATGCAGTAGAACAATTCCCATGCGAACCTCTATCTTTATTTCTTGAATATCAACTCCCAATAGATGTTTGAAATAAATATAAAATAAAAAAATAATACAAAGAATTGTACATAGGTGACTAATGTCACTGCTTCAGATTTTTTTTTTTTCTCTGAACTCATTGCGTTTTTCACAACTGAAATAACCTCATAACAAAAATGCTTAACATAAAATGGTACACTAGTTTGAAAAGGATAGATCCTTAATATTTGGGACTACCGTAACTTATCTTAAGAATTTATATCATGATTATTTCTCTAAATTATTAGTAGCAGATGTTATGCTGTATATTCTGACGAGGTTAGTAATTATATTCTTCTGCCCTCCTCCTTTCCCCTCCCCAAAAAATAATAAATAAAGATTTCAACGTGCATTTTAAAGGCAGTGTGAATAAATAAGCTTATAGCGAAACCGAGGAAGAACCCCTCGAACTCAAATAAATCAAAAAACAATTATTATAACTTTCACATAAAAAAATAATAATCATAAATCACAACCTAAAAATATTACTCTTGTTATTAAACTCATAAAAATAATATTTATGTATTTATGTATGTAGTATTCTGACAAAAAAAAAAAAGCAAACCTCCCTCTTCTATGCTCAACATTAAATCCTCTAACAAGTTCTCTTTCTCCCTCAGCAAAATCAAAAGGAGAACGATTAGTCTCAGCTAAACAAGAAGATTCCAACTGAAACTGTAAATATTAAAATGAAACTGGTCAGGCCGGGTCCGAGAAAAAATAATAAAAGATCCTATTCCCAATCAATATTTCATGTTTTTTATTTTTGCCAATAATATTAATTTATAGATGAAAGTATTATGAAAACGAAACTTAATGCCACACTATAATAACGAAAGTATATTGTTTTACATTAAATTCAATACATTGTTTTCTCACAAAATTATTTAATAATGATAGTAATATAGTTTAATAATAATTACTTAAGTAAAGTGTTCATAATAACACTAGTAGAGCTTGGATTATTTTTTTTTTTTTTACAACAATTAATCACAACACGCCTTCAATGTTCAACACTTCATTTTCTATTAATTATAAACAACGTACATATCTGTAAATTAGACAACACTGCCTGACTATAAAAGTACGTGATGTTATTTAATATAGATTAAAATGATATTTTTATTTCCATCTTTCAACAAATTTTTTTACTTTCTAGATTTTTATTTAACCAACAATTATTGGGCCTCCGGAAGATTTTTATACTTCCATCCTCTTCCTCTCTGATGGCGGATTTAAACCTGGTGGCTATGGTTCCGTAGGTTTTGGTCGACACAGGAATATGCATATATAATTTACATGAAATATGGAACAAATTCATATTATAATTCAAATATTTCTTTTCAATTCTCCTCTTAGAGGAAGTTGCAAAACATCAGATAGGGGTTTCCAACGGCGAGGACCCTCGAATGGCCTCCATTGACTACCACTATACGGGAGATAATCATACCTTCAGGACCAGCATGGCAATAATATTGATGAACGGGTGACAAACAGTAATACATATGAACATTACAGGCAGTAATAAGGTGCGTATTCCACTCCATTGCTCTGTTAATAACCTCAGAGACACCTTCGACCAACACCTGGTGTGGAGGAATCATGCTTTAGAAATATCCCGAAAATCCATTATTATATTTAAAAAGTTCTATAGATTCCGTGAATCCTTATTTTTAAAAACCTGTCGGTTACTGGCCTCCTCTCTTATTTTCTCCCAATTGACGACGGTTTCCTGGTATATGGGAGACTTACTGATGAACGGAAAGTGAACTTAAAAAGGTGTTATAAATTGTTTTATAGGAGTTCCCAGACGCGCTCATATATCTCATATAACTAGAAACAGACTCCTTAACTTTCTTAATTCCTTAACTCCCAACAAAATTTCCTCGTAACCCTCTTGTAATACAACCAATGCAGAAGGAGAGTTCTCATCCAACCGAAGTTTCCTTTTACACTGAGATAAATTGGGTTTATCCCTCTCTACATCGGCAACACTTCCTTATTCTTAGTTATTACAATCCCCAAAAAACTATAATCCTTTCTATCTCACTGAACTCCTTACCCTACCTTCCTATATCCACTACTTGAACTCCAGGGCTCAACCAATCAATATTTATACTCGATCACATAGAACTACTTCCTTTAAGAAATCCTTTCTTGTTGGTTCTTCCTCCTTTTAGAATTCCTTGTCTACGTCTATCCGTAAAGCCTCTTCAATATCTTCCTTCAAGAATCAATCAATTCTTCACCTCCTTAAATCTCAATCCTCCGATCAAATGTAAAAATTATGTATTAACTATTTGATGATTTACCCTAATGTGACTTGGCAGCTAGACCAAGGGTACTTATTTATTTATGTCCATTTTTTTTTTCTGTTCTTAGGGTACTTGGTCGCAGAATAAAGATCGTTTTTTATTCAAAAAGGTGATATCTCGCTAGTTTGTAACGTTTTGAGAGTTAGATTTGTAGTTCAGGCAAAATTAAAAAACTTGCTATGGGTGAAATACTGTCCGCAACCTTATGCCATTTTCTCAATATCAATTATAAAAAAGAAAGGCTTAATTATCAAATACTCTAATGTGAACAATTTCAGTCTGTCTAAAAAACGGATTTCAAAATCCCACGGAAGAATTTTGTTTAAACTTTTGTCATGAGGGTTTTTGTTCCTCAGAAATTGAATGCTGTAATCCACTACCTCATTCTTTATTTAACCAAAGATAAAGAAATACTAATCGGCCAGTGGGCCAAAATAACTTGTACCTCATAACCCAGACATCAAAAAATTATCAATTGAAAACATGAATGAATTGAAGGTATTATGTTACAAATTTAAAGTTTTGAGAAAATGATAATTGAAGGTACTTTCATGTAATTTTTCATACAGGAAATGATAATTAAAGGTACTTAACTTTTTTAACTTAACTTTTTAGCTTACTTTAAATTACATTTCATGTAATTTTTCATACAGGAAATGAAAACATTTTTTGTCCTCAGAATCAGAAAAGTCCACTCGTGCTTTATGTTTTTGACATGAAGGAACAAATTCGGTTCCGTATCCGTTGTTTTTCTCTCTGTAGTTAAATCCCAGTGGCGGACATAAGACTACCGTTATTACGATTTTGATGAAGTTTCAGGGATGGGGCTGGATCCACCTAGATAGTCCCATATCAATTTTTATCCTCTACTATTGCTTACTCACGCGCTAACGTTTTTTTCCATGGACACACTTATATTACGAAAACGGCTTGTCCGATTTGGTCGAAAATTGGAGGAAAGTTGGCGATTAGTGTAAAAATTATCCAGTATGAATTTTATCGAATTCCATCCCCTACTTTCGCTTACGCATGCGCAAACTTATTTCATTAAATACGTGATCTATTCAATCCAATTAATCAACAATCATAGGAAGACTTAGATAAGCACATAACGCCTTCATTCATTGGAAAAAAATTATTTTCAAAAATTTGTTGCATAGCATCGGCATCTACTCATGTATTCAATTATAATTAATTTAAATAAAAGTTGAATCGTTTTATTGTTTTTTAAATCTGAGGAAAACTCAAAACTTTTCTATATGGTCCAGTGATAAAGTCGCTGAACTCGTATAAATGGTATCCTAACCAAGAACAACATAATTGGTTCAAACCGTACCATTTGTATCAATTACACGGATGGTAATTTTTGATTGTAAGGACAAAAATATTTTCATTTCCTGCATGAACAATTTCATAAAACTACCTTTAATTATCATTTCCTCAAAACTTTAAATTTGTAGAATAACACCTTCATCCATTCATATCTTCAATTGATAATTTTGTAGTGTTTGGGTTACGAGGTACAAGTAATTTTGGCCCACTCGCTGATTGCTTTTTTTTTATTTTTTGCTAAATAAGAGTTTTCGTGAAGTAGAAGATTACACCAATCAATTTCTGAGGCACAAAACCCGTATTTCAAAAGTTTAAGCAATATACTTCCGTGGGATTTTGAAATACATTTTTCAGACAGGCTGAAATTGTAGGTATTCTTTTTCATCAATGATATTGTGAAAACGGCATAAGATTATGTACAATATTTCACCCATCACATGTTTTTTAATTTGGCCTGAATTATAAATCTAACACTCTCAAACTGTTGCAAACTAGGGAGGTATCACCATTTTGAATGGAAAATGATTTTTATTCTGGGACCAAGTCCCCTAAGAACAAAAAAAAATGAATATAAACAAGTTCTTATGGTCTAGCTGCCAAACTACATTAGACTAAATCATCAAATACGTCATTGGGTTATTAATTACTGAGATATTCTTTCAATCCCTCCAGACTCAGATTGGTTGGCGCTTCAAAGGAAGGATATATACAAGAATTAAAAAATACCAAATAAATGTATGGCTCTATGATCTGCTCTTGAGTATTTTATGGTCACCTCGATAGTACCCCTCTCCTCCCCCCCTAAAAACTATCTTTAGGATTCGCCCCTGATCAGTAGCTTTCGCTTAAAGTATTTATTTTATTTTCGAATTTTTATTCCATTTTTCAACATCTCGAATTTCGTTTCCTCATATATTTCACGGCCCTACTGTTTTTTTTTTCTCTTTCCTTTATTATTTCAGAAGAGGAAGTAACAAATTCTATTCCAGCAACCCTATTTTTTTCAAGTTCCTCTGAATGAAACGGAACAAGGGAACACCTGTGAGCAGTTTGGCAATAATTACATACTGCGATACTCATCCGAACCCCCACCGATCTTAAGTAGTTCACAATTATACGTAACCGAGTGACTAATTCCATTAAAAAAAATGGCCCAGGTGAGTAATGGTTTAGCGGGAAGGCAGCCTCAATTAACAATACCTGAGAGCTGGTACATGAATCCACCGAGGACTGATGTAGGAACATCTAATCGCAGCAATCAAGACGTCCATTATTGCAGAGATGGATGGCTTTCCTCTATTGAATCTTCTTTTTATTAAGGGAAAAAATACAGTAAATCTTGATATGGAGTAGATAAATTGGTGCAATTTGGTGGCAAAGGATTAGAAAAAAAAATGGTACGTTAGTTCATCAAAATACAGATATAATTGTTGTCAGTATCTAAAAATATCGACTTATCTGTACAACTTCTGATTTAAATTTAAAAATAAACGAGGACTTTCTAATTTTGTTGACAGTATAAAATATTCAAATCCAATAATCCATTCAAACCTTGAACTGAGGATGAATATATAACATTCGAAACTAGTTTTCAATAAAACAAATTTATAGAAGTGGCAAATAATTTATTAATCTCTAATTAATATAAAATAAATTAATAAGATTTCAATACAAAACGTTATATAGACAGGGCTTCCATAAAAGCCAATCTAAAACATCTAGAAAGATCAGGGATGAGGCTAATGATGAAAATGTTGATCAAATATTTATTTATTTCTGTCACAAAACATATTTTTTAGACTCCAATGAAATGTTCAAATGTTCGTCTAGTTTAACGTCAAAAAATATATAAAAAATAATAAATAAACATAACAATAAACAAATTAGAGAAAAATTAAATATATTAAATATTTGTTATTTAAATGTGATATTCAAGATCAAAATACAAAAATATGAAGACCCCCTCTCTCGAAACAAAAAGTTAAATTTATTTTTCATTGGTCCATTTTTATTTTTATGAATGATCTAAGCAAAATAATTAAACAATTACAATATGTTCTCTTTTTAAGTCAAACCGTATAACAAAAATAGCTTTATTAGTGCAGGACTAAAATTAAATTTTATTTCTCGTGTTGTAATGCTCATGTTAATTATTTGCGATCATTTTGCATCAAATACCTGTATCCGCTTTTCTCAAGCGTATGCGACTCGCACGATAAAGGTTAACACCATATCATAATTAAACTGTAACGGCTAATTTGTTCAACTTTTTCATCACAGTACTTTGCTTAAAATTATATCAATTTTAAATTGTACAAAAAAATAAATAAATACAATGGAGGGAGTGGATTTTATCTGAATGATGGATTAAAAATTACTTCAGCTACTAAATGTAAGCACGTGCCAAGAAAAAATTTAAAAAATTTCTCCCTAAACCATTATTGTTGCTTCAAGTAATCACCGTTTAAAAAAAGAAAAAACATGAATTTCTGATGATTCAAGTTCACTGCTTCAAATAGTGTAAAAAACGTAGTTTCTCCTCACCCTCTTCCCTCCTCCCCATCCCCCAAAAAAAAAATTAAATCCTGTATCCGCTAATGAGATCTACTATAAGGTTTTACAAATCCGTACGAGTCATATGATTAAAATACTCGAATTCTAACAGTAATAATAAAAAAAAAAATAAATAAGATCCACAAAAATATCAAATTCGCTGCACAAAAACGAAAAATATGTAAGTCATTCTACAAGAAAGCTCAAATCGGGTTACCGTTTTTTTTTCAAGGTATTTCCTCAAATGTGTTATTTCTGAAAAAAATTCAGTTGTTATATATAACTTTTCGTTTTCTCATAATTCCAACACCGTGTCTGAAGCCGAATTTGACACCTTCAGTAGCTTTTCCCTCAAATAGTATTTTGATTGGACAAGTGCCCTCTTACATTTTAAATTATCATATTCTTTAGTTTTTATATTATTTTATTTTCCACCCTACCCTGCCTAGAAGGCAATACGGGTGTTTGCAGGAATGTGATGTTAGGGATCAATGTCTATCCCATGTTTAAACAGCTCCGCTCTGAGAGAGTTTTTTCAAAACTTTTATTTTTCAACTTTTAAAATAAAAATTTTATAATAACACTTATTTTTCAACTTTTAAAATAAAAGTTTTATAATAACAGTTATTTTCAAATTGTGTGGAAAAAAGATTATTAAAAAAATTAAATTTTTCATAAACATTTTAAATAAGTTATACTGCTTTTGGCGTATTGACGGTAATGTTTTTATCCTAACAGAGGTTGCGTCGTACATATGATGTAGCGGAATGCCATTTTCATGAAAGTTTTGAAAAAAAACATATTTTTCAAACATAGAAATACATATTTTTATAAATATTTTTTTCAAACTGTTTGGGGAAAAGTTTAATAAATATAGTAAATTGTCGATAAACATTTATTTCAATGAATTGATATTGAAACACTTAGGTGCACATTTTTTCTACAATTTGATTAATTGTTTTCAAAATATATTGCGAAAGGTGAACTGTTTCGGTCCCTGATTTTGAGAAATAATTTTTAACCCAATTTTCATTTTTAACATTAAAACTCACTCTCTATTTGACGATTATAGACACTTAATGATTACTCACCTTCTCATTAAATCCCTCCTTCGAAAATGAATTGAAATCCCCTAAAATATAAAATCACCTCCCCCCGATTTTTTTTTTTTGCGTGCTTGCTTGACTAGCGTAATCCCCTCATCCATAACTAAATTAATGAAATAATGCTCTCAAAGTCATGATGTCATTCCATCGAAAGCAATGCAATTCCGCCATGTTATAATTATTATAATTTCTTTACTTATTTTTAATTAAATAAATAATGATCTTGGTTTAACTGCTGGTGGTTATATTTCATTCAAGATTAACTAGAGATTATTTTAGATTTTTTAGGAATTGTTATTTGAACATTTAATTTTGTGAGAAAAAAAATTCTCTGATTTGACTTTTTTTGTTGGAATGGCCCAGGTAGGTATATCTTCTTTTATTTTTTCTTATTCTTTTTTGAAGTGTTATTATTTATTTAAGTTTTTTTTATTTACGTGGACTAATAATTATCCTTAGCGGTTAGACACACAGAGGACCATTATATAAGAGTGTGCCGGCAGGTATAAATAAATAAAATATAAAAACGGGAGCATGAGAGCTCCGGCTATCTCTCCGGTAACTACTGTATAAATACTATTTAGATAAAGGCGTAGATGAAAGGGAGCCGCTATCTGACTATTTCATTTCCACGGACTGATTTACTGCGCCGTATTTAGACAGTCCCTAGCTCTGGATTCATTATGGCTCTCAACTCGTGTTGTGTTGCTATTTATGTGTCAGTCATCTCTTCCTTACCATTTATAAATAATTACACAGTTATCAAGTTCAAAAAATTGATCTAATCTCTTATATGGAGCCTGAAGGTTCGGTCCCGACACCTCCGACAATCACACCTCCTTCTATCTCCTCCGTCGAAACCCTATTCCGCAAGGTCAGCAATTACGCTATCATCCCACCTACGTATCGTTCCATTCCTCGAAAGTTTTCCTCTTCAGGACTATTTTTAGGGATTAGATCATTATTAAAGACCGGGGGCCGACAATCACAAAATAGGCAATGCGTATGGTCAACGCATTGTCACTAAATAAGCTTGTAAGGCGCGTGATGGTATAGAAGGATCAATCCAATTAGGAATTGATAAATTATGTGCCCCTTCTATAATTTTGTTTTTATTGAAAACTAGTTTTGAATGTTATAGATTCATCTTCAATTCAAGGTTTAAGTAGATTACATCAAACGGAAAAGTTTGTATTGGTTGTTCTCACATTGAACTAGCAATTGCTACCAATACAAACTTTTCCGTTTGATGTAATCGACTTAAACCTTGAACTGAAGATGAATCTATAACATTCGAAACTAGTTTTCAATAAAAACAAAATTATAGAAGGGGCAAATAATTTATCAATTCCTAATTGGATTGATCCTTCTATACCATCATGCAGGTGTCAACTAATTGAGTTTTATTTTAGAGAAAAAATAACTACGCGCCTTATTACCAATACAAAATTATAGAAGTGGCAAATAATTTATCAATACCTAAAACTCAATTACATTAGGCACAGAAAACTCTCCTGCTGCTATCTACCTCAGCATTACTCGGCGATGATTCAGTATCAAGTTGTATCACAGACAATATATTTTTGTATTACGGTTTTATTCTTCATTTTTCCAGCCGTTGGGAACTTCAATTATGTTATGTTTTTCGATATAATAATAACTTTTATTATTCATGCCTATGAACTTAATCCAAAGACCCTGCCCCATCATTTCTACAGTTTAGTGTTCAGTTCAAACTCTGTTATAAAACGTGCGCAGTTTTTCCATCCACAGGCTCCATCTTATTTGCAATGGTATCCTTGTGCAAGGAAATCATCGGGTACGTTGTGGACCATCAAGCCGATTACTTCAATTATATCTACAGAATGCATACCTGGCAACTCCGCGTTGAGTAGCCTCCTAAATTAAGCATTGGACGTACCTTCTTTAGGACCACACATTCTAAGCAGTACTTAATTTTTGAAGATCTTGAGGTGTTGTTCTTCTTCCTTCAAAATAAGCAATCACGTTTCGCTCCTATAGAAGATGGGAAGAATAATAGTTTTGTAAAATGTGACAAAGGCTTCTGGATTGTAGGAACAAACTAAATAATTTTGTAACTGAGAAATAGGATGCTTTATTAACAGTGGCGTAGTTGGGCCAACTGAGGTCCGGGGTGAACTTCAAAATCGCCGCCCCCATGGTTACCCATCGGGAGGCAAAGGCGGCACTTACACTCTGCGGCAGAATTTAGAGGGCGATAAAGTTTGAGTAAAAGGTTATTATTGGATTATGTAAATAATATTTGTTTCTGCTTTTGATATTTTTTATCTGAATTCAGTCGAAAAATGAGTTAATATTATGAGATGAAATTCATTTCGAAACATATTACCTAAAGTACAATTACAAAACTGTTGACAATTGTTGGAGGGGAGATGATAAAAGAGGCGGCAAAATTAAGCTTTCGGGATTAATAAATTATTCACTTCTATAATTTTTTTTTATTGAAAACTAATTTCGAATGTTATACATTCATCTTCAGTTCTAAAAACACACAAAAATTCAAAAATGAGCAATTCAAAATACAGTTTGGTATCATTTTATATATATATATATATATATATATATATATATATATATATATATATATATATATATATATTCAATTAAATGTAATATAAATACATATACATTGTACAATAATTTATATTACATTTAATTTAATATGTATAATATTACCAAACTGTATTTTTAATTGCTTATTTTTGATTTTTTGTGTGTTTTTAGAACTGAAGATGAATGTATAACATTCGAAACTAGTTTTCAATAAAAACAAAATTATAGAAGTAGCAAATAATTTATCAATCTCTAATTAGATTGATCCTTCTACACCATCATATGGATGTCAAAAAATTAAGCATGCCCTTTTTCCCTCTCCCCCCGGCAAAAATCCTAGGTTTCATCTTGAATTTCGTTTCATTTTGTTAATATATATACATATATTTAAATGTTTCTACATATTCACACATATCCACAATCATATCTATATCTTATTTCTACTAATAACCATATTGTTTTATACATATTTATTTCAAGACATGGCCTTTTGCCGGCATTCATAAACGTTACTGATGACAGTTTATCTACATGTGTGTTGCTTACGTTATAGCTATGTTGGGCTGCATCTCCTTTTAAGTACTATATTTAAAGTTTCATATTAAATAATTGAGTAGTCTTGGAGAACAAGAGTAGTTTTAAGAAGAAAAGTAGTTTTAAGAGCCTCGTTTACACGGTCACAGTTCATTCTGTCACGACAGTGAGATAGTGAAGCCGTGGGACAGTTTTCTTGTCTACACGCTGACAGTGAACATGTTGACACTCAGTTGGAAAAATGGCAGATGTAGCACAACTGACTGAACACTACACTAAAACAACAGATGATTATTTTAAAAAAGGTAACTCATTTATGTAAAAAAAAAAAAAAGTGAGCTGCAGAGTTCGGCCACTAAAGTTGTTTTTTTCACTAAAATGCAAAATTGAAAATATAAAAATGGCGGGGATGGAAAGAAATAGTTGAGACCACCAAAAGGCACTTCTCTACAACCAACTCAATTAAAATAAAAAATTTCAACCCTTAAACTCAATTTTTAGGAGCTGTAGAGGTTTCCAAAACCTCTACAGCTCCTAAAAATTGAGTTTAAGGGTTGACATTTTTATATATATATATATATATATATATATATATATATATATATATATATATATATATATGTGTAGAGAGAGAGAGAGAGAGAGAGAGAGAGAGAGAATCGAATAGAAAAATAAACTTTATTCTGGGGAATAACAAGTATGAGCAAGTAAAAAAGAAAAAAAATGTCAGGCCTAAGACTACATTAATAAAAGTCAATTGATATTTACAATAATCTCAATTATAACATAATGAAGAAAAAAAAAGAACATTCTTCTGCTAAAAAAATAATAAATGTAATTGTACTGACAAAAAAAAAAAAAAAAAAAAAGAAAGAAAAAAAGGGAGAAAATAAAAATATAAAAATAATGAAACAATCCAGAGTTAAAACAACGTCAAAAACAATTACAACTAAACAGAATTTCATGATTGGAGGATATAAAAATGATAAAAATACTGAAATGATTCTCAGAGTTGATACTTTGTGAGATAATTGAAACAAATATTTTCTACTAATCAAGATATTAATCTTGAATTAAAGTTTCATGATTGGACAGCGTCTTTTTTGCATGTGAGATGTTGAAAACGGTGCAACTTCAAAGAGGAGAGAGAAGAAGAATGGCGGATATTAGAAGGGAGGTAATTCCAAAGGACAGTGGAGCGGGCAAGAAAGGAACGTTCGATTATTTGGTGCTGTGGGAGGGATAAACAGAGGGAGTATATACATATATATATATATATATATATATATATATATATATATATATATATATATACACATCAGACATCCCCAAATCCTCCATTATCGTGTTCTAAGGGTTATGAAACAGATATAAAATGCACCTCCACTCTCTCCGATGGCCTTCAACACAGTGCAATACTCAGTAATTTTCGGGGGGAATAAGACAACAAAAAAAATTAATCTATAAACTTAATTTCTCAGTAACTATATAATTTAATGTAAACTCAATTATTAAAAATAAAAACAATACATATAGGAGAATAATCTTTTCCCGCACAATCGCTGATACAGTAGATTTAATTCAATACAATACACTATCAAGGCGTATGCTGTCAACTATAACGTCAAACCTGCTACTGCCACGACAGTAAACACTGTCATCACGGCAAATATCATACGGTTTACACCATGACAGTGGCTACCACAGTTTCCAACTTTTGCGTTAGCGACAGTCAACTTTAATTGTAAATTTTCTAGATGATGTACAACATAAATGGACAATTAAGGGGCTTTAAGGAGAATACTAAGCTAGTTTCATCCAAATCGTTCGAGCCGTTTTCGAGGATATTGTTAAAAAGTGTAAAATCGATTATATAAAGTGGCACTACAGATAAGTCGATTTTAGCGAAAATGCAGTAACATCTCAGGGATATACCTGCGTTAAACACGTAATTTCATTTCCGTGGAATGAACTATATTTTTCTTTTTAGAGCTAGGCTATTCACATACACATAAACGTACGTGCGGTCCATTTTGCTAGACGTGGTCGTACGGACGCGTAGTATCTTAAAACGTATATTTTAGAAATTGCTCATGATCGCAACAGTTTCCCTTACTAGGTAGTAATACATATATATATATATATATATATATATATATATATATATATATATATATATATATATATATAGACATTGATATCGATATCAGTATTGATATTTTGCTTTCGAAATTCCATCCCTACAACACAGCCACTATAGATAGTAACATGGACATATCACAAATTTGTAAAGTTCTTAGTTTGTCGATCCCACCCTCCTTGTAGAATTTTTGTTATTTTATAGTTTTTCTCCTTTTTTCCTCCCAAAAAATTGGACAAAAATATCGATATATTTAAAAAATATACCAATATATCGATATATTTAAAAAATATACCGTTATATCGATATTTTTTAAAAATAGTAGTAAATAGTAAAAAGGGAGAACTATATTTGTCCTTGTCGGATGAGATTCGGACCTCGCTCGTGCCTTACAGACTTTGTATGCTAATTCAGCCATCCTGGATTATCGTTGTTTTCAATCCATGATACGAGTGCATACGAGTTGAGATCTAGATATGTATGTCTACATATACTGATAAATATAAATACATAAATAATGATAAATATCTATGAACACTTAAAAAGAAAATATTAACCTCAATAACGTCCGCAAGAAACCAGTAGGGTTTCCTTAGAAGCGATAAATTTATCTTAGGATTTGACACTTAATTCCTTCCTCAAACAAAACTGCAATTGTACATCAATTACTATTTTTTTCCAGGACACGTGGAAAAATTACATAACGTTTACATATCGATTGCAACTATGTTTCAACAATGATAGAATCCTTTGAGGATATGACAATAAATCATTGCTAATGTGCCGACAGAAAAGCTAAACCGCTAAGCTTTTTATTTATTTTTTAGCAATCGGTATTTAAGATATTAGTTCTGAGCTGAGACACTTACAATGTTGCCTGCAGTTTAATAGCCCTCAAGATAAATATATATTCAGCTAAATGAATTTTAGTCGTACTGATAATTAAGGTTTATATTAAACTAAATAATTTCATGTAATTTGTAACGTAACAAATGCTGCCACGCCGTACTTTTCTTAAGAAAAAGTTAAACTAAAAAGAAAGGGCATTATCATGCCCCTTGTGCCCAGGTTGTGCACGGAATTAAATGGTGATCCCCTCCTTTCCCCCTAATTTATGTGATTATCTGTAAAAACCGTTCATTTAATCGAAAATATTAACAGAATACGAAATGTTGTAAACGCAATTTTCAATAGTTTAAAATATGTTCAATAGTCTTTCAGCAGAGACCCGATATAACATTTAATAAACTACAAATAAATTATTAGTGAAATTAAATAATTTAAACTATTGCAACTTCACAAACTTGATTTTCTTCTGAACGACGTTCCGAGCCGATTAGCTCATTTTCCAGTTCAATATAATTTTTCTAATTTTTTTTTTTTTTTTCTAACCTAATTTAAACATTTTTCATTATTTTTTCATGATCGTTAGCCAATATTTGTCATTCTTTTTTATAAATTATATTGTGCTTCTGTTTATAAAAATTTCATTATTTTTAATGCCATTAATCTCATAATACCTTTTTAATTGGCTGGTTCTTATTTCGTTTTATACTTAAGTCCAAGTAACGAAAATGAAGAGGTCTAAGTATAAAACTAGATAAGCACCTGCCAAGTATAATGATATTAGGAGATTACTGGCATTTAAAGGATACAAAAAAAAAAAAAACACCAAATATAATTTATTAAAACGAATGGCTAGAAAATTGGGTAACGATTTCGGGAATTACATTAATTTAATTTTTTTTTTTGTTTAAATAAGAAGTTCATAAGAAAATAAAATTTATAAAGTTGTTAGAGTTTAAATAATCTTCTAGAAATTATAATTAGTATATAGAAGAAAACACCCTTGAAAAAATAATTTCGTACTATGAAGAAATATTAACATTTCATAAACTTAATTTTCAAGACCTTGGAAAATTTGAATATTTTTTCAATTAAAGGATTCTCAGGCTATTTAGTGAAATATTTGTTTATTTTTAGAAAAACTTTAAAATATAAAGTTTGATTTTCGTCGTTCCTACTTAATTTTCTGTAAATCGACATTAAGCCCAAGTTTCTTAGCTGCTTGCTTCCTTCAGCGCCCTTTTAGATCTTGCCATGATGTCAAAGTCATCTGCACACCCTTGGATTTGGACCAGTCTGTTAACAGGGTCCCATCTGCCTGGATTCCTGAGTTCCTTATGGCCGTTTCTGCTGCAAGATTGAAAAGTGGGAAGGCAAGGGTATAAACTTGTCTCACTCACGTATCTATTTGGAATTCTTAAGAAAGATCGGATTCAACTTTACTAGACCTTGCATTGTCATCTTCAAAAGAAGATTGATCTTTTGGAGTATGTTCATTTCTTCTAGTGCTCGATATAATTCATTTCGGTCCGCACTATCATAGGCCGCTTTAAAGTCTACAAATAGGTGGGTGTCCAGGATTTGCCATAAAGAGAATATTTGGTTCAGCGTAGACTGCCCTCTTCTGAAACCCGCCTGATAATTCCCAAATTCTTTCTCTGCATTAAGTGTGAGCCTTGCAAATGTTTGAGAAGACTGCATGCACAAGAGTATATATGTCTTGTCTCCCTTTTTATGGATTGGACATATGACTGCCTTACTCCATTCCATGGGCATCCGTTCCTCTTTCCAGACTTCAAGGATGAGGTTCTGTAAAGCTTTCTTGAGTTTTTCTCCACCGTACTTTAAGAACTCTGACTGAATGCTATCATTTCCAGGGCTATCATTTTCAATGCTATCATTTATTATTTGTCATTTTGCCAATGGCGTCCTCGAACTCATCTGGGGGTTCTGCATCCTTAACAGGTCCCCCCTCATTCTTTTAGAATAAGGATTCTTCTCTGCTCATGGATTTTATTCTCAGGGAATAAGAATCTTATCCATCTCTCAAGGATCTCATCTCTTTGGATAAAGAGGGTTCCGTCTTCATTCTTGCAGCAAGTATATGGGTTTCCCTTCATATACTTTCCGAAAAATTGTCGGCTTTCATGCGACCTTCTGAGATCCTTTATATCTTCCAGCTGCTTATTCTCCTATGTCCTTTTCTTCCTTTGGTGAACCTTCTTTTCTGCTCTTCTTGTCTCCTTATAGAGAGCATTTGTGTGTCTCTGTATCATTTTTCGGAATGTCTCATCTTTGTAGTTTGTCATAAAATCAATTCAAATACCATATGAAAACAAGCCACGTTGTTTAAAAAAACATAATAGGTAATTAAAATAATCGTAAACTATATAATTATTTAAAACATTAATAAATTGAAATCGAAAAAGATTCAATTTAAAATATAAAAGGTTGAATTTGTCCTGGAAAAGATTTAATTTTAAATGGTAAAAGGTAACATTTGATTTGGAAAAGGTTGAATTTCACTTGGAAATTCTATATATTTAGTTATTTATTCTATATCTTGTCTACACTTATGGGATCTTCTGTAAACGTAGTCCAGATGGTACCTAAATTGGCGAAATGTTATTTTATTTTCTGTTTATAGCACTTTCTCTGTTTAGGTAGCATTTTTTAGGCCGTTTAAGTGAGATGTACTATGTCTGGTAAATTAATGCATTTAGATTATTTATTAATCTATGCAAAAAATCGTAAGAACAAAAATGTATATGAATTAAAAACCGAATTTAACATTTTCATTTTTCTCTTTTTCATTTATATATGTACAAAAAGTGTTAATTATTAATTAAATTAAAATCTAAAGTAATCTAAATTAAATTTTTATTTTGATCTAGCACCTGTGCTTAGTATTTATTATTGAGTACACGTGTATTTAAACAGGCTTTATACACTTTTGGTCAATTAAATCAAGTTTAAAGCAGAAATTGATCCAAAGATACTTCATAGAATTTGATCTATTATTGGACCAGATGGGTTACTCACAATTAGATTATTAAACAGCTGGAGATAAAGTCAAGCTTTGTCATTTATTTATTTATATATATCAGCAGTATTACTAAGTTTTTGTATTGCATTATATTTTTTCATAAGCGATTCAAAAGGACTTAAACATCAATAATTACTATTTCTGTTTTTATATTTTTTTTTCTTTTCTTCTTTCTTTCTAAAATCATTATTCTTTCCTTTAACTTTGCATTAAATATTTACTATTTGTTATTGAATTGAATTTGAGAAATACAAACTGACAACAATAATTATATTATGTATATTAGTAATATAGATTATTATTATAGTAATGGAATATATTATTTATTTATTTTGAGATGCCTTTCCCTTTTCTCTTCTATCCCATTTTTCTTTATCCCCATTATACTATTCTTGACTTCAAATCAAAATTAAAAAAAATCAAAATGACCTACAAACGTAGTTAAATACAAATAAATAATAAGTATATATATATATATATATATATATATATATATATATATATATGTGTGTGTGAATTATTTAAAAATTGTGTAAAATTATGTAAAAATTGGAACAACATATATCTATGGCAAAAAAGAAATTTAGAAATTCTTTTTATTTTGTTTTTTATGACTTAGAAAAGTTATTTCAAAATGAAATTAAAGACATAATTGTTACATTTAATATTCTCCGATCTTAATTTTAATCATTGACCTTCAAATATGATCCAATATAATGTAGAATAGTAAATAACTAATTTTTCTATGTATAATAAAAGATTAATCTTCTTTTTTTTTATTGTAATTAATTTTATAAAATTAGTAAGTGAAACAGTTACCCATTAAGGTCTTTAATGTTATTTAAAAAAATAATTTTTCAAGGACAAAAAAAAAACATTTCTGAATCTTTTCAACCCATGTGCATGTTCTTTGTTCAATAAAGCAACATTTTTCTCTTTACAGTTCTTTCCCATTTCCCTAAATTTTTAATATATTAGCAATCGGAAAAATAAGAGCATTTTTTAAATTTTTTTTTACAAAAATAATCATAACTTCAGTAATAAATAACATAATCGATCGCTACATCGCTCTTAATAAGAGGTAAGGGAACTTCGGTAGTTTTTATACACTATAATGGCTTCATCTATATATGTGAGAGAAAATATTTTCAATTTTTTTAATTTTTTACTATCAGTTATAACAAACGAAAGCAAATTGAAATCTTTCAAGTCTGCAACATTATTTCTTAATGGTTATTAGGTACCTATTCTTTTAAATCTTGTCGGAATGTTTGAGCTCCAATAATTTGTTTTAAAGATATCAAAATTTCAAAATACTCAGATTTTCACTTGGAATATGCTCAGAGATGTTAAAACAATTACCATAAATGGATATTTAAAAAAAAAATATATCAATAGATTGATATTTTTTAAAAAGAATATATCGATATATTTTTTAAATATATTTTAAATTTAAAAAAAAATATCGATATATCGGTATATTTTTTAAATATATCGATATTTTTGTCCAATTTTTTGGGAGGAAAAAAGGATAAAAACTATAAAATAACAAAAATTCTACAAGGAGGGTGGGATCGACAAACTAAGAACTTTACAAATTTGTGATATGTTCATGTTACTATCTATAGTGGCTGTGTTGTAGGGATGGAATTTCGAAAGCAAAATATCAATAGTGATATCGATATCAATATATATATACTTATATATTTTATACACACACACATACATATATATATATATATATATATATATATATATATATATATATATATATATATGTGTGTGTGTATAAATTACCTACATCGGCCCAGAAATATTGATATTACAAAAAAAAACAATATCTTAATTATATCAGTACAGTAGTATCGACGGGATATTATGTTTGCATCACACACACCGTCCCGGAAATATCTATATTATAATAGCATTCTCTTAATTATATCGTCCCAGAAATATAGATATTATAAAAACAATATCTTTATTATACCGTCCAAGAAATATCGATATTACAAAAACAATATCCTAATTATATCAGTACAGTAGTAACGATAAGATACGAACATCATCATAGTGGGGTCGCAGGAATATCTATATCATAAAAACTTTCTCTTAATTATATCGTCCCAGTAATATTGATATTATAAAAACAATATCTTTATTATACCGTCCAAGAAATATCGATATTACAAAAACAATATCCTAATTATATCAGTACAGTAGTAACGATAAGATACGAACATCATCATAGTGGGGTCGCAGGAATATCTATATCATAAAAACTTTCTCTTAATTATATCGTCCCAGTAATATTGATATTATAAAAACAATATCTTAATTATATCGGCACAGAAATATCAATATTATAAAAACAATATCATATATATATATATATATATATATATATATATATATATATATATATAAATATATATATATATATGGGCGTAGGAGTGATGACCCTACCCCGTGAACCTTAATTGTGAATCGCGTTGTGGTTTTCCAGGACATAAAATAGCCGCCCGGAGGTTTGGTCCATGGACGGTCTGTCTCGGGGAAAGAAATATAGGTCCTCGTGCGCCTGCTGACTCCGAACAGCCATAATCCATGGATCTAGACCGATTTGTCACTGTCCTTGAACCCGAGTGAGTCGGTGGGAAGGACACTGCTGAATTGGCCCCAAAGGGACCCGGTTATGGAGCAATGGGCAGCCTGCCACTGCACCATGGAAACCATGGTTCGCAGCAACGTGAGGTTGGGTGACCCCCTCCAGGCTGTCTGTGCTCCCGCAAGCCATAAATGTCTGTAAGAACACCACATCGCGCGGCCAAAGATCTACAAGGTCTATAGAGCCAACTGAAAAAAAAAAAAAAAAAATATGTATATATATATATATATATATATATATATATATATATATATTCGATATATTCAAAAACTATCTATATTTTTTTTCAATATTCACATCTTCATTCTAAAATTATTATAATTAGTAGTTTCCATATATTTTATTATATCTTCCGTATCATTCATTATCTTTCTTTATGTATTTTCACAATATTTTAAATATCTTTATTTTCATTATCTATTATCATAATTTCTTATTTTTACATTATATCTACCATATTTTTCTTTATACTTTCTTTTATTTATGATTTTTTCATCATACTGTATTATTACCTTGATGTACTTATTATACTCCTAAGTATTCATTCTAATAGTTATTATAATTAGTAGTTTTCAAATATTTTATTACATCTGTCATATCACTTATTATCTTTTTTTATATTATATTCTCTTTTTTATCTTTTTTATTACTATTGTTATCATACCACCCTATAATTATTAACATGAAGCGTGTTATAATATAATAAGGGTGAAATTAATTACTGAGTTGGAGAGAGCATGAGAACATGAGCTGAAGAAAGGCGCGATTCGTCTGTTTTCGAATACACTCGGCATTCCATCTAGGTTCGGGCTTTTAGCTGTATTAGTTCAATACACTGTGTCTTCGCTGGTACTGATTTGATTTATATATATATATATATATATATATATATATATATATATATATTTTTTTTTTTTTTTTTTTTTGTAGAGGATTTTATTACCTTTCACATGATAATGTTACTAATTCATCATAAAATGAATACTTTTTGAATTATGAGCAAATAATATATATTTATATATTTTTTTAGAGCATAACTTCTTTCTCTGCATTTTTTCGGTGATGTACTATTCATATGAAAGGTTATAGAGGTTGAAATAGAAGACTTTAGGCAAATGAATGTTATAAAAATTGTTAGAGCAGTTTTCGAGAAAATTGTAAAAAAGTGTAAAATCGATAATATAAAATGGCATTTCCGGTGCCGATTTTAGCAAAAATGTTGCTGTAACATCCCAGGACCTACCTTAAATACGTAATTCAAGATTTATAAAACTTTTCATTTTTTAGCTATGCTGACACACACAACTCGGATTCGAAAATTTTCACTGTCGCAATACTTTTCCTTACTATATATTTCATACATGTGTAAGAGAAATTAAAAATAACAGATGATAACAAAATAAAATTTATAAACATTGAAACATTATTTATAAATACATTATTTATCATATATAATGTCGGTCTGCAGAGACCCGTAAACCACTTGGCAAGTAAAAATGATGAAAACAAGAAACAAATATATTAAGCGTTAATTCTTTGTGACACTTCAGTGTATACGAGGCTAATAAGTAAAGACCAGATTTATATGTAGCAAAAAAGGTTAAAATATGCACTAAAAAGTGCTCAAATATGCAGAAAAACCTGCAATAATATGCAGTGAAGCCTGAAGGAATATGCAGGAAAATATGCAAAAAATTAACTATAATTATTGTCTAAATTGCTTTGTTTAATAATTTTTAATTTTAATAACTTATAATATAAATAAGAAAAGACATAGGTAAATTTAAAAACAAATTTTTACACAGGATTGTTTTATAACTAAATAATTCTTAAAAATTAAAATAATTATAAAATACAACATTTTTCCAATTTGTTCCTTTTTTTGCAAGATTTTATAAGAATTATAAGGGAATACCAGAGTAAACCAATGCAAAATAAAGTACTTCTTTGAAAGAGTTAGATTTGAACGAATTCGGCAAAAGGTATTGAGAATGGTCTCCAACTGTAAAAAAAGCAATCAATTTTTAAAAAACAAACCAGTTTTCCCGCATTGAATGTTTATCAGAAACTAGTTTAATTATTTATTTTTTATTTTAATTGGCAGAAAAATTATTTGAACAAAATTTTGGCCAAATATGCAAAAGTATGCGCAATAAAATTTAATATATCTACAACAAATATATTAACTTGTAAAGATATTCAATCATTTTGGTGAAAAAATATGCATTTGCATACAAATCCGGTCTTTACTTATAAATGTCCGCTTATTATTTTTTAAAGGTTACTTTTTAAATGAGGAACTTAAAAAAAAAAAAAAAAAAAACCTATAAATGTAGGAAAAGTTTATAATTGTTAACAACATTTGCAACAACCATTTTATTTTTATAGTATTTATATAATAGAACAAAATCATATTAGGATCATAAAAATAACATTTGTGAAATCAGATTTATATAGGTAATTTTATCAATAAGGCTCGAAATGTACTTATAAATAATATATTTTAAAAGCGGCACTTTCTTAGAACTGCATAAATCAGATGTTTTAAAAAAAAAAAAAAAAAAAAAATTGTCAAGGAGCTTCTTTCATTATTATTTGTTCTAGATAAGGCTGGTATTAGTCGAGAGCATAATGGCGTCTTGGTACCGCTGTATAAACTCAAAATATACTCCGTTGTGCATTATACAAAAAGAAAAAAGAAAAAAAAAATAGGTGATAGCTAATTCTTTGAAGATTATTCTCCAATTATATCTTTAATGACTCCTTTGATATTATCCGCTATCAATAAAAGTATTTGAGAACATTAACAGGTCGACCAGAGCTCTCTACATTACATTTTAAATCCTAACCTAATAAAATAAAAAAAACATAATTTATTTCAGAAAATAATCAAATATTCTCTAAAATAATGAACTTGCTGCACCCGCACGCCGTTGCCCGTAAAAAGAATTTTTTATTATTTATGTTTTGTTTTGAGGCTATATAATGTTAATTTCTTATTTTAGGATATTTTTTAGCCATTAAAATGTCTGAAACCCTTTATTAATAGTAATTTATTCATAATTTTTAAACAATAACATTAACTTACAAAATGGAAAATTACTTAAAAATGGGTAGGAAGGCCTGAAACGTTGATGATTTATGTATAAATGAGATTGAATCCTAAAGGTTTGAATATATTTTCAGAAACCAGTAAAAGTTATTACAAGAAATACCTATTGAGGAATATTAATAATATGAATTATAAATTAACAATATGAAAAATTATAGTTAAGATATAATTGGAACATTGCAAAAATAAAGAGATAGTCTCTTGAAAAACAATAAATAAATAACTAGTCAATTTTTCGCCAATTCAGGTATGATTAGGACATAAAAAGAATAAGACATAAAAAAAAAAATATTTTTTTTTTTTTTTGAATACACAATTATTCAGTATGTGTTGCCGTGGAATGACAGCTGTGTCTAGTTATGGCTCATTTTTGGCTGCTGGTGTGAGATGCACTGAATTAATATATATTCCTGGCGATCATAATTGCCAGATTTTTGAGTTTTCCTATAGTATATTAGCATTAAAATTATATATATTCAAACACATTTTAACTAAAAATTTAGATTGCAAGTTTATTAATGGTCGCCCGGATTATACAATTATTCAGAATGTGTTGCCTTGGAATGATAGCTGTCTCTAGTTGATGGGCTTTTTTTTCTGTTGGTGTGAGATGTACTACATTTATGTGATCTAGTCTTTTTCTGTCCTGATCATGCCTGAATAGACGAAAAATGTACTAGTCGGTAATTTATTATTTTTCAAGAGACTAACGCTTTGTTTTTGCAATATTCAATTGGAGAACGAGAGGTCTACAATTAGAATTAAGAAAACATTACCTAAAATAAACTAGAATAATAAATTGTTAATTAATATATTATATGAGAGAAAAGTTATAAACATTGTAAAATTATAAACAAAGCTTTAAGTTTATCAAATTAATTATTAACTAGTCACCGTTTCACCGATTTCATCATCATCAGCAATGAGTATAAAATTTCTTATTAAAAATAATGTTATATAATGTGCAGCCATGCTACAATAATTTTACGACATTCATAAAATACACCACAATATCAGTAATACAAAGATGTGAAAATATTACAAAAAAATTATAACAAATGCAGAATCTCCAGGTTTTCTGGTGGCATAAGCGAAAAAATTTCTGTGCCCTATAATCTTAGCCTCTCTCCTCTCCACCCCCCCCCCCTCCCCTCCATTCCAAACCAAACTAAGGTCACACCTCACTTAAAAGAAAGGATCATAGAGCATATGATAATTTCAATAATTACCTAAAACATGCCCTCTATACCCATAGATGTTGAATTAGCGAGGTGCTACAGCTAATAATTAAGTTAGTAATTAGAGTTAAGTTAAGTAAGTTTTTAAGTAAAACAAGGTTAAAACTTTCTCTTCTTTTTGTACTCAAAGCACTGAATAAAAATGGAAAAAATAAAGACGAAGCGGTATCGTTCAAAGACTCACTTCTTGTGCAAACGTTTGTTTAAGTCAGGTCAGTCGGAGGGGGCGGAAGGATGAGAAGCACCCTTGCAACTGTTGACATTTTTATTCCCATTTTACAATATCGAAAATACCCTTCAGTAGTTCCTGATGAAATAAATAGTCGAGATGCTGTCAACATATTTTTTATTGTACAAGCCGACGTTTCGGCCGAATCTTATAAGCCATCATCAAGGCTGAAATTTAATCAGAAATATAAAAGAGATATATTCAGTAAAAATGCTCAAAAAACAGAATCTGGATAAGAGATAAATAATATTTTGAATTTTAAATTTTAATGTTTTATGTCACTTAGTATTTTTACTGAACATATCTTATATCTCTCTTGTATCTCTGATATAAATTTCAGGCCTGATGATGGCTGACACGATTGGGCCGAAACGTCAGCTTTTAAAATAAAAAATATTATGTTGACTGCACATTAATCCCGATATTAATATCATTATAATAATAAACAGTCGACCAACCTACACCAATAATTCAGTAGTTCCTACTTACAATTAGTCTTCCGAAAACTTGTGGGCGCGGGTACACGTAAGTTTTGATTAATGTTGATAAACCGCACATGAAAAAAGAAAAAAAAATCGCATTCCGCTCCATTATTCCGCCCTAAAGATTTTTCCATCCCTGAATCGTTCCGTCCTAGGCAGTCGCCAACGTGGACGAGCCGGCCCTGAACATATGATATTCATATTCATCAAAGAAGTTCAAAACAGAAACAAAACATCTCTGTTGTCTGAACTACTTTAAGTTCGTTTTATTATCTCTCATTTTTACAAAAAAAAAATAAATTCATATTTTATTGTATTAAATAAAGGTACAATAAAATTGAAAATGAATAATTAACAACGAATTGTTTATTTTAAAAAAATATCTTTTAATTAAATTAGACTGGAATGAATTATCGCTGTCATTACTTTGGTTTACTGACACGCGTTTAACTCTTTTTGATTCACGTGTTTTCTTATTGGTAGTGCCAGATCTCGGGGAGAGAGAAAGAGGAGTGACTTGCCCCGGGCGGCAGAATTTAGAGGACGACAAATTTTGTACGAAATTTTTTTGTTGGTTAAAAATAAAAATAGTTGCTTCCCTTTTTTATTGTTATTGCCATAATATATTCAATTAAATGAGTTAATAATATGGGATCTTGATATTTATTTAAAAATATATTATCTAAAATATTGTGTTTGCATTTTATTGAGAAGAGAGGGTGAAAGGAGCGTCAAAATTAAGCTGCTTTCCTCCCCTCTCCCCCCGGAAAAAAATCCAAGTTCCAGCCCTGCTTAGTTTTTACTAAATAAGAGTTTTCTTCAGTAAAGGATTACGCTAATAGATTTCAAAGGCCTAAAAATCCTTAAGGTGCCTTTACACATATGCCAAGCCAAGACAAGTCAAAAGCCAAACCTAATGGCAAACATGTAAAGGAGGTTTACGGAAGTTTAGAAAACTAACCTATCCATACGCTACTACTCCGCAGTGTTACCAGGTCAGCTAAGTATGTTCCCTCTAAACTCTCCAAATTTTCTTCTAAATTCACCAACTTTAACCCTAAGCTTATCTAATTTTTTCTCTAAATCCACCAGATTTAACTCTAATTGTTTAATTCTTATTTTTCTATTAGTGTAACCAAAATTACCCTCTAGTATAAGATAAGAATGAATGATCAGAAAAGTAAAAAATACATCAGAGGGTGAATAAAACCCTAAATCTGGGAGAAAAAAACCAATCTGGCAACACTGATACTTCGGCTATTTAAACTTTTGTTGGCTGTTAATTTCGGTTTAAAATAGTTTCATTTTATAAAGAAACAATTAAAAATATAAAATAAAAACATATAAATATATGATTTATATAAGTACTCAAATATGTGGATGCAACACTAGCGCTGATACGGCGCTTCCCGCAAGATTGGATCTCAACACGAAGAAGCCTATTATCCAAGCCAAGAAAAACTACCTCCTTTACACATTTGATTTGCTTAGGCTTGGCAAATGTATGAAGGCATCTTTACTCTATAAGTATATGCTAAATATACTTATTGCGGTAAATATACCTTTTGCGGTATTTCTAGATCAATTTGCAGAAAGACAGAAATCGCTCGAATCAGAGTACCTATAGGATATTTTTATTTTATACTGTTTTAATGACTGGAAAATCGAAGAAAGTTATATAAATAAAAAAAATATTGCCTTCTCTGAAGAAGATCCCATTCTCAGAAGCAGGTTGGGAAAGGGATTCGTGCCGGTCGCAGTAAAGCTGTCAACATTCGTGACCCGTGACCAAATGAGTACAGTAAATAAACAAAAACTATTTCTTTTATGGTCACCATGATGTCCAGAAGTCAATTTCTGAATTCAAAACTTGATTGATTTTATTTAATTAAATTTGCATATTCATCATACAGATTGTGTGTAACAATTATGATTCATAATTAGTTAAATTGGTTTATCTTAATAAGCTATTTTATAAGCAAAATAAAATTACAGATCTGTCTGAAAAATAATAATTTTAAAGCAAAAAAAAGTAAAATAAAAAAAATAGGCACTTTTAGAATATTATTTGGCAAATAGACAAATTAAAATCTATTATTTAAATTTTATAAGTCTTAACGCCAAAATAATATTAAATGCATCTATCAATATACGACGTTAAGCTAAAAAAAATAGTTCGAATTGATTAGATTCGAACTGTCATAAAATTACAGAGGATTTCAAATAATCTATTTATTGTATGCAGCATGCGCATACAATGTTAGCAATGATAAGATGTAATTTCATTTGTCTACTTTTTCAGACAAATACACCGTCTTTATCTTTCATTAACCTTTCAAAGTTTATTAATTTATTTAAAATATATATATATATATATATATATATTTTTATAGGATGGTATACATATTATATTGATGAACATAGAACAAGAAAGACATGAATATATATATATATTTATTTTTAATTGCATTTTTGTGAACAAACACAACTTACCTTAATATATCTTTATTATTTTTCTAATATTTTCATTTTTTTACCCATAAACAAACAAAGTTTGGACTTCAGGGATTGGGACCCTTTGGACTTCAAAGGGTTAATTTAAAAGGAAGTGAACAAACACAGCTTCGTGATTAATCGTCAGTTCGTGATATTTTCTATCATCCTCTGGGTTTTCCTTCCTTTCTTTCTTAATTATGCTGTTTTTTTCTAGTATAAAATAGTTGGCAGTACTTTTAAAACAAAATTTTATGATGGTACTGAGGATGATAGTACAGAGGATGATAGAAAATTTCAAAACGTTGGTTTTTTTATGGGTAAAAAAATGTTTATGTTAGAAAAATAATAAAGATATATTAAGAGATCTGTGTTTGTTCACAAAAAATAAAAATTAATTTAGTGATGTAAACTTTCAAAAGTAGTAGTAATTATATAATAAAATTCTTCTTTTTTTTTCTTTTTTTCTTTTAAATTAACTCTTTGAAGTCCAAACTTCACCCACAATCGCTGCTGGCTGATTAATGAGTCTTCAAGATACCTCAATAAAAAATGAAGCTTGCCTCCTTTGCTAAAATCTTTGTTCTCTCCCTGATGAAAGGATATGTTATCACCCCATTGACATCTTGATTTCAAATTTTCCGATATAGATCCAGAATCACCACACTTTTGCTTCGCCAGTAGCACCCCGTCGCCGAAGAGACCACCGAAGAGAGGAATAGACTGTAGGATCAGGAGGACCCTGCTGATTGCCTCTCACCCCCTGCCTGCCTCCGGCTAAGGGAAAAAGCTAACCACTTTAGATCTCTGCTTTGGGGGCGTGGCTTTATTTAATCGTGCCGCCCCTTTGAGCACCTAATCCAATCAGAGCTGCCTCACAAACGACCTCTATGTATATTTTACCGGCCAATTGGCATTTGCATCGCTTTAGGCGATCCCTTATCCCGCCTCTTTCAAGGATATCCTTATATATCTTTTGCCTTCTAGGGGATGGCGCATGTTTATGTATAGTCAGGATATTTAAAAAACCTTTTGAAAAAAGTATTTCTGGGTTCTATTCAAATATAAATAAAATACGCTAGAATGAAAGCATCTTGTATATAGACCAAATTGAACTATTTACTAAACATTCTATAGTAAATATTTGTATACATAAATATTTTAAGGCATTAAAAATTATGATTGTAAATGTGATTTTATACACAAAGTACTCAATCTATAACTATTCCAAAACAATAATACAGGTGAGTTTACGGATCATTCTCAATTTATCATTCTGTCACTTTGGCTGTTCTGAGGTTTCTAAATGCTCGTCGTTTAACATTTTTTTCCCCCAACTCCTCAATAAGCATTCAGTTCGTCTCAGAGCAGAGTACATTTTGAACTATACAACGTTAAAAAAAAAAATAAATAAATAAACTTTCTTGTGAAATCTTCGTTCAAGTTACATTCTGTCAGAAGTGCATTTCAAAAGTTTTCACTAAGTTTTTAAAATCAAAAAGTATATTTTGATTATTGGGGTTCATCGTACAACGGCAATTAGTCCTAACAGGTAAAAGCAAAAAAAAAATTGTGAAAAATAAACAAACAAATTTCTTAGCGCGCAACTCTTGTGACTTAAATTTTTTTTAATGCGCCTAGAAAATCGAAAATTCGTAAAACTTGCAAACCAAGTCAAACTTCCACTCTTTAATATCGGTATAACACTAGGGAAGAGGGGGGGAGGGAAGGCCAGTTTCCATGAACTTGAAATTTTTTTCCTACAAATTTCGAAACTGAACTTTATTTGAGAATGACTCTTACCCATTATAAATGCTTAGTAAATTCATGAAAACAGCATCCTAAATAAAGCTAAAACACCAGTTACCATGTTGCTCTACAACCATGTCTTTGAACAGGGTCTGCAACTGTGGACAAACAGAATAAACGGAGTTAGGAAGTCAATATAACCAGAGCCGGATTTAAAGTTTAGCTATATCATAATCTCATAATATTAAATCATTTTATTGAACGAATTAAGGCCAAAACAATCAAAAAGTCAAAAATATGTAACCTAAAAATAAAATTTCGCTCGAAATTTGTCACCCTCTAAATTTGGCCGCCCGGGGCAAGTGCCATTTTAGCCCTCCCCCAAGTCCCGGTCCTGCAGTCCAGTTGGACGACAACCAAAGGCCGCCTTCAAAGGAGCTGATAGATAAATACTTATCAAAACTATTATGCATTCGTAGACCGCATTGACTATTTATAAATAACTTTTTTTTTTTCATTTCTGTTTACAAATCGTCAGTTTAATATATTTTTTTCTGGAATTGTTCTTCAATCTTCGTTATATGCAGCGTTTTCAATCTATTTTTTTTAATTTCCCTTCTGGCCGGTCAGAGTTTTCCCTCTTTTTCCCGTAGCCAGAGCCTAAATACCTCTTTATTTTTTCTTCCTCCCTCAAATATATAGACAAGCATAGCTAATGTATATTATATTACATAAACTTTATCCATTTATTCTTCATTTGTACAAATATCTAACTCATAATATGTTATATTATTATTCTCATTTTCTTTTTTATTTAATCATTAATTTCTTTATTTAATCTTTTTTAGTATAAACTATTGTTTGAAAAATGTATACCTATAGTACTGTATAAGGTATATATATAAATGATATTGTATGTAAATACTTTGCTTACTACTGTTAATAATATTTTTTTTAATACGCGGTGTTGTGAAATGGTATGCGCGGAAACATATGCATCTATTGCAGGATTATTGCAACGTGGAAAAAAAAAGTGTAAATAAATTTAGAGATTTTCAAACGTTTACATTTATCTTCGACGTAGATGAAGTTGTTGGTAGATTGTACGTTCGAGAAACTTCGAAAGGAACTGGAAACCTATTTGATACCAATTGAAACCAACCCAAAATAATCGGCCCTTGTTACCTGAAAATAGCCTGTCCTCAATCAACATATTAGGTTAGGCCTCATGAAATAATTTGTAAAGGTTTTGCCTAAAGATGGACCATGTTTCAAGTATCTCTGCCAAAAGTTTCCATGCCTTTCAGAAGCTAAACTAAAAGAAGGCGTCTTTGTCGGACCTGACATTAGAAAAATGATGTTTGATGTTAACTTTGAATCCACAATGGCCTTAAATGAGAAAGAAGCCTGGGTATCATTCAAGCAAGTCGTTACAAAGTTCTTGGAAAATGAAAAAGACCCAGAGTATGTTTCTATTGTAGCTAACATGTTACAGAAGTTTAAAAAGTTAGGATGTTTGATAAGTCTGAAACCTACGGAAAACTATGGGTGATACAAAAAAACTAAGGCCAGATTTAGATTCAGCACATAAAAATCTATAGAGATCAACTATTAAAGTTAAAAAAGTTTTCAAAATTTTTTTTTCGGCAGTTTCGCATTGACAGTACTGAGAAAGTTTAGGAACTTGCTTGCGGCCTCGTCGAAATCCATAGTGTTCACATTCTCCTTTATTATAATTACTATTAGCTGTAATTTATATATATTTCCCTTCGTATGTTTAATTTTTCGACTATAAGCTTTAAATTATTTGCATCTTATTATGCCTTGCAACCTCCACAACGCCCGACTAATTGATATTGAAAAAAAAAAATAATATATTTTATTCTTGTAATTTTTATATCTTTATTCTTGGCACAACCGATAAATGTTGGCAGGATTGTTATCCGTCTCTCTGAATATGCTCTATTCTAAAAACTGAATACAATTGTAAGCATGCATTTTCAGAAAGGAATAATCATGGAAATTCTTTCCTTTTCTAATAAATAATATCAGTAAAAAATATTGTTTATCAAAATATAAGACTAAGACTAGAAGGACGTGTATAAATACTAAAATAATTAAACAGGATTTGATTGGGTCTAATTCCAATTGATATCAGGATCGTTACTCAAAAATATTACGAGGAAAGCTAAATACCAGTCAGAGTGGGGGAAAGAGCAAGGTTGAGGAAAGATTTTAGCGTTGGATTTTACAATACCAGTCGGAGTGGGGGAAAGAGCAAGGACGAGGAAAGATTTTAGCGTTGGATTTTACAATGTTTGCATTTCTTAACCCGCAGGTAACCGACAATTGAGAGATCCAGAGGGTTTAAAATCAATTTTGACCCTACTTATTTTACACCTAGGGTTTAGGATACGGTAATAAATCTTGTTCCGGTTTGCGATCTCAAGGCTCCGACGGTTTACAATTGTAAACTATTCAGGTATTCAAATAAAAATTCTAAGAGAGAGAGGGGAGAGAGTGAGACAGAGAGAGAGAGAGAGAGAGAGAGAAGGGTTGGGGAGAGGGAGGAGGGTTGTTATCTATCAACAAATAGTCATTTTTGTTTAAATAGCCAATACGTTGCTTTAAATGAGAAATTATTTGCTAGTGATAATTAATACTTAAAGTAACCTTTAAAAAATCTATTATCTACTATAATCCTTTAATTATATAAAAATTATTTGACTCGTTTATTATTACTCTGATAAGCTACGATAACTTTTAGGCGATTAATAAAATAAATGCACTTAAACAGGTTAATACTGAGAACTATAAAACTTTCCAAGCCATAAAATCCCATACCGTAATTGCCGCCGTTAAAACCTCTTATATGTCAAAAATATGATTTTAAAAGACTAAAGAAAAACTGATTTATAAGCAATTTTATGATGCGATATAGACTAACAATAGGAGGATTATTTCTGATCAATTTACACCATGTTTTGATTTTTTAGCATCTGCTTTTCAACAGCCAGTAGGAGGTAAATCTTGTTTCTAATAAAATCACATGACTGATTTTAGGTCAATTAGGAGGTTTTACGGTGACTACATGTTTCATTGAATTGGTTTCTTCAAAAATTATCAGCTATCTTCAATATTTATGATACGGACATAAATCCAACCGTATGACTCTTTGCCACAACGACCATTTTCGCGATTGTTGCCATTTGTCAGCAAGCCTACTTTCTATTGTCTCTCAACCCCCTCACGAAGATTTAGGTAGATGAAGGGTTGGAAGCCGGTAAACGAAACCAGTCCGACAGCTACTTCCATAGCTTCCGAAAAATCATAAAAGTCCAGACTGTGAAATTTGGGTCGGTCGGACTATACCTGACGGCAATAAACCAATAAAGCAATAAAACCTAGGGCTACTGTAATAAAGCGGCTCCGGTTCCTAAAAGCTTGCACTTTTTTTGGAGTTTCTGAGGAGGAAAGGAGAGGGGGTACCGGAAAGGAAGTGGGGACCTTTCTGTATCCTTATTAAGCCCCTTCATATCAAGTCCAGTCTGTGAGAGGAGATCGAAGGGGTACTACATTCACAACCTCGACACCAGTGGACCGGCTGAGAGAAGATCTTGGATTTCTTTGGTCCTGCTTCGCTCTCAACACGTGGGAGGCATAGATATTTGCAAGTTCTCTAGGCTGAGGGTAATATTGTACATAGGCATAAATGTGTTTAAGATCATTTATTTCATTTTTCTACATTAATTTTTATTGTCTTAAATATTTACCTATTTATATTACTTATTTTGCCTTTTTATTTCTTAATTTGATTTTGTCATAGGAAAATTAAATTATTTCTTAAGGGATTAATGAAGAGAAATCTTCCAGTTCTTAATTTTCTTTATTTAAATTACAGGTGTAGCTGACGTTTCGGAGCAAGTGCCCCACCTTCAGGTCTTTTCTGCAATGCATCATTGCATAATTAATAAGCTGATGATTATATACATATCTTACCATTTTTAGGTTCCTTAATTATGATATAAAAATATTAATGAGTATAATAATTACCATATACAATATGTCATAATAGGATTTTACAATAATTTTTCCTTGCTTATTATGATATCCATATATAAAATTTCGTCTAATACTAATAAAACTTTTAAATTTACTCTTTCTAGCAAGAAAGGTCCCGTTCATTTCCACTGTCACATTGAACTCTGATGGATCACCCAGGTATATTCAGCGATATGCATTTTATTATTTGCTACCTTCATAATATCTACTATTATTGTTAAATTTTCTGTTTTATTTTGTTAGTTTTTTATAAGCATGGTTTTGACAATGTGTCGTGTATTGAATATTATATTATTATATCTGTGTGAAGGTTGCTCAAATTTTAAAATTAACCGCTTGTTTAATGTTATTTGTGATATATATATATATATATATATATATATATTTTTTTTTTTTACTTTTTTTTCCGGTTGGCACTATAGACCATGAAGATCTTTGGCCGCGCGATGTGGTATTCATGCAGACATCCATTGCTTGCGGGAGAACAGACAGCCTGGAGGGAGTCACCCAACCTCACGTTGCTGCGAACTATGGTTTCCATGGTGCAGCGGAATGCTGCCCATTGCTCCATAACCGGTCCCTTTGGGGCCAATTCGGCAGTGTCTTTCCCACCGACTCACTCGGATTCAAGGACAGCGACAAATCGGTCTAGATCCACGGATTATGGCTGTTCGGAGTCAGCAGGAGCACGAGGACCTACATTTCTTTCCCCGAAGCAGACCGTCCATGGGCCAAACCTCCGGGAGGCTATTTTACGTCCTGGAAAACCACACCGCGATTCACAATTAAGGTACACGGGGACACTCCTATGCCCGGATATATATATATATATATATATATATATATATATATATATATATATATTTCTATATAAAGCCCCTTTACTTTATAAAGTGTGGTAAACTGTACTGTTTGGCAATTAAGAACGATTTATTTTATTTTTAAATAACTTTCACAATACAGTAATCTCTTCGACATAACATATACTAAAATTGTACCGTCTAAGTAATAGGAAGTATTTTTGTCGATAAATGATTTTTTTTTCCCGGTAAATGTTATTGTCATCCCAAGGTGCTTGTATGGTTGTTTAAAATTTTCAGCCCGAAAAATTGTTAGTTTCTGAATTTGTGATTTTATGGAAGTTCCAGTAAATTTGCGGGGAGTACATCCAAATTTGTTTCAGTCAGTTAGTGTACGTATTGAGTTTTTGAGTTAGTTCTAATTTTGATCGACGACCAATGATTTAGAGTATTTCGTTTAGCATTGACTTTTCGGCTCCATGACGTACTTGGTTCAAATGTTAGCCCAAGGTATAAGGTACAAAATCATATAGACGAATTTGTTTCTTTTCGAAATAGGTTGCAGAAAAATAAGAATGCGATTTCGATACGGGATTTGAGTGATCCAGATTTACTTTCCATCGTTTGCAAAATTCGTGCAGCGTTTTTAAGTGATTTATGAGGCAATCCTGCATTTACAAGTTCTGGGGTCTTCTGTTGTCTTGTGGGGTCTTCCCAAATGTGCAGTCTTGAACGCTGAATGAAGAATCTTAAAAAGTCTTATACATCCCAAGAATTATGTTATAGGTAAATCATTAAATTTAAAACAACATTGCTTTCGCTATCTGAAAAATGGGCTCATATTCTATAAGTATTTTTAATTTTTTTGTGAAAATTATTTTTATTATTTACACAGAAAATTTGACTATATTAAGAGAGACCCGTTATATCTCATAGAGCCAAAATCTAAAATTTCGATATTTACGTATTCGCGTAATTTTTTTAATGCTTTTTTATGTACTTTAAGGTGGTAAAATCTCAGTTTGATAAAATTGATTGCATTTTTTTTTTTTTTTCAATATCTTCAAAATCGCTCTTTACTCTGCCCCACTCTGTATTACAATCATAAGATTTATATCAATCAAATATTTTTCCATTTTACTTAGTTCATGTTTATTTATTATTTTTGTATTTTATTTTATAAATACTATTATTATAAAAAAAATTAATGCATTTCAATGCGTGATATCAAATTTATATAAATTTATCATATAAACAAATTTAAGAATTATAGAAATAAAATAATGAATTCAATTTAGAATTATTAACTTTTTTTTTTGCACAGTATTTTTAGTTATTCAAATCTGCACGTACCGTCGTGGAAATAACATTATCAGTACATCTGAAGAACAATATAAAAATTACGCAATATTTATGATAACGGTAACTTCAGTAGCAGATAAGATGTAGTAGCAAACATTAAAATGATAATTAATTATGTAACAGCGTTATCATAATTTTGAAATATATTATTTACTTAAGCTACTACATTTTTAAATTTTCAATAACAATAAATGACTGCTTGGAAAATTGTTGAAAGCTTATAATCTTTTGAAAACAAATATTTTTCGAATTCCTGTTTCAGTCTTGTCACTAGGTTTAAGATGGCGCGGACCTTGCGCAGAACCGCCAATCGAAGAAGCTACTTGGGTAACCTTCAGGAAACGAATACTGCTTCCTGAAGTGCTTCTACGCTTAGCAAGGATCAATCCTTTGATAAAAGGTTACTTAGAATATAATTTTCTTGTATTTCTTTGAAATACAAAAGTGAAGACGCTGCAAATTATTACACAATAGTTTATTATTTATTTCCAAATAGTTACATTTAAAAAATACCTGGTGGCGACTTTTCTCATAGCTTTGGATTAAAATCCAATACCAAATATGTTTGCTGTATCTTCGCTATCATTATTCCAATTTTGAATTTTTTTTTTAATGACAATTAGTTGAAATATCTTTCAAATGAGCATATGGAATGTCCCAGAAAATGTATAATTTTCATGTCAGAAAAAAACTAAACAATGGGAAACCGGTTTCCACAGTTATCTATGCAGAATACTTTATAAAACGTGTGCAAGGTTCAATACGCTACATTTTCGCTAATACTGGTCCACATTCAATGATTTAAAAAAAAATTATATCGTTCATTTATTCATTATTAATAATTATTGAAAATAATAAATTAAAAGAAGCATTTATATATATATATATATATATATATATATATATATATATATATAATTTATTTTATTTTATTTTTTCCTTGAGGATTTGATATAATGGTTCCATAAAGCCTTTATATTTTTCCTCTTTTTTTAATAAATGGCAGAGTTATTGCCGTATAAAGTCCCTAATCAACCAACATTTTGTAACGAACTGGCGGATGGTAATGTCGAGTACCGATATTCATCCTGGGGTCGCCTGTGTCTTACATACCAAAATCTCAAAAAAATCGGCCCTGTAGTTTCGGAAAAATGTTGCGTAAGGCGGACGGACAGGTTTTTTAAAATTTTATTTTTGGATTCTACGCATTTTTTAATGCGATAAACTTTCATATTTTGAGGGAATGAGAGGTTAATATTATTTTTTTTCTTGTTGGATTATAAAGATTCATCATTGAAAATAATAAACCAAAAATATAACTGATTCATTACTAAGACATATAAGATACAAAAACACCGCCTCTTCATTGACTTTCAGACTGCATACGATACGATAAGATGAACTCTATAAGAAACTCCTTGAATTGGGCATCCCTCCCAAAATAATATGATTAACTAGGCTGACAATGAAAGGAGTGAATTGCCAAATCTGGGTGCAAGGAGACATGTCCGATAGCTTCCAGACCCATAAGGGATTACTAAAGGTGGACTGACTTGCATGTCTGTTGTTTAACTTGTCCTGGAAGGTGCCATCAGAATATCGAGGACCAAGGTGGAAGACACCGTTGTCAATAGAGGAGCGCAGATCCTGCGATTAGCTGAAGGCCTAGACATCGTTGGAAGAAGCCTTGCTGCAGTAAAAGAAGCATTTATTGACCTCCAGAGAGAGGCGGCTAAGGTTGGACTGGTCATTAATGAGGGAAGACAAAGTACCAAGGGGAGGGGACCTCCTGAGATCACAGTTGGGGACAGTACTCCTGAGTGGGTAGACGAGTTTGTATACCTTGGAACGCAAGTGAACTTCGACAATGACAAAGCCAGAAATCCAAAGCAGGATTTTAGCCGCCAACTGAAGGTACTTTGGAATGCTTAAATGCTTTCGCAATCGAATCATCATAAGAACAACTAAGCTCCAACTGTATTAGACCTTAATTAGGTCGGTGCTTACGTAAGGCTCTGAAAGCTGGACAATTCCGAAGACCCAGAACCTATATTTTGAAAGACGAATTTTAAGAAGGATCTTCGTAGCAGCATCAACGATGAATGGAGACAGCGCACCAATGCAAACGCCAATGAGAAGTATGCCGAAGTTGATATTGTGAAATTCATCAGGACCGGGCGACTGAGATGGGCAGGACATATCGCAAGGATGAGACCTGATAGGATTGACCTTGTAACTCAGCGTATTTCAAGAATAAATACGAATAAAAGATCTACGGACTCTAAAAGCATGGTTCAAACATACTCCGATGTCACCACAAAACATTTATCAGAACCACAGGCGCCTCAAACCTCCTTTTCCCAGCAGCCTCAGACTTCCTACTCTCAACCCCAGACATCTCAGCCTCAGCCCCCTTATCCTCAGCCTCAGACAGCCCATCCTCATCCTAAAATACCAAAAAATGATATACCCTCTAAAAATGTTTCACTGAGAGTGAAATTACCTCCATCGACTCCAGCACAAATCAATCCCAAACTTCCACCTCTATCCCAACCTTCCTCTCAGTTCAATCCATCACCAGAAGCTCCATTAAACATGGATCCTATACAAAGATCCCAAAGGAGGATTCAACCCCCAGCAAGACAGAATAATCCTCCGCCCCGAGACTCTACCTTCTACTCCTATCCAAGCCAAACTTCATCCGATATAACATCAGTCTTTCAATCCTTCCTTCGTGATCTACAAGACACGATCAGACCACTCATCACCCTCCTTACTCGAATCCTTACAGAAATCCCGCTCAATATCCCAAGATGAAACAAACCCCCTATCTATCCTATTGTGGAATGCAAATTGCCTTAATAACCATCGAGACGAACTTGACATGCTTCTCCATGAAAATTCCATAGACATTGCACTGGTGACTGAAACCCATTTCACAACACAATCTTACTTTTACATACGTGACTACATCACATACAGATCAAATCACCCAGACAACACATCCCACGCAGGCTCTTGTATCCTTATTCATAAATCCTTACCTCATTTCTCGATTCCATCCATTCCAACTGACACCATTCGATCAACCTCTATAACCTTGTCCGCTCATCCGTCTAATATTACATTCTCAGCTGTATACTCTCCACCTGCTAATTCCTTGACCTATGATCATCTTAACTCATTATTCCGTTTCTTTGGTCCGCGTTTCATTGCTGGAGGAGATTGCAACGCTAAAGATCAACGATGGGGATGTCGAACGTCCAACACTCGTGGAAGGATTCTTTCCCGTGTCTCAACCTCCAATAGTTATTCCATCCTTTCACCCTACTTATTGGCCTACATCCCTTAAAAAACGTCCCGATATCCTTGATATATTCATTACTTTTCAGATACCCTCCTTACAATCTACAATCAAATCCATAGATGACCTATCCTCAGATCATAGTCCAGTTCTGCTTCTCATGCATTCAAATCCTGTTCCTAAACCTTCTCCTCCTTCTCTAATTACAGGACTGGTTAACTGGGACAGTTTTCGTTATGATCTAGAAACCAAACTAGACTTAAAAATTCCGTTAAAAACGAAGCAACTGATTGACTCTGCAATTGAAGAAATCACAATATCAACAGAAACAATCATCAATAGCAATACGTCAAAACCTAAAACTAGAAATTCCCGTGAAACTAACTTACCACACCATATTCACACCTTATTAACAGGAAAAAGGCGAGCAAGAGCAAAGTGGCACAGAACCAGATATCCATCGGACAAAACTCATTACAATAGATTAACTAACAAACTGAAAATAGAAATTAGGAAATACAAAATTCAAAACTTACAGAACTTTACAGAAAATCTTTCCACTACTGATAAATCTTTATGGATCACTACAAAAAAGCTACTGAAATTCAAAACCTTTAATCATCCACTCCTCACTGAATCTCAGACCTGGTCACGATCAGACGAAGAAAAATCCCAAATATTTGGTGAACACCTTTTCAAAATTTTCAATCCTCATCCTGACATCCTTAACCCTATCCACCTTAAGCATGTTGAAGCGGAATTAACTATCCCACTCCAAATGTCCCTTCCTCTTAAAGCGTTTCACCCTTCTGAAATAATCAATATCATCCACAATTTGCCTTCCAAAAAAGCTCCTGGCCACGATCTCATCACATCCTATATCCTAAAACAGCTCCCTCGAAAAGCTATCCTACTTCTGACCTATATATATAATGCTGCAATCCGATCTACCTATTTTCCCGATCCTTGGAAACTGTCCATAATAAAAATGGTACCAAAATCCAAAAAGCCACCTGAATACTCATCCTCCTACCGCCCTATCTCCCTTTTACCAATCATGGGAAAAATCCTAGAAAAACTCATGCTAAAACGCATTTAACCAATACTGGATTCATTTCACGTGATTCCTGACCACCAGTTTGGATTTCGAACATCTCATTCTGCTATCCAGCAGTGTCATCGTGTTGTGGATGTAATATCCTCTACATCAGAGCGCGGAATGTACTGCACGGGAGTCTTTCTCGACGTTGAACAAGCCTTTGATCGAGTCTGGCACCCGGAGCTGCTTTACAAACTACGTCAATTCCTCTCCCCTACATATTACCTTTTAATCCGTTCCTACCTAACTGACAGAACCTTCATAGTAAATCACAACTGTGCTTACTCTTCCCTCTTTTCTCAGTCCGCTGGTGTCCCTCAAGGTAGTATCCTAGGTCCTATTCTCTACTCGGTGTAGAGCTGATATCCCAACCAATCCTAACACTGTCCTCACTACATACGCAGATGACATATGTGTGTTATCTGTGAATAATGACCCAACTGTTCATTATAACATCCCAAATATCTTATAATAATATCATATACAATATACACAATACACAATATAATATACCAAATATCATAGAATAACATCCCAAACCCTGCAATCACACATAATTTCCATTGAAGAATGGTGTCAGAACTGGAGAATTAAAATAAATCCTAATAAATCCCGACAGATCACTTTTACCCTTCGCCGCGAATCCACTACTTCCTGTCCTACTGTATCCTTTAATAATGTTCCACTTATCCCTGTCGAACAGATCCGCTACCTAGGACTTCATCTTGATAAACGCCTTACATGGAATCCTCATACAAGACTGAAACGACAAGAAACTGCTCTTAGATACCGTTTACTACAACACTTACTTGACAAACGCTCTAAACTTCCGATTTACTGTAAAAAGCTCATATACATTGCCATTATCAGGCCTATTTGGACACAAGGAATTGAGCTTTGGGGCTCCACGAAGCCATCAAATTCATCCCGTATCCAATTCTTACAATCCAAAATCCTTCGAAAAATCCTCAATGCTCCTTATTATGTTACGAATAAAATTATCCATAAAGATCTAAATATACCCTTTCTTGCAGATTTAGCCCGAAATAGATATACGTCTTTTAATTACAAACTCCTTGCCCACACTAATCCCCTAGTACGTAGTCTGTCATCCCTAACTATTCCCGATAATCCTCCGAGGCACCTTAAAAGAAGATGGCCGCGGGACCTCCTAACATAGATGTCATCGAAGTGCTACCAATGGGTAGCTCCTTCTCACGTCATTATCAAGTTTCATGTACATTTTATCATATTTACTTGTTGTATAATCTTATACAGCTGTAAATTTCTGTATATATAAAAAAAAAAAAAAAAAAAAAAAAAAAACTTTACCTTACCTATTATTTATTGCCTAGTATATAGAAGGGGAAGTATTGCGATCGTGAAAATTTTCGAATTCGAGTTTTCAACGGAAATACACGTTTTAAGGTCCATTGAGTCCAAATGACCAAGCCTCGCAAAATGGTCTGTGTGTGTGTGTGTGTGTATGTGAACAGTCTAGCTCAAAAACGAAAAGTCATACGATACTCAAATTACGTATTTAAAGTAGGTATATGGCTGTGATGTTACAGCAAATTTTTCGTCAAAATCGACTAAACGGAAGTGCCACTTTATATAATCGATTTTACACTTTTTTACAATTTTCTCGAAAACGGCTCTAACGATTTTGATGAAACTTGCCTAAATTATTCTTCATAGAGGCCTTTAACTTTTCATGTCTGTAGTAAATCACCGAGGAATTGCAAGGAAAAAGTTATGATGAAAAGAATATTTTATTTGCGCATAGCATAAAAAGTGTACATTTTACGGTAAATTATGTGTAGAATTGTATGAAAGGTAATTAAATTATCTAAAAAACAATAAAAGAATCATAAAAACTGGACCAGTATTAGCAAAGATACAGCGCATCGGACTAACTGGAAATAGTTATTATATCATGGATTTTAGACTTTTTTTCAATTTTCTCGAAAACGGCTTTAACGATTTTGATGAAACTTGGCTAAATTATTCTTCATAAAGGCCTTTAATTTTTAATTTATGTAGTAAATCACCGAGAAATTGCAGGGAAAAAAGTTATGATGAAAAGAATACTATATTTGCGTATAACTTAAAAAGTATGCATTCTGCGGTAAATTATGTAAGTTAGTATGATAATTATGTAGAATTGTATGAAAGTTAATTAAATTATCTAAAAAATAATAAAAGAATCATCAAAATCAGACCAGTATTAGCAAAGATACAGTGTATTTTATGAGGAGCACTAACCCTAGATTTATAACCAAGCGAATCAGAAAGGAGACGGATGAGACCGAACCTTCTCCCACCAATCCGCCAATCCGTTGTAAACAATACGCTCTGTAATAAAGTAATTTAAGAATACAAAAGCGGAAATTAACTTAATAATTTCTACTTTCACATTATTTAATGGAAAGAAAATGTTTCCATGGAAACTAAACCAGAAACTTTGAAAATATATTTGCAACTTGAAAAAGTTAAAATTTATAGGTAGCGTACAGGATTGTTGTACTAAAATTGTTTAAAATTCTTTTTTATTGTACTTAAGTGGGAGAATATGTGTATACTGCTCAGTTTATTAGAAGCAGTGTTTATGTGAACTCTTTAAAATTGTATTAAAAAGATAATTATTATAGGACGGTAAGGGAAAAAAGTTGTGTGATGCAAGTACCGCACCAGATTTTTTTGTTTTAAATAAGCGGATAGATCTAATAGTTTCGGATAAATAAGTACTGAAATAAGAAAACAAGTTATTTTCAGGAGAAAGAGGGAGTACTATAATTATGCAGCTGGTTATTTTTAAAAGTCTTATGAATATAATTACGTAATAAACTACTTTTTAAACTAAAAGATTGTTATTTAAACTAAACCATTGATTCTTTCTTTTGAATAAAAACATTTTTATTTCTGATAACATTTCATAAATAATACATTTAAATTGACAAAACTAATGAGTCACATTATTTAGCATATCAATCCGTAAAATTGGAAAAAATATATTTAAATCACTTCTAGTGGTTAGAATGTTGTGGAACTGCTCGTAGTATTTTCAGAAAATAAAAAAAAACTTTCATTTTTTGACCCTCGCAAACAGTCGCTGTAGCCTAAGATTCTTAATACATAATAGGGTACGAGGATTTTTGGACAGCAGTCTTAAAAACTAATTACAAATTTTTGTTTTGCATTCTGGGAATCATTACAATTTAATAATAAATTCAATTTATAATAAAAAAAGGAACTTATGAAAGACCTCTATACTTTTAAAAACTAGTGTTATTTTTAGAACTTTAAAATATATGTATAAATTTTCTCCTCCTCCTCCCCTCATACCCAACCCATCCTTCCTCACGCGAGTCCTTATAGGCTTTCGGGGCCAACCAGTTTCAACGGGTATGAACTTGGAGATTGTTAAAACTGTGGCTTTTCTAGCAAGCTCCCCTAATAATTAAGTAATTCTCTGACCCATTCTCTTATACGGATTATAAGTAGTCGACTATTAAAATAGTCTATTTTAGCGTTTATTCTAATGACCCTCTACTCGTTCCGAGTTAATAACTAGGATCTATCGAAGCCTGTATCGATGTCAAAACCGATTATTTTTTAAATAAGGACCTTAAGGAGGACCTCTATCCTTCTCAAAATTAGTGTTATTTTTAGAACGTTACAATATATGCATAAATTTAAAATTTTGTAGTGTAATAATAAATTATAAGAACTATTTAAAAATCTAAATGAGATATTACAATCATGAGATTTATTCTAATATATTTTAAGAACTATTTAAACATGTAAATAAAATATTACAATATTTTATTGTATGAGATTTATTCAGGCTGTATGTGAAAATTATTACTCTTCAAATGAGTTATACCATTGTTCTATTTAATGAGCGGTTTATATATGTCATTTAAGGAATTAGGTTAATATTTCATAAATCATATCATTCATGTGTTCGGAGACAGGGCTGATTAAAACCTTCGTTGAATTGATGAAACCTGCTAACCAGGAAGGCTATAACTCCCTACTAAAAGGGCACGACGTAGGTGTGAAGATCACAAAATGACAGGGCTGAGGATCCCCGTGTGTCCCTCAGACACGTGGGCTCGTAAACTTCACTAATCTACGACCACACATCCCAGAACACGGGCTCGCGCTAAACAGTTCCACCGGGCGAAAAAACCGTCTCTTTTAAAGGCAACAAAAATATACGGAATGTTAGTTACCGAGTCAAAAATCTGGAGGCAATGATTCCTCATAACCAGATGCCTGTCTAATTTATTAGTAGAAACATTTCATCAGCGAGCCTAAATAAACAAGAAAGGATTTCGAGGGGATATTGCACTCACCGATGTCGCTATAACTAACAGTTTGGAATTTTTTATTCCATCCCTTCACCCCATTTCTTGAAGAACAACGAGTTCCTGGAAAACATAAATGGTACAGAGAGGAATGATTGAAAAAAAAGTAAAAAAAAAAGTGGATTATTTTTAAAATTTATTTATTAGAATTTACAGATTATATCTAACGGTACAAAAATACAGTAAGTAAAGCGCTATTTGAGTTATAAAATACGACTAACTTTTGAATAAAATACCAATTGTTAGTTCATTAATAGTTCTATACCCGAAGCCATTTTCTTATCAGACGTCTCCAAACAATGGCAAGGCCCCACAAGCACAAACATACAGATGGAGCATTGGTATTGTCTTGCGCTTGATCGCATGTGTTTCGGCTGATACGGGTTAGTGTCTATTTTTATGCACAAATTAAATGAAGCTTGCGTAAAGCATTACATAAGCAGTTGACATCCGCATGATGGTATAGAAGGATCAATCTAATTAGGAATTGATAAATTATTTGCCACTTCTATAAATTTGTTTTATTGAAAACTAGTTTCGAATGTTATACATTCATCCTCAGTTCTAAAAACACACAAAAAAATCAAAAATAAGCAATTCAATATATTTTAATTTCAATATAGAACTGAGGATAAATGTATAACATTCGAAACTAGTTTTCAATAAAACAAATTTATAGAAGTGGCAATTAATTTATCAATTACTCATTACATAAGCGCTAATGTTGCTTAAGAAGTATCAACAGATCCACACATTTCGGCTCTGCTATTTAAAAAATATATTTTTAATTGCTTGTTTCTTTGTAATATAAAAACAATTTAAACCAAACAAAACAGTCGACACAAGTTCGACGTCCACTATGCTTATTTCTCAGGAGCACAAGCGGGTGAATACCACACTTGGTTTGTTTGTTAGCCAAGCGTTTGCAGATGTTTGTAACTTGCGGCAAGTGTCGAGGGAGTAAACCCACCTCAAGGATTATTGACAATCGAATTGGAACCACCATGGTTAGAAACAAATGGGCATGGTATTTAAGATGACTTAGAATAAATCCTCGATCGAAGATTTCTACGTGATATACGAAATATTTGTTTTCTTTTATGTTGGTGGCCAATTTTGAAAAATTACTGACAGAATATTTTTATAAATTAATTAAGATTTTTTTGCGAAAATAGTCTTGATCCTTAGCTCAGCAGAATAGATCCCCTGGATTTAAAAAAAAAAAATATATGTTTCGGTCGGACCCTAAATAGCACAGAAATGAAGACAAAAAATTCCGTCTGGAGTAAGGTTTTACATCTAATCTTATTTATTTATTTCAGGAACCATCATTGTACAATAATAGCTACACACTTCTCAGATAAATTCTTTAGGTACTGAAAAAGAAAGGAAACAAACATCCTGGAGGGGGAAAGGGAATTCTTAAGCTAAAGGTTGAAATTTCGGTATTGAATATTTAGGAAATTCGTAAAATATGTTTAAATAAAAAAATTCTAAATCACAGAAAGTACAGTAGAAACCCGTTTATCTGGAACAATGTGGTAATGGTTATAACGCGAAATTCTAAATATGAAATAGTATTATCAGTAAATAGAAAGATCTTGATATGATTGATATTGATTATATTTATATATATGGACGACATAGCTTTCCTTGGAATCAATGAAGAGGACATTGAGAGACTTGCTAAGGCTCTGTTCCGAGAAGCAGAGCAAAAAGGCTTGCAAATAAATGAAGATAAAACAAAATACATGATAGCCGAAAAATCCACCCCAACAATAGTATCTGCGTGGATGGCAGAACATTCCCGAAAATAGAGAGCTTTAAATACCTCGGCTCCACAATAACCTCAGTCAATGACCAGCATACAGAGATAGACCAGCGTATAACAAGCGCAAATAGAGCTTTCTTCTCTCTTTCAAGAGTACTGAAATCCCGAAAAATCTCCAGAAATCTCAGATTAAGGGTGTACAATTCTGTGATAAAACCAGTTTTGATGTACGGCTGCGAGACCTGGGCTCTAACCGGTACCCAAGAAAGCAGAATCGAGAGATTTGAAGGGAAAGTCCTCCGCACGATAACGCACGGAGCGATATGGGATCAGAATCTAAAATCCTGGAGAAGAAAGACCAATAAAGAACCACATACAGAAACTGATCAGTCAATATCTCATGATATGAAGGCAAGGAGGTTAAGATGGGCGGGGCATGTAGCTCGAAGCAATCCATCAGGACGCCTTTTCACAACGATGAATGCCACAATAGTTGGCAAGAGACACGTGGAAGGCCAAAAACCAGATGGATAGACAGGATCAACAAAGATGCGAAAGAGCTGCATGCAGCAAACTGGAAAGCAGTGGCCCAAGATAGAGGTAGAGAAGGCTGGTTCAGACGGCCAAAGATCTTCAAGGTCTGTAGAGCCAACCGAAAAAAAAATGTATATATATATATATATATATATATATATATATATATATATATATATATATATATATGAGTATATGCGTAAGGTAAGGTAAGGTAATTACATAGATATGTAATAATACCTGTAATAAATTCGTATGTTATTGGCAAGATATAATTTATTAAAATCAAGAAAAAAAATCTTTACGTATTAGAGTATTTTATAAATATTTTATACACACACATATATATATATATATATATATATATATATATATATATATATATATATATATATATAATTATATTTATAATTTTATTATTGCATATCAGTTTATTGTGGAAAAAACTTTTCATTGTTAGAAAAAAGTCTAAACATAAAACCACCAAAATAAAATCGACAAAAAAATCATTCCGGGTAACCGAGGGTTCAAATATGTTTTTTTTTTGCTTGTAATTTATATTGAAATAATTTGAAATCAAAATTCTATAGCAATATTATAGAAATTATATACAGTTATTAAAAATAAAATATATAATTGAATATCAACTCAATATGAATAATCTAAATAAAAATAATGTAATTAACTTCCGACTAATTAATATTCATTTTTTGCAAAATAATTTACTTTGTTTTTTTTGCTTTTCTACCGCTATTAGGTAAGGAAAGTATTGTAATCGGATGAAATTTTCGATGAGCAGTTTTCAACGGATCTTTGCGTTTGGTAGCCCCATGAGTCCATAAAAAAATATTTTCGGCCATTGGTCTATCTGTGCAACGATTATCTCTTGAACGCCGATTTTGTTTATTTTTTTTTTTTAGGGTTTTGTCCCCCAATGTGCCTGTAGACTAAATCCGGTACCCTGCGCTATAGCGAATAAGGTGTTTCTCTATGTCTATAGAGAAGTGCAGTCTTGCAGCACTAAAATTTTTCTAACGATTTTGATGAAACTTGCCTAATGTCTTTTCCTTAAAATCCTTTAAATATTCATATTTAAAAGCGCATCTCGGTGAAAATGCAGAAAAAATTTTAGGATGAAAAAAGAAACTATTATCTGCTTATAACTCAAAAAAAGAAAAGCATATAACTCATTGAAAGGTAATTCAAATAATTAAACAAAAAAAAATCATTATTAGCAAAGATACGAGGTATTAGATATCATAGCCATGTTTTTATTTTATATTTTTAATAAGGAAAGTATTTTAATCGAGTAAAATTTTCGATGTGCAATTTTTTACAGATGTTTGCATTTCATAACCCCCAAAAATTGTCCCTTCTATATAACTATTTGAAAGTTAATTAAATTCCGTAAAAAAAAAAAAAAAAAAATTAATAGATAAATTGGAATCAGACCCTTATTAGCAAAGATACAGCGTATTGAACATTATAGTAACGATGTTAAAGTATTCTTTATGAAAACACATGGAAGCCCATTAAATTTTTTGTAATTGTCCTAATTACCTGGCAGTTATTATAGTTTAACACATCTCATAGATAATTCCAGATGCTCAGTTGAATGATAACTGAATGATAAAATGGTCTACAAAAGTGAACTTAAAAAGAAAAAAAGCAAAGAACCTTATCGAGAACCAATATCTGCAAAAGATACAATTTTTTTATTGGACTTGGCACCCAAAGTGGTATGGAAAGTCGTGTGATTGTACACACAGAATGTTTAATATAAGTTTCTTATGCATAAATATAATATAATATAAGTTTCTTATGCATAAATATAATATAATATAAGTTTCTTATGCATAAATATAATATAATATAAGTTTCTTATGCATAAATATAGTATAATATAAGTTTCTTATGCATAAATATAATATAATATAAGTTTCTTATGCATAAATATAATATGATATAAGTTTCTTATGCATAAATATAATATATTATAAGTTTCTTATGCATAAATATAATATATTATAAGTTTCTTATGCATAAATATAATATAATATAAGTTTCTTATGCATAAATATAATATAAGTTTCTTATGCATAAATATAATATAAGTTTCTTATGCATAAATATAATATAAGTTTCTTATGCATAAATATAATATGATATAAGTTTCTTATGCATAAATATAATATATTATAAGTTTCATATGCATAAATATAATATAATATAAGTTTCTTATGCATAAATATAATATAATATAAGTTTCTTATGCATAAATATAATATAAGTTTCTTATGCATAAATATAATATAATATAAGTTTCTTATGCATAAATATAATATAATATAAGTTTCTTATGCATAAATTATAGTATTAGAAGATGAAATTTTAACATAAACAATTTAAATTCAAGAAAGGCCATGAAAATGATTAATCCACTTTTAGTGTTCAATTTTAAAAGGAAATTGAAATATTTATGATTATTAGGGAATGGGGATAGCCCGAAGCCGAAGAAAATAGGAATTAGGGCCTCTTTCCAATCCTCAATAAATTTTACAATATTCGGATCAATGTCGGAAGGATACAATGCCCTACCCTCGTCGGTAGACTTAGAGCTATTATCCTAAGCTGTAAAGGCGGAATATGCTTAGGTTGTCCCAGGTGAACACCTGAAAGGAAATAAAACCTCAAGGCTTGTACCTAAATGGGTGCAGAGCACCTTGGTATAGCAGCAGGTCTACTGGGATAGCTAGCTATAAGTCAATTGATGTCAACCGGGACTTGAATGGCCAAAATTAGGGTCTTTCTGCTCCTCTACACGTTCGATTAAAAAAAAAAAGTCTCTTTTTGTGTGTTTTATAGTACCTTCTCAGTTATAATATCAGATTTTTTTTTTTCTACATGTACGAATAAGAGAGCAATACATGTCCGTGGCCCCGTGTTTGGGATGGCTACAGCCAAAAATGTAAAAGAAAAATTAATACATGTTTTTACTTCCTTGTACGCAGTAAAGGAAGTATTGTAATCGCGAAAATTTTCGGTTTTCAGATTTCAACGGAAATATCCATTTTGACTATCCCTGAATCCATTTTGACTAGTTTCGTCGTGACGTCTGTACCTGCGTTCGTACGTATCTCGCATAACTCAAAAACGGTCAGCCGTAGAAAGATAATTTTTGTTCAGGATTGCTGTAAATTCTAGTTGTGAACGTCCCTTTTTGGTCACTACATGATTGCCGGAAGTGGTACTTTACTTGAAGGCCATTACTGATTTTCATCAAAAATTTTATTAAAGTATAATGCCAAACTTCTCAAATTTGGTATTTAAGACTTGCATACTAATATAAACAACATAATAAATTTTTGTCAACATTGGCAAACCGGAAGTGGTACTTTACTTGCGGGTCATATTAGACTTTCATCAAAAATTATATTACAATATAATGTAAAATATCTGAAATTTGGTAAATAAGACTTTTATATCAATATAAGTAATATAATAGATTTTGGTTGAAATTGAAGATCCGAAAGAAACTTACATCAAAAGGTATATGGACATTTATTACAGAGATCATATGGTTCGGTGATTAAGGTTATAATAAACGCGATTTTTTTTCCACTCTAATTAAACAATTTTATAACTTGTTATAAGTGTTAACATTGAGTGTAAAATATTTTTTTCCTCCCCATTTGTGAGCTGAACAAGTCTGCAGTAGGAGAATAAGATATAAGTTAAGCGGTTTCTTCCGCTTAAAATGTTAAAACCATCGATTTCCAATACTTTATCTAGTGGCATAGATAGTTCTAATGTTGTCAAGGAACACGAATTACACGAAATACTCTTGGGAACTTGTTACCGACTGAAAGAAAACGACATATAATAACGGAATAAGACCTCCATTGAAAAACGTTGCGATGCCTAGTGTCACTTTTTGAGCCACCGAATCATCGTTTAATAGGCGTACAAGGAAGTCATGAAGTGTCCACATCTGATATTTTTTTATAATATTGACGATTGGTTAAGAAAAAGATACAGGCACTGGAACATTTAAAGAATTTAAAAGTTTCGATTTATATTCTAGAACAGCGGACCCCAGACCGTGGTACGTTTAACACATTAAATTAGGGATAAGTTTTTTAAAAGTGTTATTGAATGTATCAATTATCAGATGAATAAACATGATCTACACTTAATAATGTAATAAATTAATAATAATAATAATAAAATATATAATATATATATTATATATAATTATTAATTATATATTATATTATAATATATTATATATATAATATATAATAATATATTAATAATAATAATAAATAATCTAGTTATTGTAGTAAAGACGAAAGAACTCAGTGATGAAGAGCAGGAAAGAATCAAGTTGAGCACACTAAAACTTAAAACAATGTCCACACTGTTCGGCTTTCGATTCAACATAAAAAATGGGAAGGGGACGTGAGGCACGCGAAGTAAAATAATTATTTTTATTTGTCCGCCCATAAGTCCGGAATGCAACTTTCGGGGGGCCCTACCCTCTTTAAATTTAAACGTTATTACTGACTAATAAATTATTAATCGATGTTCTAAATTAATAATTTATTGATAATATCGAATATTGATACTTAGAGGCCTGATTTAAATCTGACAGAGGGCCGGACATTTCTATGGACGTCCCTAGCAGATCTTAAAATATAGGATCACATTTACGTAAAGTTGTTCATCTTGGAAAATAAGTCCTATGGCATAAGAGTAGAAGGATTTAATGTGAAGATTTCGTCATTAACCATATGTAATTGTTATTTAGAATTATAGAAATTGTTAAGAAGACCGGCACAACTCAAAAATTTACGATTTTCAATTTTTTTTGTAATCGTAATCGACGAGATGTTTATTTTTTTGTGATGAAGAGAGCCACAAAAAATATTCATCGTGTTACCGCTGGAGAGCAGTTGTTTTTTCAGCAATACTATCACAAGTCAAATATTTAGATCTAAAAAATAAATAAAAATGAAATAATATGAAATAAAAAAATACCTTACACAAGTTACCTCCAAGTATATACTTGCAAATGGGTTGAAGAAAATATTTATACAACTGTAAGGAAACCTGTAATAGTCAGTTGAAATTTGATGAAGAAAACATCAACCGCCGTTTTATCAAAACTACAGTTTTCGGAGAACTGCTGGTCTTCTTCTAAAGTAAATAGTAGTGATAAATCTATTTCGTGGATAACGATCACTTATTCGAAAATTCGAAATTCAGGTTTCAATCGATTATGGGACGTAAACACCTCTATCGATTCCCACTAAAGATATATCCCGAAAAAAAAATTAGAAATGGTCTAAAAATCGAATATTGATGAGGTAAGCACCAAATACTGACGACTCTCAGTCGTCACTCTGTCCTTAACCAGTGCTAGAATCCCCTAAAATATATTGTAATAATAAAGGTTTTGCCAGATTAATAAACACCGACTGTATACTATAAAAAATAAAATTAAAAAAAAATATATTGTATAATTAACATGTTAATTAATGTATTTTTTTTTTTTTTTTTTGGAAGCTCTTTCTTGATTTTCCAACTTTTCTGTATTAACATTAAAAGGGGGCAACAGGGGGTAAAAATGAATCTTTTTCGCTAAGGGCGAGGCTAATATTGCTCTCCCTTTAGCTTTGATAGGGACAACTGACTCCTTTGTGAGTTAATAATCCATTTGTGAGGGGCCCTACAATTCAATTGCCCTTTCATCCAGTTAATATGTCAGTTTGCAGGACGGTAAAGAGTAACCAGCTGCTCTCGCTAACCGAGTTTAACCAGTTATACTACAGCCATTTACTTAGTACTTTAGTGATAGCATTTATTTATACTATACTTATTTACCATTTTTAATGTCTAACATAATACGCCTAGGATGCCCCGTAAAACAACTAATAGCTGCACAAAAATAATTAAATACACACACCAATCACCCGTATTTTTAAAGTTAGAATTATTAACTCTCTAAAATAAAAAAAAAAAATCTAGTAAATGAAGTTAGTAACTTTTTTCTCTGCAAAATGTGAATTTTTTTTTTTTTATAATCCCAATTATACGAGTAGTTTGATTTGACAATAATAATTCCTTTGTTCATCTCATTTCGCTGTATCACAGAAACATTTAAAGGATTTTTTGTTGAACTTTCTTTCTTCTGATTACTTAATTTTTTGGAGGTTCTCCTTATTCTGCAGATACGCATTTTATCTTCAATTTCTATTGTTTTGGTTTTTCTTTTTTCTTTCTTTCCCTCCAGAAATTTTCCAGGCCTGGGTGGTGGAGCTACCTCTCTAAAGAGGAGGTTAGCACAGGCTTTAAGCCCATCAAAGAACTTGATGTGCCTTCGGCCAATGTACTCAGGCACTGAGGGTAGCTGGAATTCCTCGTGGATGGTGGCGTTTTGAGCCCTTTGGAGGGAAGTGCCACGGACGATCCGCCGTAGAACGGAGTTCTGGTAGATCTGCATTCCTTTCAGTGATGTTTTATAGAGATGCCTCAGCAGTGGTGCACCATGGAGCATCGTCGGATGATGGCTTTGTAGATCTGTAGTTTCAGCCGAAGTGAGAGCTGCGGTGACGTTAGCAGGTGATAGAGCCTATGCGTCTTCAGCCGGACCAGCTTGATCCTCTCCCTGACGTGACTGGAAAAGGTGAAGTGCCTATCCAGAGTGATTCCCAGATAGAGGATGGAACTGGAGACAGGCCTTTCTTCCTCGTCCACTTTGAAGATCTTGGGAAGAGGTTTCTCCCTCTTCTGAAACGACACCACGATTGCATCTATTTTCAACGGATTAACCCTGATGCCGTATAGCCTGAGGTCTTCAACTATGGTCGCTGAAGCCAGCTCTGCCTTTTTGATGGCTACGCCGCCGTTGTAGCTGGAGGGGAGGCGTAGATTCCGATGTCGTCGGCATAGGCTGCTACTTCTGCTCCTGGGCGCTTGACTGAGACCACTGGCGCCGTGAAGACGACGAACAGGATTGGTCAAAGTACAGATCCTAGAGGTACTCTGCAGGTGGTATTGTGTGGAGTAGAGAGGCTCCCAACGACTCGTACAACGAAAGATCTTCCGCTGAGGTAGCATCCAATCAGTCGGCATAGAGTAGTGAGAAACCTGAACTACTGTAGTACTCTATTCCAGGCGGCGAAGTAAGAGTGTGTGGGACACACTGTCAAAGGCCTGCGTGCAATCCAGTGAAATGAACGCCGTAGCTCTGTTCTTCTAAAGCTGCTCGATGGTGTGGGCCTGAAGCTTCGCAAGATGGTGTTCGCAGGAGACACCTCGAAAGAACCCAGTCTGCTCCGGTGGGATAACGTGCTCCTCCCTACAGTGCATCATCAGTTGGTGGTGAATTAGCCGCTCGAAGATCTTGCTCATGTGAGATAGGAGGCTCTCACTATCGGCCGATAGTGCTCCGGTGAGTTTCCAGTCATCCCCGGCTTGAGTAACGGCAATACGTTTGCTTGCTTCCAGACCTTAGGAAAGTAGGAGATCCATAGGCATGAGTTGAAAATGTTCAACAGAAAGGTTTACCTCTCCTGGGAAGCATCTTCATCAGCACATACACCCTTTAGTACGGTGACGTACCGACTCAAGCTGGCTGAAGGTGGAGAAGATAGGCTTCTCGTTACGGCACGGTAGTGGTCCCACTGGGAGTCGTGGAGCATCTTTCAGCCGGTCAGTATCCTTCTCTTCGAAGCTCTTCGCCAAGAGTTCAGCCTGTTCTCCAGGTGTCAGTAGGTCACTCCCTGAAGTCAGGTGCATAGTCCTCCTCTTGGTTAGGTGGGTCCTGACGAATCTCCAGAACTGGCGATGGTCGTCATGAGTCCACCATAACTGATTGTGCCAGAGTGAGGACTTCCAGTCACGCATGAGGCTGGCTATTTGCCGGTTCATCGCATGGATGGCCGGTTTCAAACCGTAGTCGCGTGTGCGCTGGAAGATGTTATTCAAGTTGTTCCTCTGGCCAATCAGAGCGAGGATGTGCCGTGGGGGTTCCCTCATCGCGTTGGGCTGCGGGCTGAACTTGGGGATGTTCCTATTGGCTGAGTCCTGGATGATAGTGGTGATGACTTCCACCGCTTCATTCACCTCGGCTTCGGTTCGGCACTGTGTGATAGTGCTTCATCAACACTAGACCTGTATCCCTTCCAGTCGGCCTTGTGAAAGAGGTACTTGCTCGCCGGTGGTATGGACGGCGTGCCCTCAAAGGTGTAGAGCATAGACCGATGATCTGATGGGCCGTACGGGAGCGCTAGGCACTCCGTAACGGTGTGCATATCTCTAGTCAGGAGCGGGTCCAGCGTTGACGTACATCCAGGTCGGGATGCATGCCTGAAGGTGTGCACACCCGGGTGGAAGACTGACATCCTGGTCTTAGTGATATACGTGCCCATAGGATTGTTGCTACCACACAACCAGGCGGTGTGTCGGGCATTGAAGTCCCCTAGAATGAGATACCGACTTTTCGCCTGGGCGTGTTGCAGCAATAACTTCACGGATGTGAGTATGCCTTGCGGTCTCTTATAGACACAACTGAACGTGTACCGATGTTTCAGTCTCACGTCAACTGTGACTATATGAGTTCCCACAGTTGAGTCCACAGGGTTAAGAATACTCCTTGAGGGAATATCTCTTCTGACCAAGATGACGAAGCTTCCAAGAGACGCTGGGGAGCAAGCCTCCCGGTATGCAGTGTACCCCTGGAATTGTAATCGAGCCGAGATGTTGAGCATAGCGTCATTCAGTGCCACTACCGACGGCCGGTGCTGCTGTTAGAGGAGCTCCATCTCAGACTTCTTCGTGATGAGGCCTCTGATGTTGTAATTCATGACGAGGTGTTTAGTCATGGTCCATCCTCGAGAGTAGTCTCAGCACTAGCTGCATCAAGTTGTTCATCGTAGCCATCATCTGAGACATCTGGCTAGCTAGGTGGTCCTTCTCGGATGGAGGTCTGGCGGCAGAATGAGGCTGTTGTGGAGGTACAGCTGACTCCTGGGGATAGTGGTGGTGGGGGGTAGCTGAGTGGTGGGGCGTAGCCGAGTGGTGGGGGTGGATACCCGGCTGCGATTGGCTCGGCGCTGGCGACTGGTGGTGGAGATGAGTGCTCTGCTGTGATTGGCCCGCCAATGAGAGCCGTATGAGCTAAGTCCTGCCGGACTTGCCTACTTGGTTTCCTCGCAGGGGCAGCTGTTGTGAGGACGACTTGAGCCTTCTCTCTCCTTGTCTTCATTAGCTCCGGCCGGCGAGGACAGTCCTTGGAGGAGGCGGGGTGTTGTCCTGCACAGTTCGAGCATTTCGATGTGGTTTGCTTCGAACAGCTTTCTGTCTCGTGTTGACCTGCGCATCATGAGCAGGCAACAGTTCTACCACAGTACTTGTAGGTATGGCCGAACTTTTGACAGTTCCTACACTGGACCGGTCCTCCGTCTTCTTTAAATATGGATCTCATTGTTCCTCTTGGGGCGAAGGTATGAAACTGGACGTCGAGGGCTCGGCGGAGCAGTCTCTGGGCGCTATCATGCTCGCGTTCCGTTTCTAGATACAGCTTCGTTTCTCTCTGGGAAGAGTTGGTGAGGAACTTCGTTATGCCTAGAGTCTTCAAAAATCCTTTGAGACACGGCTGGAAGACAGGTGGTGATATGATGATTGGAGGTCGAGGCTTCTTCGATGTTTCTTCGACGAGGCGTATGGCGTCGAACTTGTTGCTCGTTTCAATAGGTGCTGGCGTGACCTGCTCCCTGGGCTTGATCGAAATCTTCTTCGGTATCTTGCTGAAGAGTACGTCTACATCTAAGATTGTCTCAGATTGTCTCTTTTCACCTCTACCTGAGGCACTTTCGGTAAATTCCACTTCGCACTTCGCACTTTACACCGTAAGTAAGGAAGAAAGTTTTTAAGTGAGCAGGAACGACCGTGGTTGTATCACCACACCAAAAACAAACGCGATTAATTCTATTTCAATTAGGCCTCATTCAATTTCTATTGATGTCACTAAAGTTTATTTATCAACCTAATAAAGTTTGTGTAGTAAAATTGTTTCTACAGGTATGAAGATGTCATTTAATCACGATATAAAAGTGTGAACGGACTACAAATGAATCTCAATATCGATCAGGTACTTAGAACGAAAGAGATACAAATAAATAATAAACAAAGAGCTTATTATTACAATGGCACGGTAGCGACAAGACCAGCAACAACGTTGGTGATGGGGATGTTGAAAAAAATATCGATATTTTTTTCTCGATATTAAAATTTGTTATCAAAAATCAATATATATTAAAAAAAAAAATTGGAGTAACAAATATAAAATAAACAATTCCACAGGACGGCGGGTTCGACAAATAATCGAATGCAAAATATCGATATTTTCTCAATATCAGTATAAAAACATTGATATTTAAAAATATCGTTACTATTTATTTATTTTTATTTTAATTTAATAAAAAGTTTAAATGAATTGGATATATATGAGGAGATAGCCTGTTCCTATATATTTAAATCATGCTGGAAGATGAACTTAACAAAAACAATATCTTAAATATACTGGCACAGAAATATCGATATTTAAAATATCGTTAATACTTGTAACAATTTAAAAAAAAAAAAAAAAAAACTAAATGAATCGGAAGGCGATTAAGAGATAACCTACTTCTTATTATTTAAATCCTGCTGTATATGAACATAAGAAAAACAATATAATGATATCGGCAGAGTAACTTCGATATTATAACAATAATATGCCAATGATATTGGCAGGAAATTTCGATATTTCAAAATATCATTAATTCTTTTATCAAATTAAAAAAAGAAAACCTAAAAGAATCGAAAGGTGGATAGGAAATAACCTATTTCTTAGTATTTAATGTCTACTGTAAATGAAATTTATAAAAACAATATCTGAATAGCGACAATGAAATATCGATATTATAAAAACAATATCTTAATTATATCGATTCAGAAATATCGATATTACACAAACAACATCTTAATTATATCGTCTTAGAAATATCGATATTACAAAAACAATATCTTAATTATATCGATTCAGAAATATCGATATTACACATACAACATCTTAATTATATCGTCTTAGAAATATCGATATTACAAAAACAATATCTTAATTATATCGATTCAGAAATATTGATATTATAAAAACAATATCTTAATTATATCGTCCTAGAAATATCGATATTATAAAAACAATATCTTAATTATATCGCCCCAGAAATATCGATATTATAAAAAAAAAATCTTAATTATATCGCCCCAGAAATATCGATATTATAAAAACAATATCTTAATTATGTCGGCACAGAAATATCGATATATGTGTGTCCCTTTAAAAGATTAAAAATATCCGAAAAAAAGTCCGATTCATCGAAATGTCAATATTTATTTTCTCGATATATCCAACTAATATTTTGATATATTTAAAAAATAAGATATATATCAGTTGACATCCGCATGATGGTATAGAAGGATGAATCTAATTAGGGATTGATAAATTAATTGCCACTTCTATAAACTATTTTTATTGAAATCTAGTTTCGAATGTTATACATTTATCCTCAGTTCAAGGTTTAAATGGATTTCATCTAAATCATAAATGGTTTAAATAAATGAAATCCATTTAAACCTTGAACTGAGGATCAATGTATAACATTCGAAACTAGTTTTCAATAAAACAAATTTATAGAAGTGGCAAATCATTTATCAATCCCTAATTACTATATATATATCCATATATTTTTTTTGATATTCACATCCCCGGTTGGTGACTCAAGACAATGCCCCTAAACAAGAAATCCGGCGTAGGAACACACCAGGAAATCGGTGCTATTTCTCTATGGAAAGGATGTTCCGGAATGGAGCTCTCTCCAGAAGATCAAAGTTGTATCTCTATCAGAGGATAGTGCGTCCATTTCTTCCTGTATGTCTGTGAGACTTGGACTACTTCTCGGGCTTGTGTGCAGGAATTCTTGGTCTTTGAAAGAAGAATCTGCGTGTTTAAACGTATTCTCTGTTAAATCAATATTATCCTGTTTATTTCGAAACTTAATTCTTTTCTGGCTTTCTTCAGCATTGTTGTACTTAATTTAGTAATTTCCGCGTATTCACCGAACAGTACCAAATAATCGGCATACCCAAGGTTTTTTACAACTCAGTGTTGAATCATTCTCGGTACCAATACGTGAATATTGAAAAAATTATATCGATATACGTCATATCGATAGTTTTTGAATATGTCGAAATAATATTGGAGTAAGTTTGGTTGACCGTAGATATAAATTAAGAGGTTGGTCGAGGGAGTGCGGTCAAAGACAAATACACTAATAAATAAGAATAAGGAGGCATTCACATGGAATTTCCAAATGGTCATGTGCTTGAGAAGGCGATTCCTACGGGGTTCAGCTCTACAAACTACAGAGCCGAGCAAGATTCGTTACTGGAGGCCACGAGAATTCTAATAGACCTCAAGAGAAGCCAGAAATCAAAAATTGTTTTTCTGACCGATGCAGCAGCAATTCTTTTGAACCTGAAGTCCAAATAGAAAGCGGGGCTGATATTACTTGCCTCTGAGTTGGAACGCCTTATAACTGTATATGAACAAGTCACCCTGCAGTGGATTCCTGGGCACTGTGGAATACAAGGAAACGAGCTGGCTGATAAACTTGCCAAGGAAGGTTCCAAACTTCCTCAGATCACCTCCATATCTCGACTGGAGGAAGTTAAAACTATAAATAAAGCATCAATTCAGCAGAGGTGGAACAATCAACATCCAGACTTTAAACACCAGGATCCTTACTACTTGCTTTCCAGAAAAGAACAGGAAAATTAACCGTCTCAGAACTGGTCATAATCGGCTCAACTCTCATCTCCACAAAAAATTTAAAATTGGCCCAACTCCTTTGTGTGAATTTGGAAGAGGCGAACAGACTACAGAGCATATTCTATAGTCATGCATAATTATGGAGGAGCAACGGAGGCAGAGGTGGCCTCAACCTACTGATTTGGTGACCAAGCTATACGGCGACCTGGAGGATCTCAGGAGTACCGCCGACTTTATACTGTCATTCCCTGACTTGGCCATTTGAATGGGAAGATCGAAGAAGAAGAAGAAGAAGTAAGACTTATTTTGTGCCGATATAATTAAGATATTTTTTACATCGATATTTCATTGTCGATATCATTAAGATATAGTTTTTATTAAGTCCATTTATAACAGACTTTAAATAATAAGAAACAGATTATTTCCAATCTTCCTTCCGATTCGTTTAGATTTTTTTTTTTAATTTGTTAAAATATTAGAAATATTTTTATGGCGATATTTTCAAGAAATCGATATGTTAACCTTACCGATATCAATATCAACATCGATATTTTGCTGTCACTATCCCATCTCTAGAAAAAAATCACTATACACCACCTCACAAGTATTTAATTAATTAAACTAGTTTATTTATTTAATTTTTCTTCATCAAACAAGAAAAAATAAAAAATCCTTATTAAGAATTTTTTTTTATTTTATATTTTTTCTCCTATTTTGAAAAAATATCAGTTTTCGATACTCAAATTTTATTATTGCTATTACGATATATCGAAAAAACATATTGGACAAAAATTTCGATACATCCCTAACTTATACTACTTTCCGACATTGTGAGCCGAAATTCTTGGTCATTGAAAGAAGAGTCTACGTGCTCTTCAAACGTATAACCTGTTTGATCCATATTTATTTTGAAATTTAATTCTTTTCTGTTCTTCAAAATTTTTGTATTTAATTTAGTTGTATCCGCATATTCACTGAACAAGTACCAAATCATCGGCGTACCCAAGTATAGGTATTTTCTAACGCTGGATCGAACCTTTCTCGGAACCAATTGCCTTTCTAATTGAGTATTCCATTGATAAAATAAACAAAAATTGGGAATCTCTCTGTTTTAAATCGGAACGGACTTCAAACTTCTCTGAATAATAATTATACCGATTCGAGAATTATAATCCCAACAAGGTTAACTAACTTATTTGCTGATATAAATTAATAAATGTCACATATTAAAACATTAAGATTTTAATTGATATACATCAACTTGGTTCAGTAGTTTTCTAGCACTATGGCTTTCTTCCAATCTCCAGATCAATTCTCTAGTAAAACAAACTGCACTCCAGTGCTTCCAGGAACACGTTGCTTCAACTGGAATCTGCCAGATGTGAGCGCTAATTAAATGGCCAGGACAGAAACGGCTGTTTGCAGAGAGATAAGAGAGAATACAACTGTTATTGGACTCCGTCAGTCAAATCCATATCACACAGGATTATATTACTATCTCCTATCTGGATGCTACGTTATGGTATCCGCACTCAACACGTGGTAGTAACACGCCGCTTTGTTAATCTATATGTTTCACTTATCTATGTTAACCTTGTTCATTTCCAGTGACAGCTTTCAGCTTCGTATCCAAACGCGCCTGGAAAATAGAACAGAGGGAGAGAAAAACAAAATGAGCTCGAATTACTAACGTAACTCAAGGTGCGAGTTGGAACATGGAGAAATTCAGTATTGCAGATAATTAAAAAAAAAAATTATGATAATATGGATTATGGATCCTTGCATACTCGTAACCCATACCAACACGATCAGAAATCTCATCAATGCTTCCATTTAGTTGACAACTCACAGAAATATATTTTAAGAAAAATTGTCTATCTCGGTATAAACCTCGATATACTTTTAATTTTAACGAGACATTTAAAAAAAAATTGGCTACTGTCAAATCATGTCTAATAAAATACATATGTAAAAATAATAAACTCACTTTCTAAGTACACTATACATAAGCCTGCAACTCAGGATACTTATGTATCCACATTTGAGGAGTTTTCTAACATAAGTTAATGCATCCACTTCTCATAAAACAAATTTTTTTTTAACGAATTAAAATTCTACATAAAAAAATAATTGAGATTATTTGAATTTGAATTTGAACTACCAACTATTTCCGAATTCATCCGGAAAAGGCACATCGAATTTCTGGATTCACTGAAAGCTATACTCTCACTTTAATACTTTAACATCGGCACCGTTTCCAGTTCGCTGGCAAAACAGCTCAATACTATCATTCGCTATTAGAATTTAAGTTAGTCATAAGGCGAACATAAATACAAAAAATATGTGAGCCCAGTTAACTTCAAAGTTAACTTTACACATATTCGCATGTAAACAACAACAATGTCATTACATCACCTTAATCCAGTCTTCAAGAAAATGTAATATATTTTATATGTTACTATAAATTTATACCTTAAAAGATTTATATTTATTGTAATTTTGGGGAAATGAAAAAAATAATTCAGTTAATTTTTGAAATATTAATTTTAACAATATTAACATTTTCGATAAAAATTTCCTTTATCTCCATTAGATGTTCCTATAATAATTTTTTTAAAATGTTTTTCCAAAAGTTGATAAATTGACTTTTGATAGAATAGTCTTCAATTATGTCATTCGGCCAGCCAATAGAAAACAAGACTGAATTTTCGGGGGTTCCTATAGATTGCTGGAGGCTCGTTGAAATGAACAATTCCAAAGTACATCCAAGTACGTATGTAAGGTCCGACCTTGATGATTTGGGTCTTGATGGAAATCAGCGGAGAAAGGTTTGTAAGGGAAGACGGTGCATAAGACATAAAGCCTGTTTCTTTAAAACTTTTATTGTATTTTTATTTTATTTTTAACTAATGTATATTACTGTAACTTGGGAAAATCTTTTTTAAATTTGTATTGTACGATGGAAAATTCTTAATCAATTGTAATGTTTTATAAATGAAAAAAATAAGATTTACATAAAAAGAAAAAAAAAAAAAGAGGCATTTGAAAAGTATATAACAAAACGATAAAGACGTGTCTTTATCATAAACGTAAAATAACTAAATTGGCGGCAACTGCTCACAAACGTTAAGAGTAAAAACGGTCAGAGCAATACAATCAACAACGCATTATCCCAAAAGCGGAGGAACCATTGAGCATTTCATACAATTTAACCCGCAAAATCTTGTACTTCATTACAGAAAATTACGTTATTTTCATCCTTCCAGAAATATCGGATCGGCTCCAGCCTTAGTCTAGACGGCAATAAACTGCGGATATTAAGCGTAATGGCAGTAGCTATTAGATCGGCGGAGCCGTCGCATCGAGGTAGCAGTGGACCGTTAGCACTTCGATCCAATCATATCTGGCGCCCTCGGCCGATGGTTCGTTCCCGACAAAAACACTCCCTCCCCCCTCCTCACTCACTCCCTAGGACTCACTAATTGTAAACAGATCCGGGAGAGGGTGTTTGTTTTCGTATCTATCTCCCTCATTAGCGGCTCCGATCCTGGAGGCACTTCAAGCGAGGCATGGCCCACTTCCTTACCATCGCACTTAAATCCTTCGTCGGAGTGTGGTCTTTCGAGGGGTTGGGGGAGGGCAGTCTTGTTCCTTTCATTTCTAAAATTTATATTTGTCGATTGATTCGATACATACCATTTATCTATTATTAGAACACTATAATAGATATTATAATAGTATAATATATATTACTACTCAGTAGCGGGTCGTCCAGCTCCAAAGAATATTTAAATAAACGACTTATACATTACAGAAGAATTTATAGTTCATACTGAAGACTGCATGCGAGGCCCCGGTACATATAAAGGAATTAAATAATAGAATTGAGGGTTCTAAGTCACATTCTTTAATTTCTGTAGCAATTGAGTTATAGATAGATTTGTCATTTTTTTGGTTTATTATTTTCAATAATAGACCTTTGGAATCGACCAAGGAAAAATTGTTTGTAACCCCCTCAAAATTTGAGGTTTTACGTATCAAGATACGTTGAATCCAAATATCGAATAAAACAAAAAATCCATCCGCAAAATTTACTAACGAAAGCTGATGAAATTCCCTACAAAAGGTAAAAAAAAATATTTAAATCGGACCAGTATTAGCTGAGATATAGCGTAATGAGCTTCGTAGACTGATTTTCCGGCTCGGCTGGTCATAGTGGCCCCAGGACTCCTGACTTATCTATTGGGCTTCTGACTTCCTCGCATCTCCTTGCTTTATCCTTCCTTCGATTATTTATGTTCTTCCTTTAGCTTCATTAGTCTTTCCTTTTTTTTTTTCCTGCTGAAGTGCACATCCAATATTTCCTCTGTACCATTTTACTCTCTGATTAAATGTCCTAACCATCATAGCCTACTTCCATTGACAAAGTTTTTTCTTAACATTCCCAGTTCGGAACTCTCACGGCGATCATCTTGGGACAAGCTTCAAATTTCTTTTCCTTTGGTTCTTACTGCTTAATTTCTTTAACTTGGGCAGAATAGGTATTTTTGAAATATTACTAAGTGGAAATAATAAACCATTGTGTAATAATTTGCAACGTTTTATTAACATAACTAGCTCTTAATTAATTAACTAGCTTTTAGTTATGAAACCAGATGTTAATCTATTTTTCAAAAAATATTGTTTCAATATAATTCGCAAGAATATTCCATTAGTTTATAAAAATAAATGCAAGCTGTTGCTATTTCACAAATTTCATTTATTTAGATGCAAATTTTCGGCCTACAAGCCATCCTCAGACATCTCTGTAAAAGGCCCTTATTAAGTTTAATTTACAACACATCTGTTAAATATATTTAAAATTCGAATAAATAACCATATACATACTAAAAATGTTTTTAAAATGCATATAATGCCATATTTAAGTCCAATCTGGACCAAGTCCAATTATATAGCGTCATTATAAAATAAATAATTATAATAAAAACCACAATAGCAAAATTGAGGTTAGATCAAATTTCATAACAGTTTAATATGCAAACTTTTATAAAGTTAATATCATTAAAAGACTTACAACTTTAAAAATAAAATAAGAGTAAGGGAGCCATCTCAGTCATTACAGCCATCACAGCTGAAACTCCAAAGAAGAAGGCAGTGCAATGTTACAACCAATTATGACAACTAAAATAATTTACTAGAAAATTAGGTGAAATAGAAACAGCCTGCGTTTATTTTTATATATAAAAGTATTCCTCTTAAATCGACAAACATTTATTCCATTAGTTTATTTTTAAGTTTGTTTATTTTTTTCCTAGTGAAGTGCACATCAAATATTTCCTCTGTATCATTTTACATCACAACCTACTTGCATTGACAGAGTTCTTTAAATTAACACTCCCAGTTCAGCACTCTCACGGCGATCATCTTGTGAAACGCTTCAAATTTCGTTCCCATTGGTGCCAATTGCTTTATTTTTTTTACTTGGACAGAATAGATATTTTTAAATATTACTAAGTGGAAATAATAAACCACTGTGTAATAATTTGCAGCGTTTTTAATGCAGGTAGCAAGCGGTTTTTCTAAAATTTAAAAAAGTTGAATACGTGAATTTTGCAATTTGAGCCTTCAATTATAAAATACATACCAATGGAGGTTGCATGGCAGAGCCTGACACCAAACTATCTAATCTAGGGTTTTCGAGAAAAAAAAAATCCGATACAAATTGTAACTAAAATACAAAATTACAAGCTGAATACATGAGATTTGAGAGTATTTTTAAAACGCTTAAATGGCATAAAATTCTGCAATTTCGCCTCAAAATTTTCAAATTATTCGAGGGGACAGGGCCTCAAATTCAGAAAAATGTAAGAAAAGATTCTGAAAAAAGATAAAAGATTAATATGTTTAATATTAGATTATAGGCTGTATTAAAAATAATAAATAAATAAAAATTTAAATGACTGTGAGTTCCTTAAAATTTGGTAATAATGAGCAAAATGAATTTTGAGCAAATCTGATATTTGTATATTAAATTTAAAAGATGACCTAATAGAGCCGTTTAATGCATCTATTAAAATATTTGACGAAATAACAGTTAGGCCGATTTGATTAGATTGAGGAGTCATAAAGTCATAAAATTACAGAGGATTTTAAATAATCCATTTATTATATGCGGCATGCATCTGTAATCTTAATGGCACTTACAATGTTAGCGAGTAGAGATAAGCAATTAAATTTCCACTGTTTCTGTCGAGTCATACCGCCTTGAAGTTTCATTAACCTTTTAGGGTTTATTAGTTTCTTAAACAACATATATTTTTATGCAACATGAATTTAATATGACTTATTCATGATTTTAGAACGGTTTACGAATTTTTAAAATTAATGTTATAAATTAAAAGTCAGAGCTATCTTTTATTAGGTCTATGTTAGCAGGAGTACCCCAAGGTACAGCACTCGCTCCCCTACTCTACATTGTATACACTCACAACATTCCTCATAATACTAAAATTCTAACAGCGACATATACAGATGACACAGCAATCTTAACAAGTCATACAAATCTAACAGATACCTCACAGAATTTAGTATTTAAAATTACATGACTAGTTCAAACTCTGTAAAAGCCGATTAAACCATAATCCCTTTACATGAAACTTTTTCTTTAGTTTTTCTTGAATACAGAATCCAAAGACAGATACTGTGCTCTGCCTTGATCTGACATTAGACCGAAGGAAGAAATGAGGTCAACATATCAAGAAAATAAGAAAAAGCTAAGATCAAAGACAAAGATTTTTTATTCACTCTTTTAGAAATATGCAAAACTAAAACCTGGACAGAAATTTGAAGGTGCGTTTACATCTTTGCCAAACTATGGCAAGTCCCAACCCAACAGTTTCGCAAGTTGCCGTGTAACGGAAGCTTACTAGCAAGTTAACGGGTTTACGGAAGCTTAGCAAACTAACCTATCAAACCACTACTTTTCCGGCATATTGAAATTTTGTCGGCTATTAATTTCGGTTTAAACTATTTTTATTTTAAAAGAAACAATAAAAGATATAAATTAAAAATAAAAAAAATATATGATTTATGTAAATACACAAATGTGTGGATGCAACACTAGCGCTTATGTTCCTGCAAGAACCGGATCGGACCCAAACACCGACAAGACGAGCCAAGCAAAACTACCCCTTTACTTGATTCGCCTAGGTTTGGCAAGGTTTGGCAAATGTGTGAACGCACCTTATCTATCATATTCAGATACTTAGGAAACCTATTTGAACCGTTGATATGTGAGACAGCTAAAAAGGCTCGCATTAACAAACTTCAAATCTTTCAGCTAAAAACTTTCAGAACAATTACCAAAGCACTTTGGTATGTTAGAAGCATAACAAGCTGTCCTTCACATGCCAACTGTTAACAAAAACATAATGAACCCACTATCAAACGATTCCACGACCGACTACATGGACACTCTAATATACTCATAAATAATATGGCCACAACACTCATGCTTGGTAATGTCCATAGAAAGCTGAAGAGGAGCTGGATGAGAAGCCTCCTCGCCTAACAATTAAGGCTCAGGTACACAGAGGGCGATCTGCGATATTACTCCGCAACGAGCTGGCGATCTAATGATTGCAACTTGCTGCACTATAAATGTCAAACAGAAGACGATCGATCGCAGCGAACCAGTCTTGATCGAGCCAGGCAGCGATACATTTCTATACAGCTAGAGCTATCTAGAGAGA
>OX411312.1:52775584-53205584 GCA_948150685.1 Rhaphigaster nebulosa | reverse complement strand
TAAAAGAAAAACACATAATAATTGTTTATTTTTCCACTTCGTTTCAGTAAAATACATGGGAAAGAGATTGCAGTTAATAATAACTACAGAAGCATAATAAAATACAGTGAAAATACAGATAATAATAAACCGTATTTTCTAAGATTAGTAACCCTCTAAAATATAAAATAGCCTTTAAAATAATAAAATGTTGTTCAGTCTCATTTCTTGCGGAAATTTTCAAGGTTCAAAGCAACAATAAATTTGTCTAGACGGCAATAAAGTGTCACTTAAAAACGTTTCATGTTTTCACACTTTTTTTTCCTTATCTTCTGTTTTTTATTTACTAAATATAAATCTTTCGGTATTGCTCAATAATTTCAGACTTATTACCAAGTTTTAGTTGTGAACTTGCTTATACGGGCATCGTCATGACGATTATAGTCAGCTTTTTATTATATAGATAGCAGATTTTTTTAAATTTTATTATATATTTGTTAGTTTTTTCGCTCTTTTCATCACGTTTTAGTTCAGTTTCAGGACTAAACAAAGGTTTTATTTTTTTTTTTTTATTATTTTTTTTATCTTCATTATGAAACAAAAATATTTATGTTGACTCACCTATTTTTGTAAAAATATGTTTAGGTTCTTCATATACTATAGTAGTTTGTTGTTTCGTATAATAATTTTGATTGGTTAGAAAAATAAAATAAAAACAGCTGCCTCATATTTTTTATGATTTATCCACTGCTTAAAAGTGGATAACATAATACTACAGTTGAATAAAGATACTTTATGTAATTAATTTATCGTAAATATTTTAACTAGACTCTCTTTCATATTAAACTCCCTCAATCGAATAAAATTTTCCAAACCCCCCCTTTCCTTGATTTTAAGTGATATCAACAAAGTTGCGTTTCTTGGACTGTTTTTTTCATAAAAGTTGAGGCAATGAACGACAGGCTGCAATACCACATGTGTTAGCTAAATACAGGGATCTATTTTTGATTTAAAGTATACAGACTGTTTTTATGCCTACATCCGCATTTGAGAATAGATTTGTTTTTTGCACTTCTTACTCTTCAAACAACCTTTAACAAACTTTGCGTTGTTTAAACGAAAGAGTTTACAGACATACGTCAAGTAATTTTTCAACTCTTAAGTAACTCGGATCATTTCTAGATAAATAAAGGCAGTTTTAAAAGGGAAAAGTTTTAAGGAAAAACGCATTCTCATCCAGGTAACATAGAGTAGGGTGCATCTCTGTTCACGAATTTGTCAAAATCAAAATTTAGATTTTGGCAAACGTTCCAAAATGGCATGCTCAGAAATAATGTAAAAGAAACTTATTTCCAGAAAAAACAAAACAATTTATGACGAGAAACGTCTATTAAAAAAAAAAATAAAAGACTTACAACAGGCAAATTTCTTCGGTATCTTATAGCATATAGCAACTGTCGGGATATGAGATATTTAATAAAATTTTACCAAGCTCATCTACCCTCCCCCCCTCCCGACGATGGCAAAATCACTAAGGAAATAGACCAATTTATTAATATAGAGGGAAAACCCCACCATCTGCTGATAGGAAATTATCTTACAAATACTTAAATTACATTGATGCATAAAAACAGAAAGTGCTTACAATGTAATACGGTTAAAGTAGAAAGAAATCGTTCGTTAAGAGTTAAAGATTTATATTATTTACAAATACATACAGAAATATTATTAATAATATATTTTATAAAATTACAAGTGCTGTCCATCGATCTTACAATGTGTAAAAAAAACCAGATTAAAAATAAATAAAACATATATGTGTGTGTTTATATATATATATATATATATATATATATATATATATATATATATATATAAATATATATATATATATATATATATATGTAAGTTCTATTTTCGTATTTATCTTTATAGAAGAATTTACCAGTTTAAATCATGCAACTGAAATTTTTATTAAACAAAAACAACATTAATAACAATAATAACAACAAGAAGTTTAAAAAGATAATGAACTACAAATAAAACAATAATAATACCTGAAATAAACTGAATTTTAAGACTCTTCTTTCCTACACTACCTATTACAATTTTTGAATAGCCTACCAAGCAAATCATATGTTAAAACAAAAACATTAATCTAACACATGGCAGTTTATCTAACACCTGACAGTGTTACACACACATATATATATATATATATATATATATATATATATATATATATATATATATATATATATACATTATGTATATGTTGTATAATGTTTAAAGTTAAACATTTATGTTCTTTACAAATACATATAGAAATATTATTTCTAATTTATTGAGATATAGGGTCTAAATTAATAATTAACTTTAATAATATTGATTTTTAGAACTAGAATGACAAATAGGAATTTCCTATGCTAATATCACATTGACTAATAAGGAATGGAAAAGTAAAGATAAGATAACGAATTTTATATTGGAGGGATGAAATATTGTAAATTTTTGTAAACATTTGACTGGTTATTTGGTGAATTCTCTTTCAGACATGATAGTACATATGAATACTTTTAAATTCTTAATGGAGTATTTTAATTGTTGATTACATATTTATGTTTTAATTTTGAATAGTTGATTTGGTTGTTATATATGCTTTATAGCTGATGTGCAATATTTTTTAGATCACTTGAAAATAGGCAAGATAAATCCGAAACTTTGTGAAAAATGTGAATAAATTGAGTGAAGTTGATAAGGGAAATTTTCCTGAAATTTAATATTTTTAAAAGTTGAATATATCCTTAAGAAAATATAGTTTTCCTTTGAACAGTTCTGGAAAAATTATCAATAATATGTTTTATAAAATTACAAATGTTATCCAGTAATTATGGATGCTTAACAACAAATAGTTGTGAGTATTTTAGGTCACTTAGCATTAACTATGCAGTGAGCATACATTTTTAAAGTATAGAAGGAACAGAGGACTATTTCATTCCAGAAATAGTTCATAATAATAATAATAGTTTGGGTATAAGTTAATAAAAAAAGAAGTTTTTTTTTATAGATTACATAACGAAAGCGACCAATCTCATTAATCGTGTATTAATTAGACAGAACATCACTCCAAGAAATGCAATCATATACTGCTTATTATATATATATATATATATATATATATATATATATATATATATATATATATATATATATATATATATATATATATATAATACAATTTTATACAAAATTAAATTTTAAATTTTCGACAAAATCACACATTACCTGGAAAAATTCTTTTTGTTTTTCATAGATTTTGTAATGCTAAATTTAAATACTTCGTTGTTGCATTGCAGGAAAATTATAACATAAATACATAATTTAAAATTAAAACCTTTGAGATCACATATCAAACAAAATCAATCGTTTTGTTTTAGTTTTGAAGATAAAAGTAACAATGACTTGTGGGATTTAAGGCTTTTCTTTTGGAATATTCTAAAAATATACTTAGGACAATTCATTTGAAATCACCTAGATCATTTTGTTCGATATTTTTGATTTTCATAATTTTTTTTACCAGTTGTTCCTTTTCATTTGGCAAGTTGAAAACTGTGGTTAAAACATTATTCAGGCTCATCCTTTTTTCTTAGGGCCATTACAAATTTGTTTAGCAGCTGAAAACAAGTCATTCAATATTTTTTTTTCTTCCTTTAGATATTTAGTTAACACAAGTAACGCTACGTTTAAAAATAAAGTAGTGAAAATTCCTTAGATTTAGAGAATGAGAGTGAATACAAGCGATTGAAATAGTTTGTATATAATTAGCCGAGTATATATCTGTGTGAATTGGCGACCGAATGGGTTCTTTGTCACGCGTTGGCACTTAAGATATTGTTCAACGATTGCAGATATTTTATTCCGACCACTCGAAAACTCTGACGACACTGATTTGGATAAGCCGATTTACTTTTTCGTTCAAGTATAAACATTTCTAAATTTCATTAAAAAAAAAAAAAATTAACACGCCCTCAAAATTTGGATTTTTAAGTTTCAATATAGGAAGAATCCAAAAATCGAATAATAAAAATCCACCGTCCGCTGGTTTTCTCCGAGACTACAAGGCGTTTTTTTTTTTTTTTTTTTTTTTTTTTTTTTTTTTTTTTTTTTTTTTTTTTTTTTTTTTTTTTTTTTTTTTTTTTTTTTTAGAACTGATATCAAAGTCACAAGTCATTCTAGGAAAAGGACAAAGTGTTGAAATCATTATATCAATGCCTTAAAATATATATATATATATATATATATTTAAATGCTTTTGGTTTATTATTTTAATTTATGAAGGTTTGTAATTGACCAAAATTGCCATCTCTAGACTGAGAATTGGCCACACGCGACTTACGCACGAATTCCTTATTACAAAAGACACCTCCCTCCTGTGAAATCTGGAATTTCTAAAAAAAAAAAAAAAAAAAAAAAAAAACATTTTAAACAAAATATAATATAACATCAAAAGATAAAGATTAAAAACAAATAAAGAAGGACACTAAAGAACCAAGAAGTTGAGTGTCCATAAGAAGCTTAACCTAACCTCGACCAAGAAAAAAAATTAAATTTCCTACAAAACAAAAAACATCATCAAAATTGGACCAGTATTGAGTAGAGATATACCGTATTAAACATTGTAGACATGTTTTATAAATTATTGTGCACATGTTTCTATGGAAACCTTTGTTTAATTATTTGATAACTCGAAAACTATATATTTCCCGGAACATTCCAGATGCTCATTTCAAAGATAATTTCGAGGTCGTTTTTTGAAAAAGGCGTAAGCGCCATTTAGCAAACTTTACAGGAAACACTTTTTCCCAAATAACAATAGATTTTTTAAAATTTTATTCTGTATTGTATAAAGTAGGAGTTTATTAATCTGGCAAAAACTTTATAATTACAATATATTATAGAGTCTAGCACTGGTTAAGGCCAGAGTGACGACTGATATTCGTTAGTATTTGTGCTTACATTGTCAATATCGATTTTTAGACCATTACCATTTTTTTTCGATATATCGTGAACGGTAATCGATAGAGGTGGTGTTTACCTCCAAAAATCAATTAAAACCAGAATTTCGAATGTTTGGCGCTTAAGACTTTTTCAAAAAAACGACGTCGATTTAATTATCTACAAAACTTAAAATAAAAATATCTTAAATCGATCTAATATTAGCAAAGATGTAGATGTATTGTATTGGACTATAACCCAAAGCTATTAGGAAAGTCGGGAAAATGGACAAACCAGATATTTTTATGTAAATATAACTATTTGGCAATAATTAACTATTGTGTAATAATTTAAAGCGCTTTTATTATTAATATGGAATATTTTTAAATTTCTATACATTCGAAGCCATTGATTTTCTTTCATAATCTGATTTATTCCATTTTTTATATAATATTTTGCTCATCCCTATTAAGGAAATCCTCTTCCAAGAACTTTGGTATCTTCATATATGTCTCTCAAATTCCAGTAAATTACTAAGCAATTATAATGTTAGATTAATTTTCCTTCAGTGCCTTTGAATGATGCACTGTTCCTAGTTGGTTAGTCTTTGAGACAATTGGTGTGAGACGTGCTATCTCTACTCTGTATGTGGTCTAATTTTTTCCTATTCGAATGATATATAATTAAAGTAATTGCCTAATCTATGCCAATTATTGGCAAAACATTGATTAGTTAGTTATTTACCAGAGAGATTTTAGCCTGTTTTAGGAATTTCCCAATGACAGCCTAATAGATAGAAAAACACTAAGGATAATTGTATTTAATTATCCACAGTACTTTTTATCTCTTTCATCAGTGATGGAAAACCTTTTGATATCGACTTTTCGAAATCTGAAAAACCTTGGTTTAATCTGGTTCCTTGTCACGCATAGAAATATTAATAACTTTTTGGCATTTGTAACACTAATAAAAAAATCTGATGTGAACACCACATGGCTTCCTTTAACGCCTATTAAACTTTAAATCGGTGGCTCAAAAAGCGTTCCTGACTCAGAAGATTCCAAATATAGCTGTATCTCAAAAACGACACTCGGCGTCGCGACGTCTATTGATTTCGGTTACTTGTGACGGTATCCTAAGTAGTAATTCTGGATGTATTAGATTCAGAATTTTATTTTTTAGAACTTTTATTACTAAAATTGGTAGAGAACTATATCAAAAATCTCTTAGTAAAATTATATAAAAAACGTCTATTATGAACTTCAAGCAAAGTACCACTTTCGGTTATCCAATTTTAACAAAAATCTAGTATGTTATTGATAACGACATAGAAGTCTTATATACCAAATTTGAGAATTTTTGAGGAAAGCCTATTATGAAATTCAAGTAAAGTACATCTTAAAATCTAGTGTGTTATTTACATTAATATATAAGTATTATATACTAAATTTGAGAAGTTTTGCATTCTATTTTAATATAATTTTTGAAGAAAATTTACTATGACCTTTAAGTAAAGTAGCACTTCTGGTAATCATGTAGTGACCCAAAAAGGAGGTGCTTAACTAGATAACTAGATATAACAATCTCAAATATAAAATTTAAAAATTCTACGACTGACCTGTTTTTTATTTTTACGAGCTAGGTACGAACTTACCTACAGACGTCACGATGAAACTAGTCAACATGGATTCAGTGATGTTCAAAATGGATATTTCCGTTGAAATCTAAAAACTGAAAATTTTCGCGATTACAATACTGCGTACAACGAAGTAAAAAGAGTTTTAGTTTGGATATTTATATTTCAATTGGCGTTGAATAAAATTATCGATAATAAAATGAGGAAAACAACAACACATTTTTTCTTGGATTAATGACTTTTGTTTCCCTTTGACATTTTAATGAAGGGATGTGTTATCTCCGTCGAGGGCTCCCGCAATGCGTGTGGCCCGAACTTGGTTCACATGCCACCTATCACACGCGCGTCATAACGCGTGTCGTACGTTCACTATTACTGTCCTTGATCCTGCTGATTTGGCCCGAAATGTCGTTATGAACTCTATTTTTTTCTATGGATTCATTACAAACTTTCCCAATAGTTACTAATCTTTACCATTCGATTCCCGATAATCTTCTGTGTTGTCTAAAAAGAAGATGGCCTCGGGACCTTCTATTCTAGGTAGTTGGAAGATTGTACCTGAAAATAAAATTATGAATGACGGAACATTGATTAATCTTTATATTTATGTTATTTAATTATTTTTAAATTCAAAAAATATTTTGAGGGAACTTTTTTTTTCTAAACTCCCTTCGTTTTTAGTGTTTTTTACCCGAAAAAATAGACTATTGCAGTGGGTCGAAGGTCGGCGGTGAGCGGCGGGACTGCGATTTCTATCCGTTTCATAACCCCTAGAGCACGATTATGCAAAATTTGGAGATGACGGATATATATTTATATATATATTTTTCCCGCTACATTTGAGCACCTCCAGTGGCCCCCTTTGGGTCAAATGAGCTGAAATTCGGTATGCAAGGCTTTCTTCAAGACAGAACGATACCATTAAAGAATGGGTAAATTCCAGTCAAAATTTCGGTATGTTTACCTGAAATTTCGGCGTTTTTTTAAGTTTTGCGCATCGCTACAGCTCGACCATATTAGTTTATAGGGCTGAAAATTTGTATTTGAATTGAGTTGGTGTCGGAACCCTGGGTTTTCCGATTTTTTAAAACATTTTCGCACCTTTAAAGCCCCTCCAAGTTGAGTTAGAGAGATCAAATTTCGGTATGTCCTAAAGCGGTCCCCTTTGGGTCAAATGAATATCATTTTCGGTAAATTGTCATTTCATATGTAAATTTCGGTATGTTAGGGGACTGTCTTTTGTGGGTCTCAATTTTTTTTTTACTCCTCTGTTTTTATCTTTTTTTAACTGGAAAATAAGACTTTAGTGACGGAGTTCTACTGCTCACGGATTGTTTTTCTCTTGTTATGCTTTTTATAATGCTCATATCTTTTTCCTTCTACTGTAACCGTTTTACATTGTAAGGGCATTCTCTTTCTATGCATCAATATAGTTTTATTACTTATTAATTACAACTCCCTAAATGATGGGGTTCACCGCCTATTTGAATACATCTTAAATATTAAAAATAATAATCTATGGCCTGATGTGATTTTTCCGTCGTCGGTGGCCGAGCTTGATAGAGCTTTATTTTGGCCGAGCTTGATAGAGCTTTATTTTATCTCATTTCCTGATAGTTGCATGCTACGGAATAAATTTATCTGCTGTAACTTAGCTAGTGAATCAGCCTATTTGTTTTAGCTCGAACTGATATTAGTTTTTTTTTATCAAAATGATTCGAAAAAGTCACATGTCGGTCTAATTGTAAGCCCATATACACTAATTTATTTGAGATATTATTTGAACATCCGTTCAGCTGAAAGTTGCTTAGAAGTTAATTTTTTCTTTTCTGGAAGGAAAATGTAATATAATAATATACCTTTAGTTTTGTATACTTTTACATCAATATTCAACTTTTTTTTTTTCAACTTTCCCTCCCTAATTTTCCAATTCCAATTCTCATCTTTTGAGAAGTTAGTTGAGAAGTGAATTACAGTGTTACAGTGAATTAAAGTGTTATTTTACTAAAATATCAATAGTGTATCTGCAAAAATTCCCAATTATTTCAGTTGCACGAGGTTTTTTTCAGGTATTTTGGTCGATATATTATTTTATTTTAATTGAAAAAAGTAAATAAAACTCAAAAAAAAAAAAGTAACAAATAATTTATGTCTAAAGTTTAAATCAAGTTGCTTTATTGTAGAATTTTCCCTAAAAAAAAAAAAACCTCTTGTATTTCTCGCCGAATTTATCAGCTGTCAAATCGGTACCTGTTATTTATCACTCTAGGAACCTGTTATTTATCGCTTTAGGGAGTCAGTTATTCTCTGCCTTGTCGGTGTGGTCTCCTCTCTTCCCTTTTACATTCAGGGTCGGTTAGTTACAGCAGATGAAATGGAAATTTTACTATCATCAATTTTCTCAAGGGGGCGAAGGAAACTGTCTTTTGATAGAACCAATTTTTTACTCATGTAGACCAGGTGTGGCCCTATAGACGTAATTAAAATAAGCATACACTTGCAGGCCATCGTCAAATTGTGTACAGATCCTTAACCCATGTAAGGATCACTTTTAGGAATTGAATGTAAAAACCAATATTTCTCATGAAGAATTTCGTACTCCTCTTCATCTTGTGAATTATAATATAAGATGACTCCTGTTCTCTGGACTAGGTTCGATTCGGGCTGTAGCAGACAATGAATTTATTATTGTGCACCGATAATAGATGGCCCAGCACTCCCATTTCAGATACAGACCCTCAGCATCGTGTATAAGCAAATGGGGACTCTTGGCATTTTAATGTATGGGGGAGTCTCTCGAGAGATTAGAGAATTTATTTTCTGTACTATGAATTATAAATAACACACTAGTTTATATAAATATACTATTGTATATGTATTATTATATTATATTATCATATAAATCATTATATCATTTAATATTTGAAAAGTAATAATCATTGAAAAAAATTTGATGTGCGCATCACACCACTTTCACTTACCTCCTTATTTGATATAAATTTTAATAGTTTCCAAAGAAACTTCATTTAGTTTCCATATATATATATATATATATATATATATATATATATATATATATATATATATATATATATATATATATATATATATATATATGGAAACTAAATGAAGTTTCTTTGGAAACTATTAAAATTTATATCAAATAAGGAGGTAAGTGAAAGTGGTGTGATGCGCACATCAAATTTTTTTCAATGATTATTACTTTTCAAATATTAAATGATATAATGATTTATATGATAATATAATATAATAATACATATACAATAGTATATTTATATAAACTAGTGTGTTATTTATAATTCATAGTACAGAAAATAAATTCTCTAATCTCTCGAGAGACTCCCCCATACATTAAAATGCCAAGAGTCCCCATTTGCTTATACACGATGCTGAGGGTCTGTATCTGAAATGGGAGTGCTGGGCCATCTATTATCGGTGCACAATAATAAATTCATTGTCTGCTACAGCCCGAATCGAACCTAGTCCAGAGAACAGGAGTCATCTTATATTATAATTCACAAGATGAAGAGGAGTACGAAATTCTTCATGAGAAATATTGGTTTTTACATTCAATTCCTAAAAGTGATCCTTACATGGGTTAAGGATCTGTACACAATTTGACGATGGCCTGCAAGTGTATGCTTATTTTAATTACGTCTATAGGGCCACACCTGGTCTACATGAGTAAAAAATTGGTTCTATCAAAAGACAGTTTCCTTCGCCCCCTTGAGAAAATTGATGATAGTAAAATTTCCATTTCATCTGCTGTAACTAACCGACCCTGAATGTAAAAGGGAAGAGAGGAGACCACACCGACAAGGCAGAGAATAACTGACTCCCTAAAGCGATAAATAACAGGTTCCTAGAGTGATAAATAACAGGTACCGATTTGACAGCTGATAAATTCGGCGAGAAATACAAGAGGTTTTTTTTTTTTTAGGGAAAATTCTACAATAAAGCAACTTGATTTAAACTTTAGACATAAATTATTTGTTACTTTTTTTTTTTTGAGTTTTATTTACTTTTTTCAATTAAAATAAAATAATATATCGACCAAAATACCTGAAAAAAACCTCGTGCAACTGAAATAATTGGGAATTTTTGCAGATACACTATTGATATTTTAGTAAAATAACACTTTAATTCACTGTAACACTGTAATTCACTTCTCAACTAACTTCTCAAAAGATGAGAATTGGAATTGGAAAATTAGGGAGGGAAAGTTGAAAAAAAAAAAGTTGAATATTGATGTAAAAGTATACAAAACTAAAGGTATATTATTATATTACATTTTCCTTCCAGAAAAGAAAAAATTAACTTCTAAGCAACTTTCAGCTGAACGGATGTTCAAATAATATCTCAAATAAATTAGTGTATATGGGCTTACAATTAGACCGACATGTGACTTTTTCGAATCATTTTGATAAAAAAAAACTAATATCAGTTCGAGCTAAAACAAATAGGCTGATTCACTAGCTAAGTTACAGCAGATAAATTTATTCCGTAGCATGCAACTATCAGGAAATGAGATAAAATAAAGCTCTATCAAGCTCGGCCAAAATAAAGCTCTATCAAGCTCGGCCACCGACGACGGAAAAATCACATCAGGCCATAGATTATTATTTTTAATATTTAAGATGTATTCAAATAGGCGGTGAACCCCATCATTTAGGGAGTTGTAATTAATAAGTAATAAAACTATATTGATGCATAGAAAGAGAATGCCCTTACAATGTAAAACGGTTACAGTAGAAGGAAAAAGATATGAGCATTATAAAAAGCATAACAAGAGAAAAACAATCCGTGAGCAGTAGAACTCCGTCACTAAAGTCTTATTTTCCAGTTAAAAAAAGATAAAAACAGAGGAGTAAAAAAAAAATTGAGACCCACAAAAGACAGTCCCCTAACATACCGAAATTTACATATGAAATGACAATTTACCGAAAATGATATTCATTTGACCCAAAGGGGACCGCTTTAGGACATACCGAAATTTGATCTCTCTAACTCAACTTGGAGGGGCTTTAAAGGTGCGAAAATGTTTTAAAAAATCGGAAAACCCAGGGTTCCGACACCAACTCAATTCAAATACAAATTTTCAGCCCTATAAACTAATATGGTCGAGCTGTAGCGATGCGCAAAACTTAAAAAAACGCCGAAATTTCAGGTAAACATACCGAAATTTTGACTGGAATTTACCCATTCTTTAATGGTATCGTTCTGCCTTGAAGAAAGCCTTGCATACCGAATTTCAGCTCATTTGACCCAAAGGGGGCCACTGGAGGTGCTCAAATGTAGCGGGAAAAATATATATATAAATATATATCCGTCATCTCCAAATTTTGCATAATCGTGCTCTAGGGGTTATGAAACGGATAGAAATCGCAGTCCCGCCGCTCACCGCCGACCTTCGACCCACTGCAATAGTCTATTTTTTCGGGTAAAAAACACTAAAAACGAAGGGAGTTTAGAAAAAAAAAGTTCCCTCAAAATATTTTTTGAATTTAAAAATAATTAAATAACATAAATATAAAGATTAATCAATGTTCCGTCATTCATAATTTTATTTTCAGGTACAATCTTCCAACTACCTAGAATAGAAGGTCCCGAGGCCATCTTCTTTTTAGACAACACAGAAGATTATCGGGAATCGAATGGTAAAGATTAGTAACTATTGGGAAAGTTTGTAATGAATCCATAGAAAAAAATAGAGTTCATAACGACATTTCGGGCCAAATCAGCAGGATCAAGGACAGTAATAGTGAACGTACGACACGCGTTATGACGCGCGTTATATAAAATTATATTATATAAAAATATAATAGTATAAATTATTATTCACAGCCATCTCTTAAATTTATGCGTTTTCCGTCACTCTCCACTATCTACTACGACTTAATGTCTACGTGTCAGCTATTAATTTTTTTAAAATCTTTATCTTTCCAACTGTATATTATTCATATTTATTACAGCACTCATTTCTGGAAAAAAAAAATCTGGGAAAATATTTTTCTTTTTTTTCTTCTTTAGTTAAATTTTAAATTCTTTTATAGTTTATATTTATTTATTTTTCATTACTACTGACAATGAGAGGAGGGTTTATTATTTTAAATAAACGAAATTAAAGATACTTTATAGGAAGCCATTTTGATTATTCTGCGTTTAAGCCCTGTCTGATTATTTAAATGAGGATGTGACCTAGCTGATATTGAAGACCATTTAATTTTTTATTGGTATAACGGGTTTCATAAAAATCGTTTGAGTCATTTTCGAGAAAATTGCAAAAATGTGTAAAACCAGTGATATAAAGTTGCACTTCCAGTAATTCTATGTTAGCGAAAAAGTTTCTGTAATATGCCAAGCATATACCTACATATCTTAAATGCGTAATTTCAGTTTTTTATAAATCAAATAAATCATGGCACTTCCAGTATATGTTTTTCAATACTTGTCCGATTTTGATGATTTTTTTTTTTTAGCGAATTCGATTACCTTCCGTATGATAATTTACACAATTTAACGTCAAATGCATACATTTTGAGTTTTGTGCAAATCATATTTTCTTTTTGTCTTAATTTTCATTTTTACCTGCATCTTCTCTGTGATGTACTCCATCCATAGATAGTTAAAGGAATATAAGGAGAAGACTTTAGGCAAGTTCCATCAAAATCTTTAGAGCCATTTTCGTAAAAATTGTATAACTGTAAAACCAAAGATTAAGTGGCACTTCCTAGTCGATTTTAGCGAAAAAGTTTCTGTAACATCCCAGGCATATACTCTAACTTAAATGGATATTTTCAGTTTCGTAAAACTTTTCGTTTTTGAGCTAGGCTGTTTACATACACACTGACCATTTTCTATATTTGGTTATTTAGACTCAGAAGGCCTTAAAATATGTATGTCAGTTGAAAACTCGAATTCGAAATTTTCACGATCGCAACACTTTCCCTCTACTGTACATCTCATATACAGGATGTCCCCGGAGGAAATTCCACTAACTAAGGGGGGGGGGGGGGGGAGGAGGGATAGTCTATCAAATATGCAGCTCAGTGCCGCCAACCTTACCTGCTTATCTCAATCAAGAAAACCATGTTTTTTCCTGTAAAAGTTTATGCAAAAGCATTTGTTTTTTACAGTAAAGTCAAATTTCTCTGCAGTAACTAAAAACATATCTCAACTTTTGTCCCTATTTTTGGAATCTACGGTGAATTTACTATAGGATAATAAGCAATTTGTAGAAGAATTTATCTTCGTCTGGCGATCATCATCAAAGCAAAGTAAATTAATTTAACTCATAAACATTTGGAAATTCATAAAAGTTGCTTAATTCAATCAGCTTTCCAACGATAAACACAACTTTGTGAAGCTAGTTTAATTTCGAAGAAATATCGGGAGGTTAGGAGGTCAAAAATATGTTAGATGCTTGCAAAAATAAGAGTACCTAGTATTTTTTTTTTCCTGGTTTTGTTATCTCGTAACTTGGTTTTATTTTCCCCAACAATTTTTTCTAAAGTGGTTTACTACTACAAACTCAGTGTTTTTCGTTTCGAATGTTCTTTATTGTTTTTTCAACAATTTAACATTTTATTTATTTTTTTATTTCTGTTTTGGAAGGAGTGAAGATGGTTACCACAATCCGGTAAATGGGCAGACGTTGTACTGTTTTATTACACTTCATTTTTTAATTACCCCATTAAAAAAATAAAGAAAAAGTTTATTCCTATAATTTAATTTAATTATTTCTTATTTATCAAGCCAGTTATTCTCTTCATGTCCCCTTCATGCCATCTCTCCAGCAAATCATAGGCCCTCTGCTTCTTGAAGGTCGCCGTTTCTTCTGGAATTCTGAACTATATGTTTTTGGTAACACGTTTACCTCCATCCTCGTTGAATAACCAAACCATCGAAGCCATCTGGTTTCAACATTATAAAGAATGTTCTTTCCATGGTCTACAATAATTCTAATATTTGTATCGTCGCCACTACGTATAACTAACGAATGTGAAAATAGCTACTTTACTCGTCTGAGCTCTAGATTTTTGTTTATAAGATTTTATTTTGCAAATAATGCTTCTGATAAATTAATAAAACTAAGCAATTCCAAAAATGCATTTTTAGAATTATTTTGTTATACGTGGTGGCAATGATATATGAGATAAGCTAGAGTTAAAAGATGTGTTTGTGTTATAAGAAAGTGAATTCTCTAGTAACTTCAGCTCTACAGTTTTTTTTTTCATATTAAAATATTTACAAGAAAAAAAATATTACAGAAAAAAAATCAGGTTAGGGAAGTTATATACAAAAAATATTAATTTTAAATATTTATTTTCTTTCTATTGTAAATTATTTTATAAATTTAGAGAGATTTTTTTTTCATGAGTTATTCATTTATGTTTCAGGTAAGTGGATATCCTGTTCCATCTCAAATTTCTGTCTGCTTTGGTGAAATAGGCAAGTACACAGGCATGCTTGGTTTTTTTTTTTTCGCCTATATATATATATATATATATATATATATATATATATATATATTATACTTCTTCACTATAATAATAAAAATAAATCTATTTGCATATAACTGCTAGGTTTTGAATAATTGAGTAGGACTATTTTAGGCAGAAGATACAAAAGACTTCAGGAATTTCTTTTGATACACCTAAGAAGATACAGATGTAAACATTTGTTAGACGAAATTATATCTACACGAGTTTCAAGTTTATTGAAAAGCTTGGCATCTATTTTCGGTGTACAAAAGGATTTGTGGAAATGAATATATCACATAATAATGTATGTTCCTACAAAGTATTTGGAGTTAGAAAAAACTGTCTTAGATTGGTTTGAAATAGCTGAATCCTTTAGCTTTATATTTCGAATGTTTAATATTATCGCATAATTTTTATAATTTTTTATGTGCATTATTGTTATGTAGATCAGCTTCATTACGTGATATGTACCTCGGAATTTCGCGTAAATTAAAAGTGTTCTCTGTTGGATTTTCTTATCATTGACACAATATCTTCGTTTCTCTCCTATTACTAGGTTGTTACAAAAGTCCTTGTGCATTAGTATAGCTTTATTTCAGATTATATATTTTAAACATTATTGAATACTACTTTTCAAAGTCAAATCCATTGGTTTCAATTATTTTCATCCATCATTCTGCCAGTAATTGGATTTGATGCCGGTGCCACTCCTTTACTTTTGATGCGAAAAACTCTTCACATCCAATTTTTACGTCCTCGTAATTATCAAAGATCCAACCTTTTAAAAAGTGATCCATTGATCTAAACAAACCATAATCTGACCGATGTGTGACCTGATCTGGGTTATGGGGCAGTATTTCGATGGGCAATTTACTCTCTTTGCCTTTGCGCTTAAAACTTTTTTCCAGTAATGTCTCAAAAGACCACGAATCACGATTTTTTCTTCTGACATTGTACGTGTATTTTAAAAATGTAAATGACTCCATAAAGCCTACTCAAGTCTCAAGGAATTAAAGGATTAATCAAAGTAAACATTGGCATAAATAGTAGGAACAAAAACATTCTTATAGGATAAATATGATAACTGGAATTAAGAGGGTTGTGTTGATACACAAGAACTTTGTAACTACCTAGTACATAAAATTCAATGTCAAAATAAGTTTTTTTTTTTTTTTTATCGTTTCATCCCCTCTCATCGTAAATCCTGTGGGTGAGCCGTTTATTTAATTCTAAATCATACTCTTTAATTCGAGAGCATATGAGTTTGTAAGAACGTATTGGTTAGAAGTATTATTATTTGCAGTATTTTGAAGATAATTTGAATTTTTGAAGGTAATTACGAAATTAATATTCTTGTAATAAGAATAAAATTAACGAATTTCGGAATATACTGATCTCTAGGAAGTAAACACATCTGTAAGACACACGAGATACTCAAAAAAGGTTAAACAAATTAAACAATAAATCTGCCTGGTTCTAACAACCTACAACATCATCTATTGTAGAAATAAAATGTTGCCCAATAAAAGTAAACATAATTTTAGGACTTAATTATCTTAATTACGGTATTATGGAGGAAAATGCGAGGGCAGACATCGCATGTGATGAAGGTCACAGGTTCGTAAGTGCGAGGTGGAATTCGCACAGACGAAAAAGAAGGAGTGTTGAAATTTATTTCGTGGCGGACCCTCGTAATGAATTCCGATCTTCCCACTCTGGTTAGAATAGGTTGGTAATCTGTTATCAATAACCGGAATAACCGGTCCAGCTTAGGAATACAAAAATGAAACACTATCGAAAGGAGATGTTGGAGTCTCCTCTTTCGAGATGTAGGACCTTTAATAGCATCCAACTTCCCTCCATATTATAAATAAATTACCGAATTCGTTCTAAAATATTTACAGTAAAGAATATAATTTAATTGTCTCTAAGGTTGCTACAACAGCTGGTAGGTTCTATTTTTCTCCAATTATTTTATTATTTGGATTAATTTTAAAACTTAATTGACGAGGAACTATCCTAATATCTTAACATATCCATATATCATAACATATCCATATATCTTAGATGTTGATTTTCCCCTTCACGGCGCACAATGGGACGAAACAGTTTTTTTTTCTGAAGATCGAAAAAATAGATACTTTTTAATTTTCCTTATCTATACATGAAATATATTGTTAGGGGAAGTATCGTGATCATAAAAATTTTCGAATTCGAATTTTCAAAGGAAATACACGTTTTAAGGCCCACTGAGTCCAAATAACCATTTCACGCAAAATGGTCTGTGTGTATGTGAACAGTCTAGCCCAAAAACGAAAAGTTGTACAAAATTGATTGGGTGATTCTGCATTAAAAAAAAAAATCGACACATATCCAACCGTTTCGTCCAATTGGCCCTAGGGAGCTGAGAAAAAAAGCTAAAATATACTGAAAATGCTTTATTTTATATCTAGAGTTTGAAAAATAATATAATGAGATCAAATAAATTAAAAAGATTTTTAAATTATTAGGTAAACTAGGTTTATTGATTTTTTCACACAAAAAAATTATAACATATTTTGATTCAGCACATCAAAAAACCGTTTTTTTTTATAGTTTCGATTTGAAGTTCGTCTTTGGATTATCCGATATCGACTTTCTTGGACTCGTTAGAAAGAGTGATTTCTTCTTTCCGTACATATAAACAATTATTGTATTATCTTATAAGGTCTGTGTAAAAAAAAATATAATAACCAAATAAAAACAATTTTTTTTTTACGGATAATGTTGGTTCTAAAGCACATAGAAACACCATTGTTAAAGCAAATAGCGTAGTTTAAGAACCTTTACCGATGTCCCAAATTCGGTTTGAATCGTTCAAAGGGCTCCCGATTTATGAGAGGTAAATCTTTAATAAAATTGGTAAAATTTTTATTAATTTTTTTTTTATTTTTATATCTGCCAGAAAATGTGAAAACATGTTTGTTTTTGTCGAGCGCTAAAAGCAGATCTGGCGACACTTTTCAATAAAAAAAATTCTGTTAATATACTTCACTCCATAGAAGAATGCTGTTTTCATTACATATTATTCAATGGTTCCATCAGATCGCTTTAAAATTCAATTATTTCGTTTTGAATAATTGGATCACTCTAAAATTTACAATGTCTGAATCATGTTTTGTATTATTTTTAACATTTTGAGCATGGCCTTAATTAATTTCAATTTACTAAGACATCCCAAGAAAGGCTGGGCTTTTAAACATTTAGATATTTTAATATAAATGCATTATTTCTGTTAAAAAAATAATAATTGTTACACCATCGCTATAAACATTAGCGTAGTAACAATTAAATAAAAAAGAATGTTAAATATTAGAGTGACCAATCTAACTAAAATGAAATTACTAAATTATATAGCGTTCCGATAGGTCTGTTGAATTATATGCAATTAGAGCAATATTAGGTTTTTTTTTTTTACTTCGTTACTGCAAATCACTTTTCAATAAAAACACATGATTTTGGTTTAAATTATTTTTAACTGTTACCGATAGGGTTATTTTTTGTGTACGGTGTGTTTAGATACTTAAAAAAAAAAAAATAAAAAAAAAATATGAATCTTTTGCAATTATCTGCTACATTCCATTTTATTTTATTTATTTATTTCTAATAAATACGTTCAATGATATCAGCTTCATTTTTTATTGGTGAAAAAACATGTACCTATTTATTTATTTATTTCAACATGAGATTATTATTACGTAACGATAATTATATACAAGTATGTAAACAGTGACAAATAAATCATATATTTTTATTGAAAAGTGATTTGGAGTAGCGAAGTAAAAAAGTATTTGGTCCAAATATATTATAGGGTGAAAATATAAATTTTCATATAATTTTATTTTAGATTTATAAATCCCTCATCAATTTAAACTTATAAATCAAGTACCCTTCGAGGGATTCAAACCAAATTCGGAGCATGGGTAAAGGTTCCAAATCTATGCGATTTACGCGTACACGAATTAATCAAAGGATTTTGTCAGTTGACATCCGCACGATGGTATAGAAGGATTAATCTAATTAGAGCTTCAAATGTTATACATTCATCTTCAGTTCTAAAAACACACAACAATTCAAAACTAAGCAATTAAAAATACAGTTTGGTATTATTATTATACATATCAAATTAAATGAAATATAAATTCATGATGTTTGGTTTTTTTTACTGAGATTTCTAAATCTAAAAAGTTTATGGTTTTGTTTTTTCCAGTTCTACTGTTAATTTAATCTAGGGATGAATTTCGTTTATGATCTCGAAACAGATTTTTGCTTAAATGACCAAATAAATATCTCCAATAGTCCAATCATAAATTTATTCCCATCTATAACAAAAAAAAAAAAAGCAATTACTCAGCGGAATTACTGGAAAACCCCGACACCCCATCTTTCTTTCATTGCTAGTTCAGTGCTAGAACAAACTTTTCTGTTTGATATAATCTACTAAAACCTTGGTAAGTACCAACATGTATTTGATTTTTGATCTTAATTAAATTCATATTTCATAAATGTTTTATAATAATAATTTATATTTAGTATGTAAAACAATTTAATTTTATTTTTAATATTTACATTTAATTTAATATGTATAATAATACCAATCTGTATTTTGAAGTGTTTATTTAGAATTTTTGTGTGTTAATAGAACTGAAGATGAATGTATAACATTCGAAACTAGTTTTCAATAAAAGCAAAATTATAGAAGTGGTAAATAATTTATCAATTCTAATTAAAAGATTTTGTGACGTTTGAGTAGGCCACGTACAACTCAATGTGAGAAACATTGAATTTCAAAATTTAATCCACGCACTCTAGCGATTTCCCAGTGATGCTCATTGCAGATGCGAGTCGCACAGGGAACTGCAAAGGTTTGAATTCGAATGGCATATCTGTCGGAATCATTGGGAGGCGAGGAAACAGTACAATAGCAACTTATAACACGACAGCACGAACACTAGTTTATTTGAGTTGTACATCTGTTCCAATAAAAGAATATTTAATTCTTAATAAAATTTATAGTTCTTGCCCTCCTTAGGCCAATGAAATAATTCTGATAATTCTCCACTCGCTATCTTCTAACGTTTATAATTTTAATTTTTTTTTTTCACACTTTTTCTCAGTTAGTAAAGTGAATTGAAAGTGTCCGTCCGTAATTAACTTAATCATACTCTCTTCTGAGGAATTTTTTACTTTTTAAAGTGTTCTTGTTGTGGAAGAGTTCGAAGAAGAGCCGACGTTGAATTTCCAATATCGCTGAATAAAGACAAGGCACGTTTCATTAGGGTGCTACTGAAACTTTTTCTCCATCGAAATTTTCACCTAAGCCATCATTGAATAGACTGATACTTTTTTTTTTTTTTTTTTTTAATGACGGCCCCTCTATTATTACTTTTTACCTGTTGGTTTCAGAATATTATGTTTGATAATTGTTTTATATAATAGTTAAATTATGTATTAATTAATATATACTCGTATCACAAATTATGGGATAAAATTATCATCAGATACCTTTATTTTTTTTGGGAGGGGGAAGGAAGTATTATTTCACTGATTGCAGTAATGATTCTTCAATAAAAAAGGACGCATCAACGTTAGCAAATACCATTTCGTTCTATTAGCGTATACTGTTTTAAAAAATAATTAAAAATAATAATAATAATAATTAAAAAATAATCTAAAATAAAAAAAGAATTAATTATAATTTTGTTTATTATTTTCAATAAAGAACCTTTGTAACCGGCGAAGAAAAAAAAATCAACCTATTTCAAAATTTGAGGTTATACGTTTCGAGATACACAGGATCCAAAAATCGAATACAAAAAAAATCCATCCGTCCTCCTTCGGGGGTTTTTCTCCGAGACTACTGTACCGATCCTTTTGATATTATACCTATAACCCAAGTCATAGGTTATTCCAGTATAACCTACGCCTATGACTAACACCGTAAAATATTAAAATACGATAACATTTAATATAGTTATATTAAAAATAGTAAATTAAAAAAACATTGATTAAAATTATTATTATATAAAGACGATAAGTAACCTGTAGCATCTAAAAATATCTTTGCAATAGTATTTTTATCACCTATACTTGCACTTTTGTACTTTATTATGAAATATGGACCAGATTGATTCTCGGAACTCGACATTACCATCCTCCATTTTGATTCATATAGCCGATTTAACGTTTCATACGCCCGTATATCGGCCATGAAGATAGAGGAAAATATAAAGTGCTTTGGACTCATTATACCAAAGTTTAGAAGAGTAAAAAATATTTTTAAAAAAATAAGATTAAAAAAATTAAGGGTCTTGGGTTCAGAGTACTTGGTAAGGCTAACTGTTTCTAAGCCAACGGTTGTGCTAGGAAGTGATTTGGCCGAGATCACGCTCAACCGCCAGGGTTTTCCCTCAATTAAGGATGCCCACTTTATAGAGGCTGTGCCGGATGAGCCCCAAGGAGGGTCCCCCGATCCCACAGGACGGGAAAACAGAATTAATAATTATCTGCCACAGTCGGTCTCGAACCCGGGACCTTGAGATTAGTAGTATAGTGCCCTACCCGCTGAGCAACCGCGTTCCCAATTCAAATAAATTTACTTATCAAATAAATATTCAATCCAAATTAATTAATAATTTTATTTTTGATGTATACATATTTGGAAATAGCTTTTAATGTTAAGAGTAAAATATAAATTATTTTAACTATTTGGAATGTATATAACTATTTGGAAACAGCAAAGCATAGTACCTATAAAAATTTGCAGCGTTTTATTTTTTCTTTTGACTTTTACAATTGAATCATCTATAATGAACTGAGATTTTTTTTTTTATTTTTATGATTAAAGATTTATTTAATAGTAGCATATTCAATGGCTCCATTTTAGGTTTTATAAAATGTTTAAAAATATATGTTTACTCACATTTGTTATAGATTAGAAAATACTCCATAAACATCTCTTTTTTTGTTTTTTTAGGAGTTAAATTATTAAACCTGTGCTTGTATTGGCTAAAATAGCTAACCTTGGTTCCGGAGGCTAAACCTAAATTTGAAGAAAAAAAAATATGGAGAAGAGGCCTATAAGAGACAGAACTTAGCTATTTAGGTGTTTACGCGACCGGGATGGATGGAAATAGATCACTTGGCCTGTCAAGGTGTCTATTTTTTTTAGCTTTACATCGTTCAGGGATTACGTTTGGCTTCGGGTTTTCTGATTTATTTTGCATAATTTACTCTAAAACGTTGTTGTTTTTTTCTTTTTTAACTTAAATAAATATTATGTATTTATTAAAATCTAAAAATAGGGATTCTACAAATATGATAAGCGATATTTATGTATTGTATTTGTTCATGATTAATTTTAGGAACTATTTTAATGATTTAATTTTTTATTTATTTAAGTAACTATTCAATTATCTCTAATATGCCGATTATACGATCCGGACCTAATACTTTTAGAAGACAACTTCTAAAATTTGAAAAATGAAATCTTTGTTCTGAAAGTAAGATCGTGCTAAAAGATGGCTTTAAATACAAATCCTCTAGGAGATATTTTATACATTATTTTAATATTTTTTTTTATAATTTTATTTATATATTTTTATTTTTATATTCATTAGTTTTATCAGGAATGACCAAACTTTTTTTTTATCTGTTCACTATTTTTATTCAAAATTTTTCAACTTCTGAATTTCATTTGAACCTATAATAATAACATTCAGTTGCTTTAACATCATTGAAATGATGAAGCATGAGAGAGCCCAGTGCAGTGGTTTGACCAGGAGATCTCACATCCAACTCCTCTTAATACTTCGCCGTGTGATCCATGTTTTTTGTGTCCGTGCAAATTGTCGGGAAAATGTCTATACGCTTCGGTTGTATGTTAATTTGATTCCAGTAAGACGGGCCATAAACGTCACCACTCCAATATATTCTATGTGGTAAGACGTTTTAGGTCAGATTTTGGTGCTATAACAATCGGTTACTATCATTTAAGAGTAAGTTGTGTGTCTCAATAACGCATTTGATTCAATTTCATCAAAACGGAAGATCTCAGAAAAATTTACTATGGTATGATTTTGGGCAGTATTTTAAGAATTAATTTTCTTCCTCCTATTTTCGGTTTTATTTAAAAACTTTTATGACATATTTTTTAGTACATATTTTTCGACTTTTCGGGAAATTTTCCCATCTTCAGGACAAAACTCTAAAATTCACATTATAAATAACAAAAACACTATAACATAGCAAAATACTGCGCATAAATAATTATTCACATATCATTTTTTTTAAAACATCTTTAACAATTATCATGACGAAGTTAACAATTAATTATGAAAATATGATTTTAATTTCTTCAGACTTTTTTTTTCATTCCATTATATTAGGGAATATTGCATAAGGTAAATAAACTAATTGATTGTTAATTGTTAAAGACTTTTTTAAGTAATTAATATGTGAATAATTATTTATGTACAATATTTTTGTTATTTTATAGTGTTTTTATTATTTATAATGTGAATTAGACAATGTTGCTTCTATAATTTTGAAGAGATGTCCTGAACAGAAAACTAGAGGAAGAAAATTTACTTCATAAAATACTGCCCAAAATTAAATTAAAAAGTTTAGCCGCTTGGAAAAAATCCAATATATGGTTTTAAAACTTAATACACTGTATTTGTAGGCCTCTAGCTAAAAATAAACTCACGGTGACAACATTTTTTGAGTTTTATTTCGGGAATACATTTAATGAATAATATTTCACATCGTAGTTTCATGACTGTCCCAGATGATTGTAAAATGTGGATCTCAGATAACTTTTAACTTTCTTCGATGATTGCATCAGTATAATAATCCTCAGGAAAAAAAAATTGTACTTGTCTCACAGCCTCTGCTTGAATAATGAGTCTTCTTCCAGATACCTCGTTCGCACTTACCCCTTTAGGCAGGGGCCATTGCGTACTAGGCAATACTAAATTGAATTATCAGTCTTATAAAAAATGGATTGAAACGTGGACTTAAATATAATATTTAAACGATCATTTAAATTATCTATATACATTTATCGCATTAAAATAATATTTGGTTTTAATCTGATGACCATAGTTCAATGCTAAATTGGTTTAATTTATTTTCAGGAATAAATAGTAAATAATTCAGGATGTAATATGTAAAAATATATAATGGTAAGTGTAATAATAAAAAATTATAATATCCAAAATAATTTGATACCCTCAGGTGGATCCAATATGTCCCTAAAACTGACTTTAAGCTAAAAGCCGAGAGAATGTCGGCTATTCGTGCGCGGGGTGGTGACCTCATACCTCATACCTCATACCAGTCCTGCGTTCCTTTCATTGTCTATAACTGTTTATTACTTTGACGCTCTCTTCCTAGTCCCAGCTTATGAATAACCTTCGGCAATATTCAATAATTATGTATTGTATCATGAGTAAAATAATGAGAGCGAGTGCTCTTATCCCCTCACATTCCCAAGAAATGTAGTAAAAGTGGCCACCGATGATCATTTCCAAATGGAATAATGGAACGATGGATTGGAGCGACTGGAATGCTTGGAGTGGAGAATATTTTAAGGGCCGACTGAGGGTTACTCCACTCCATCATTCCGTTTTTTACCGACATGTGGTAATGATTTTTGCTCTCGTATTTTATAGTATTTACGGTCCACAAAATTTTCAATTTATAGATTAATATAACTCATTGTGTATATAAGTATGCCTGCGCTTAAGATGTTACGTTTATTTTATTGTATATAAGTTTATTTGTTATTTCTTTTATTAAGTTTATTTTATATTTTGTTATTATTTCATTTTTTTTTTTGTAAATATGGTATGAAAGATTTCTTGGATCACTATTACCATTGTCCCTACCAGGTTTCTCAGTTTCTCTGAAAAAAAAATATAACTCATGGAAATTAATGGGATATCAGTAGTTTTTCAACAAAAGCAAAAATATTAATTAATTTAGTCTTAAGCCTCCAAAAAAATATATATAAAAAATAAACAAAATTGTAACCGTATTAGAAATTATAAATCCACTACAAATGTTTATTTTCGTGATTAGCAACTTTATTACAGTCCTTAATTTTTTAAATAGGTTTTTATTTAATTTATAATCCTAATTAACATAGATTAAGAAATGAAAAAAAACACTAACCTGCCTCATTTATTTTATTAAAGAAATCTTTTCACAAAGTTAATATTTTTTTAATTTTGTAACCTTTCGGTCCTCCTTTTTTTAAATTATTTTTTAAATACAATTATTGGCCATTTTCAAACTCTTAAGGCGATTCTTGTTTAAATTTTAATGTTCATAATTTTTTTTCCGTATATTGAGGTCAATTCTTTCATTTTTATGACACACCATTTCCAAAAAACACTTAATTTATTATAATAACGCCCCTAAAAAAATAGGTCTAAGAACAAAAATTGAAAAGTAAAATAGTTTTAATTGATATTTAATATGTGACATGTGGAATAATTATATTCCTACAGACCAATTTAAGTTCTGAAGATGGGGATTAATGCCCCGAAACGTTAGCAAGTGTATAAATTTATATAATAAAAATTACCAATTTGGAAGTATGACTGCCAACTTAATTTCCAACTAAATTAGAAAAATTTCCTAAAAAATTTTGTATAATATCAATTAAGTGTAAACAATTTCAAAAGGGTAATACGAGCCTCATAGAGTTGAGAACATCTGAGTTTTAAATGTCTTGAATGCATACATTTGAAGCTTACTGAGATAACATTTGTAAGTTTAAGGTTTTCCCTTTTCCTTGATGTTCGTGCCTCATCCTCGTAAATTCCTAAATTTAAAATAAATCATCTTCGCTTTGGTTTGAAATGTTTATAGCCATCGGGGCCGCTGGGGCCCTAACTGGGTAATTGGCAGGCGCAATAGATCCAGGAGCAGACTGTATACAAACTGTTGGCCAGATTTTCAAACACTCCTTTAAGCGAACCGCCCGAGAAGAGATATGACGTCATGGTTGTGACGCCGCCAAGCCGGCACCCAAATACCCTGGCCTAGGTCCAAGATGGCGGTAATTATAGAACTGAGGGTCCAAATGCTTCCCTGACCCCTCCCGTGACATTTCCCCGCTCTTTGACTTTTCCATCCTGCGGCTGGTGAAGTCCACGCTTGTACAATGTCCTACATAAGGGGTTCCCAGGCGGTGGTACGCGAAACGCAAGGACGCTCCAGATAGTACGCGGAAAGAAAACTTTTTAACACGTTAAATGAGAGATCACAATTTAAAAAAAATTAATATTGAATATTTCAATTATAAAGTGAATAAACAAGATCTACAATCAATAAAAATGGTTCAGAATGGTGGCCCACAGTCAAAAGTTAACAACAAACGTATATTATTAATAGTATAATACATAAAACTGCAAATAGAATCTTACTTTACTTATTTAGAATCTTACTTACTCTTGCAGGTCTTGTCCCTCAATGGGCGTCCTTCCATCGGGTTCGGGGTCTTCCTCTCCTCCGTCTCCCTGGCTGTTCCCACAGCAGAAGTCTCTTCGGCCACCTACGTTCTAGCATCCGCTGGCAGTGCCCATACCATCGCAGTCTGTTTCTTCCAATCCTCTAATCCTCCTTGCCTGCCTCTAATCTCCTTATTCCTGGCTCTATCCAGCCGGGTAATCCTCAGGCATCTCCTCCAGAAATCCATCTCTGCCGCTTGTAATTTGGAGTGGAATCCTGGCTTAAGTGCAGATTTCTGCATCGTAGCTGAGGGAGGACTCAACAATACTTCTAAAAATCCACCTTTTGTTGTCAGTTGAGATGACCGTATTCCAAAGAACTGGGTGCAACATTCTAGTCACCCTTCTAAATGGAATCTTCAATCTTTAAAATTTTATTATTAATTGCTACAAGATTATTAGCCTTGTCCATCTTGTGATGGAACGAAATTAGAGGTTTACTATATTTTTAAAAAATATATTTATCCGGCGCTCCATCAAAACAGAATCCGATATATGCCTAAATTGATTAATATTACCCGAAATTATTTCTATGAAATCCTGGCAACACCTACTGAAATAGATCTTGCATCGTTATTTGTATATGTAATCCAGAAGCTCAAAATTAGATCTAAATACCTGTCATCTGCATAGTTTTAACTGAATTTTTGTTAACTGAAATATTAGTATCTACAGTGAATAATTATTATAATGCAATCTAGCCTTTTCAAAATATAATAATGTTTCAAATTGTGAAAAACATAAATGACAAACCCAGTTTTACTGTCATTATTAATTTATATTGTTTATATTTATATTTATAGATATGTTTTTTATATGTTTTTTTACGTTAATATCTACACCTATATATGTGTAGGCATTAACTGTACAGGCTGACTCTATTTGTATGGGGATTGTCCCATAAACAAATAAATATATTAATATTACAAGATTATTATAACTTAAGCGTGCTATTTATTAGGTATTCATTTTGTAATATGAATGCATTTATCAGAATAATATCTATATTACTTCATTCTTTTTATTTTTTTAACTTTTATTTGAAATATGAGCTACTAAAACTCAAGCTGCATATATGCTTCTTTTTTTTTCATAAATGAATTATTACTTATAAATAAGTTATTAAAAAACTAGCTTATATGGTAGAGTTACAACTGTTTTGGTTTATAATTTTCATTAATGAACCTTTGCATTCGACCAAGAATTTTTTTTTTAATTCCCCTTAAAATTTGACGTTTTTCGTTTTGGAATAAAAATAAATCATTCCGTAAGCCGCACGTCTTCTACGGGTTTTCTCCAAGGGTGCAGGGTCCATTTTATTAAATTTGGCACCAAAATCACAGGTGAACTCAGGATGATCTTTGGAACTCGACATTACTTTCCGTCATTTCATATCAAATGGCGGCCGACGCAAGGTTTCATACTCCCATATCTCGGTCATTTGTGGAGATAGAGGAAAATTGTAAAACGTATTATACGAAAATCTTAAAAATAAAATAAATATATAAAAATAAACCATTGTGTAATAATTTATAGATTTTTTTTTTTTACAAAAGTAAAGAATATTTTCAGTGTCAGCTATGTCGGGTGTCCTATCAGTTTCGAAAGTGAGCATTGTAAACATGTACTTAGCATTCAGGATTCCAATTAGAACCGTGGCTTAGGCTAAATAAATCCTTAACCATAGCTAAGGATTTCTCGAAAGAAACATTTCACGTCCTCTAATTGAAAGTGTAAAATGGTTAAATATGATCTCAATAACCTGACGTACACTTTGGAGTGAATCGAAATAGAATGAAATAGATTTTAGAAGGTTCTAAATGCAAACCTAACTAAACGTTGACAGTTACTGAATCATTTGTAGTCCCAACACTCAGGTTCATTTTTAGGTGATTTTTAGGTTAGGCGATCTCTTTGGACGGTTAAGAATGAGGACTATCAAAAAGGCCATGCGAACGGAACGAGAGAACCTCGATGCCGGATCGAAGAGCCATATTACCCCACGTTATCTCAGAGGTCTTATCGCTGTCATTTAGCTCTTCCTATAGCTATAGGTCCATCAAGTCCTATAGCAGCCAATAAAATCCTTTTAGTTCTTACTGTTAATTGTTAACTATTTATTAATCAAATTACCACACAATTACCAATGTCAGTAACAGTATAATACTGTCAAAGGACAACGTAGGGTGAAAAATAAAATAAAATAAAAACGCCAGTAACAGAACATTGTACTCACAACGAGCACATGCTTACCATATAGGATGGCATTGAAGCAACTTCACGAGGAACTCAATTCAGTAGATATGTCCCCTAGTTATGAAAACAGGCTTGATTTAAAAAAATAAAGATAAAACAAAAGCTGTAAATTATTGAACTATAGTTTATTATTTCTAAATAAGTATATATCCAAACGAATAAAAAAAAATGAGAAGTTTTTGGAATTTAATTTTTTAGGCTTTGATGTACTAATTCCAAAACACTTTATATTTGTCTATTATCTTCATAAATGATCGAGATATGGACTATGAAATCTCCTTTATAAGCAAGAAAAGTTCTTGCTCATAAAGTAAAAGTCATTATGATTTTCATTTTCAGTCATTTATGGTTGTTATACGTAGTAGTGAAATACATATATTCAGTTTTTTGTATCTCCTGAAAATTTCAATTTTCTAATATGACCCCTTTTCGAAATTCACAATTCGGATATATATATATATATATATATATATATATATATATATATATATATATATATATATATATATATATATATATATATATATATATATAGGACAATTATTTTACATAAAAAAAAAAAAAATATATATATATATATATATATATATATATATATATATATATATATATATATGTAAAGAAGAGAGAAAATAAATATATTATAGGGAATTAAAGCGCCGTTATAAATTATCTTTGTGGAATTATATTTTATCCGCTCAATGGAGCCTTGATGTCTGGTAGCGTTCTGCCTCGAATCGATATTCTTACATTCGCACTTCTCCTTTGTGTAGCAATAATTCATAATAGTTTTATCGACGAAAGTTTAGTTAAAAGGTTAGTTTAGTTTAATGATTATGTTTTAGCATTTGATTTCTATAATAAAAAAAAATATAAACAAATAAAAGTAATTATATACATATATACATACGTTTGAATTAAATAATTAAAAAAAACTTTGTTATTAATTTATAGTGCCTTTATTATAAAAAAAAAACGGGTGTAGTGCGCACATCACACAACTTTCGCTTACTACTCTAATTAAAAAGAAATTTTAAATCTTCTATTTAGTTACCATGGAAACATTTATTTTCCTCAAACAAATATATAGTTAGAATTTATCATCTACAAAAAATTACTTAAATTATTCATTGGACATTATTTTTTCTAAAATATTTAGCTTCCCGATGGTAAATTGTACATCTATATTCCTATTCTTATTTCTGGAAAAATATATCTCCTTTAATTTATAATCAAAGTCCTCTATAGTTTATATTTATAATTTTTTTAATACTACTAACAATGATATATGGTAAATTATTTAAAATAAACAAAATTAAAGGTACTTTATAAAATTAATAGTCAGGATGCAGTCAACATTATATTATTTATTGTAAAAGCCGACGTTTCGGCCCAAACATGTGAGCCATCATCAGGGCTAGTTGGTTCTAAGAAATAAGAGAAAGAACTGATAAAGGGTCCCAATCGTCTTGAAAATTCGGCTTTTAAGCCCTTTCAGGCAATATCAATGAGGATATAGCCTAGCTGATAATAAAGAGGATTTAATTATACATTGATATAAACGGATCTGATGAAAATCGTTAGAGCCTTTTTTACGAATTTGTAAATATGCATAAAATTAAGGATATAAAGTGGTACTTCTGGTAAGTCGATTTTGGTGAAAAAAGTTGCTGTAACGTCACAGGCTTATACCTACCTAAATTAAGTAATTTCAGTTTTTTACAAATTTTCGTTTTTTAGCTAAGCTGTCCACATGCACACAGATCATTTTGTGAGATTTGTTTATTTGGACTCAGGGGACTTTAAAACCTGTATTTCCGGTGATAACTCGGACTAGAAAATTTTCACGACCGCAATGTAGGTAAGTGAATATAAAAAAATTATTTATTTATTTTTTATGCCGATCATATTGCTACGGTTATGGTCAAAATATAGCCAGGTCAGCTAGGGGAGGTTAGAAATTTGGTTAGCTATAGAGGGTAGAGGGGAGGAGGAGGAGAGGGTTGTGAGTTATTTTACGATAGGCTTAGGTGAAGCTAGCTACCCTTGGGCCGCCCAACTATAGCCATAAACTCCCTTAGCCTCATCCGGTCTGATAAAGGAGCCAGTACCAGCTTATAGTTAACTCTAGGGTCTTCGGTCAGTTTAGAACCTTCTGGTACCTTTTTTTCAAAAATGAGATACCAATTTAAAGATACAAATTAAACATTGGCCCTTTCAAATATTACATATTAAAAGTAGAAAGTTTCATTACTGTAATAGGTAATTATTTTAATTCTCTTGAACATCCAGTTAAAAAGATAAGAGAAAACTTTAAACGTATTAGGATATTTGAGAGGTAGGTGGATAAGCTGGATTAAAAGGTAGCTAGGGTGGGGTGTTACAGATATTTTAAAAGGATCTTCAAATGTATCTGGTATAGAAAAAGAAACCCAATAAAAAAGCCATTTTATTTATTTTTTACTTTGTTAATTTTTTTAAAGAATTTTTATGAGGTGCAGTTGGGTAATTGTAATACTTGTCCTTGGAATCTCGTTAACTAGTTTTCAGTGTGCTTTCTGAATTTAACAATAAAAATAATTTTTTCTGGCACTGTGCAAAGTACAAGTAGTAAATGGTATATTCAAGTGAAGTTGTAAATATTATAATGTTTCAGCTATGGGTAATAACTTTTTTTAGATGGAATGTCAAGAAAAAAAATCTTCAATAAACTTTTTTTTTTTTTAATTTACTGATTTAATGCCACTTGCAGCTCCATTTTGTTTCGTAAATGTAACCAAGGCGAAACAGCCTTCAAATTTATAAATAAAAACAACAACACTGAACCAGGCACAGTATTTTTCATTGGCAATGTTTGCGGTTTTCCCAAACAGAGTGACGGTTGAAATATTGGCGCCCAGTACGATAACCAGTACAGAGTTGCATAAGTGTAGAGCTGCATTTCATTTCCAAACCTAAACATGTTTAGATGTGTTGCAAGATCCTATCGTTCTATAGATCTATCGTTTAGGTTTTTTTTTTTTGTAATTCACCGATTGCTGTCCAACGGTTAATTATTTACTTATACTTCTTCAGCAGCTTAAGGTAGAAGAAATGTTGCGATTGGCCGATTTTTTTTCGATATTTCAGTTAATTTATGTTTAAGGCCCTCCTAAACTACTAAAAAAAATTAATTAGTGTATAGTTATGAGTTAAGTTGTGAAGGTTAAATTTACGAGAAAAAAATGGTTTGTATAATAGAATTGGCAATTAAAATTACCTCTGGCGATTTTCGCAGGTTGAGTTGGTATGCAAATAAACTAGAAAATGTTTGGTTGACTGCTCATCGAAACATGCAATGACAGTTTTTTTTCTTTCTCATTATCAAAGGTAGAGTAGCTTTGTCTTCATGCAGAAAGTAAAAAAAAAAAAAGTTTGTCCTCAGTAATCGAAAATGTTCACACGCTTTTTACAGGATCAATGCTCAGTTGGCTTTGCGCATTCCGTTCTTTAGATCTTCTTCAGTCCCTCCATGTTCACTGACAATGCTTCCAAGATTTACGCTAACAAAAATATAAATAAATAAAAAATAAAACCAACTTATTTCCGAGTGGCGAATATACACGACACGCAGCCGATGAATAATTTATCTTATCGCCGCTCGGTGCGCAGTGAGCGTTTATGTTCTCTCGCACTCAAATTGTTCAACTTTACTCGTTTATTGTACTTCCGCCTTAAGTCCAAAACCAAAAATCTTTTTGCTACCTCTAATGGCACATTTGACGATGCTCCCAATGCAGAGTTGATAGCACACCCTTGACAGCGCACAGAGCGGCGATCATTCCCCGCCTTCGTGTCGTGCGTATCAGTCTCTCGGAAATAGGTTAGCCATATTTTTTACAAAAAAAAAGAAAAAAAAAGTATGACTTGAATATAAAGCCACTATTGTAATGAATAAAATTAAATTTCTACAGTAACAAGAATTTTTTATTTACTTTATTTATTTGAAAAAGAATCATTCCTTGGCGGGCACATCTTTATCTTTCAGCATTTGATAGGATCAAATAATCACAGTCCTTATTGCTTTACTGTCAGCTTTGAATACAGTCCAGCTCTGTTGGCACAGAATCCAGTATTGTTATCAGCGTTGATTGGTCTCTGTAGTTTGATTACCTCGGGGTTGTTGTTTGTACGTTGGCACGGAAACCTGTTTGGTCTGAATTCGGTAAAGGCAGATATACTGGGTGTTAGAAGCTTCACTAGTAAAAATATCTGATGTGGACACCACATAACTTCCTTTGTAGTATCCTGTCTACAATTTTAAAGAAGGCGGTTGAACTGCAAAGTCAGACAAACGAAGGTAGACTTCAATGCAAAAGAAAAATAAAACGAAATTTCCTGATGTTGAAGAAAGCATGGTTAAGTGCTTTTTGCAATGCCGAAACAAAAATATCAGGTTGCGGAGTGGAGGGGAGAAAATGAAATTTTTACCAAAGCATTGCGTCATGTGTGCTTTAAGGCTATCTATGACTGGCTCGAAAATTTTAAAAAGAAATACAATGTTGTGGTTATACATACTATATTGTTATACATTAGATGATTATTGTAAATTCGGTATATTATTAAATCATATCAATATAACATGTGTCGTAAAGCTACGTTCTATTACTCAAAATTTTTAACTAGAACTATGCATAAATCGAAGTGATTTCTCATTCCCTCGAAGACTGACGAGTTACCGACAGTTTTCTGTAATAATAGCAATAGGAGATATGAACAAATAACGCTTCTATAAATAAATAAAGATGAATAATTCATTATAATTCCTAATTTCATTCGTAATATTACTATTCGTAATATTTACTAACGATTGCTTAATCTTAATTTTTTTGTCTCGACCAAATAATAATTTAGAATAAAAAAATAAATATTGCTCGATGTTTGTTCAGAAAATTTCAAATTTTTTTTCAAGTGATTTTTTAGTATTATTTGTTTTTTCACCAATTTGTTTACAATTATATCAAACAAACATTCACTAATACATAAAAATGAACATAAAAACAATAAAACACCGGAAAAAAACATTATGTAGATATTTACAAAATTATTTAATTTATAAATTTACCGATATCGAATAACAATTGCTTAGGATGTGAGAGTAAAAATTTAATAAAAATACTGCAAACCTATTTAAAATATGCTGACGCTTCGGCACACTTGGTAGGATTTTTTCAGGACTGCACAATCAAGAAACGAAGTATTATAATCACATATATAGATGGGTACTAGTTCTGGTAAAAATAATTTATTTTTATAAAATTATAAAGAAGGATAAAATAGTCATTACTTTATTTTTAAGCTTACATTTCTTTAGATCTCACACCTTTACTGTACTTTGTTATTTTTTTCATACATTTTTCCATGTATTTTATTAAACCTTACATAGAAATCATTTAAATTAATTATATTATCATAATTATCTTGATATACTTTTCATACTCCTAAAACTTCATTCATTCTGGTAGTTGTTAAAATTATTAGTTTTCATGTATTTTATTATACCTTTCATATCATTCATTATCTTTCTTTCTATATTTTCACAATATTTTAAATATCATTATTTCTTATTATTCACATTGATTAGCATTTTTTTTATACTTTATTTTTTTTTTTTATTTTTTTTTTTTTATTTAAATATTGTAATCACGAAAATTTTCGGTTTTCAGATTTAAAAAGAAATGTCCATTTTGACCATCCATGAATCCATTTTGACAAGTTTCTTCGTGACGTCTCTACGTACGTTCATTCGAACGTTTGTTCGAACTCAAAAACAGTTAGCCATAGAAATTTGAAATGTTGTATTTAGGATTACTGTAAAATCTAGTTGTTAACCTCCTTTTTGGTCATTGCATGATTACTGGAAGTAATACTTTACCTGAAGGTCATTATTGATATTCATAAAAAATTATATAAAAATATAAAGCAAAACTTCTCAAATTTGGTATATAAGACTTTCATAGGAATATAAACAACATAATAAATTTCACTTAAATTGCTAAACCGGAAGTGTTACTTTACTTGAAGGTTATATTAGACTTACATAAAAAATTATATTAAAGTATAATGCAAAACATCTCAAATTTGGTAAATTAAACTTTCATATCAATATAAATAATATAATAGATTTTGGTTGAAATTGAAGAACCGAAAGGGGGACTTTACTTGGAAGCCATAATAAATTCACATCAAAAGGTTTATTGGTATTTAATACAGAGATCATAGCGTTTGGTGATAAAGGTTATAAACGCGATTTTTCCACTCTAATTAAACCATTTTATTACTTGTTTTTAGTGTTAAAATTGACTGTAATATACTTTTTTTTGCTCCACATTTGTGAGCTGAACAAGTCTGCAGCAGAAGAATAAGATATAAGTTGAGCGTGTTTTTCCGCTTAAAATAATTAAACCGTCGATTTGCAATGCTTTATCTATTGGCATAGGCAGTTGTAATGCTGTCAAGAAACACGAAGAAATCTCTTAGGAACTGGTTACCAACTGAAAGAAATGGCATTTAATAACGGAATGAGATCTCCAGAAACAAGAACTTATGTGTGTGTGTGTGTGTCTGTATTTGTAAATAGATGGACGTCGCGACGCTGTGTCGTTTTTTAAATACAGCTGTCTTTGGAAACTAGTAACCAAGTTCAGAGTCACTTTTTGAGCCACCGATTTATAGTTTAATAGACGTACAAGAAAGTCATAGGGTATCCATATCAGATATTTTTCATGATACAGATCTTACTGTTAGCTATTTTTTTTTTTACTACTACTGGTACTGCCCCTTGTATCCAATATCTCCACTTGTTGTTACATCTTTTGTTATCTTGTTTTTTCTTAGCCCTGATGATGGCCTGAAACGTCGGCTCAGAATACAATAAGTTCTTTCTTATTTGTGCGTATAATACCCCCAACTCACACACACACACACACACATATATATAATATAATAAAACAAAAATATGTACATATAATATTTTTAATTGATTAAACGATAGGATAGGCTTGTGTTGACTTGGCTGTTTCCTTGCTTTGAGTATGTAATACATCTTGCGGTGTTCATTAGAGATGCTTCAACAGGTGTTCTTTAACCCACTCAGGTTCCATGCGGGTCGTCTTTTCCATTACATCTCGCTAGGCCTCACAGTGCATGCTTATGTTGCTTCTTCCCAGAACAGAAATATTATCATAAATTGTTTATTGTAAAAATTATTAAATAAATAAATTTATTTACTGGTTAAAAAAAAATAATTGTAGCACTTTGGTTTAGTTCTTGGATGGATTAGAGCAATACCTTCCTTTTCGGGAGCTTGCTTTTGTAATTCCTTTTGAACTATATGCAAAAAACATCTTTTTCAAAGTTTTTTAATACTACTACTGAAGTTTATTATGACTTTATAAATGTAAACAAATAAATATTTTCTTTTTTTATATTTGTACTATTAAATTATTATTATTCATGCTTCCATTTATATAAATAATTATAAAATAAAATATTAATTATAGAAATCGACAAAAAAAAAACACTGAGTCAAGCTCATCAATTTATTGCTTATTACTTGAAATCAGTGAATTGTTTATATATATAAACTTGATGTTCCTTAAAAAAAAAAAAAAATCGTCACTTTTTTCCTGAACTTCCAACATTTTTTTTTTTTTTAGCCTGTGAAATCTTCATTAAATAGTTTTATAAAATTTTTGTTTAAATTTTGACAGCAAAATAAGTAAAATAATATACAAATTATTAAAAATCGCTTAAAAATGTTAAAATTTCAAATTTTACTTATCAGTGCTTTTAATATTTTTGCATAGTATTGAATGATGTTCGTGAAAATGTAATTGCATTTGAAATTAAAATAGATAATGAAAAGGTCCACAATGCCTCCAGGGTTGTTCTTTGACTATTTTTCTCAATTAGTCGTTTATTTGTGTGCATGCCGAAATTAAGTAAATTACAATGGCAAAAAACATCATAATTAATTATGCACCCCGGTGGAAAATAGTATAATATAAATATTGTATGATTAAAATGATATCTGGAATGTTCTACGTTGGGAAGGTGAGAGGTGTATAAGGTTCTATTTATTTGTGTCGAATCTCACACGGTCAATGCTTTGATGCCCTCGGATGTGCAAAGCTTCAGTATGCCCTAAATCTTCGTGAGTATCTCATCTTTTCAGGTCTGTCCCCAGATATTTGTTTATATAATATTTTTTTATATTATTATTTAAATTTATATATTTTTTTTTTTTTGTGCCTTTCAGAAATATTTGAGTCCGAACCGGTGAATTTTAGTAAACAAATTTGAGGTTTGGAACAATTCCCTTTTCCTAATTTTATAAGCCATAATTCATTTGTTATTAAGAGTTTGTTACTAACCATGTTTTAAATAAAATGATAATAACATTACGTCGAGCTGTCTGAATAGGAAATAACGAAATGTTATTTATATGATACTAAAAAATCTGATATGGACCCCACATGGCTTTCTTTTATTCCTATTGAACTATTAATGAATGGCTCAAAAAGTGATTCTGAATCACTATTTGGTAACTAGATTCCGAAGATAGCATTGTCTTAAAAGCGGCAATCGACGTCGCGACCTCTATCAGCATCGGTTGTCAATTGTGACAGTTCCCTGGGTCGTAATTCTGGATGTATTAGTCTCAGAATTTTATTTTCTAAAACTTATATTTCTAAAATTGATCTAGAACCATTTCAAATCTATTGTGAACTTCAAGCAAAGTATCACTTCCAGTTATTCAATTTTAACAAAAATCTACTATTTTATTTATACATTTCATATTTAGTTTAAATTAAATAAAAGTAACAATTATTAAGTTAATAATTTCTAATTTTATATTATTACAATACACTATTACAGAATGCATTGTTTAGAATAAATTGGGAGTATGTTGGGAGGAGGTTCGCTCCGATCCGTCTGCTTTCGAACACACTCGGCTTTCCATCTAGGGTCTATTCTTGTAGTTCTTATAAGATACGCCTACTCCTTCTGATTTTTTTTTTGGTAAATTTAGTTACCTTTTGTAAGATCTAATAAGTAATTTACCATATAATGCATAATTTTAGAGTTATGCGTAAATAAAATTTTCTTTTCGTCATAAATTTTTACCTAAAATTTCTTCTCGATGTACTGCTTATATGAAAAGTTCCCGAAGGCTGAAGACTTTCGACTGGTTTAATCAAAATCGTTAGAGCCGTTTTCGAGAAAATTGTAAAGAAGTGTAAAATCGATAGTATAAAATAAACCTACCTTGAATGCGTTATTTCAGTTTCTATAACTTTTTGTTTTTGAACAATTGAATTTGATTGTATGCATACTTTACGTATACATACGCAATATTGCAAGACTTGGTTATTTGGATTCAGAAGACCTTAAAACGTTCATTTCCGTTGAAAGTTCGAATTGGAAATTATTCCCGGTCGAAATAACTTCCCCTTACTATATATTTCATAAATAGGTAAAGGAAAGCAGAAATGTTATTAGCAAAATTTATTTATTTTATTAGCATATTTTTTAGATAAAATCATAAACAATTTTTAGTAACATGTTATTAAATCGTGTTACTAGCAAAGTTATCTTCGGTGTAAATCCACCTTTAGGGTGTTTTCACATGGTACGATTTATCGAGGGGGTGTCAGGCTGCTGGGAATCTAATGACTTCGTTAATTATCGGACCGTGTGAAAGGAACGTATGCTTTCTTCGTAAAATAAATCAGGCATGATGTTAATCCTAAAGCAGAAACCATTAGATAGTCTGACGTAATCACAATGCAACAGTCATCGTTATATTTCATTATAAATTTAATGTGATTCTTAGCAATACAATGTTGCTCGAATTCATCAACTGCAAAGTAGGATTTGCTCTGTTGTTAGAAGGAAAAGATAAAAGCTGCTTGTAATGTTGTTGCGGAGGTCTAAGGCAAATAGGCCTATAAGGATGAAGTCACTGCTGATGGTGCAGGGTCTGTACGTGTGGACGGCCGATTGGGTTTGGAAACAGCTTCCGTGAGAATGGGCACTGTCACCTATGTCCTGGATGTCTCTTTGGCACGGCATGTCCTCCGATGGTGGTACCGTCTACCGCCCGGCAAAGGAATGAGGTACGGGTTTTCTCAATAACATATTAGGGTTCTGTAGGTTGTATCTGAACCCACGGGTCAAGTATTACAAGTTATAATGTCTCCGTCAAGACGTAGCTGGTTCTTGTTACGATGTATGTCTTCAATTATTGTTCAGCTACAATTATTATTGATTCTAATTTAATATTATAGAATTTAATGAGAGAAAAATTAGACGAAAATTAGTATTACAATAATATTGAAAGGTAAAAAAACAAAGCTTTTAGTCTCTCAAATCGCAGTTAATAATTAACCAGTCAAGGTTTTGCAAAATTCAGTCATCATCATGACTAAGTAACATAAAATCATAATAATCCAGACCAGAGGTAGCCCAAAGACCTGTTTTTATCTAGATAATATCTCCATCAATAGTTAATCTGAACTGAGATATTATATCACCCCAAAACAGTTTTACCTAATCTGAAGGAAAAGGGAGTCTTCCACAGTTGTACAAAACTGCATATCCACACGCACTGATGCATATGATGGAATGAACTTTCAAGGAAACTTAGTGTCTATAAATTTTATTTTATTAACTTCACTAACAACCAACAATGTGTTTAAGTAGATATGCAAGTACGTTCCGTACCTTAGGATGGCAAGTGTAATAAGATATGGAGGGCTATTTCCGTAGACATTTTTTTTTTATTCATTTGATTTTTTTTTTCTGTTATCGTAGTTCCTATTTTGAACTTTCGAATGAGAAAAATTCGATTTTTCGTTGTTATTCTTTTATAATATTTCGGTTGTTACACCCTGTAGTGAAGTTACGAATCTTTTGCGGCTTCAGAAAGTTCTGAAATCGCAATTACATTTTTACGAAAACGTCTTATAGTCTGAAGCTTCCGTGTTAAAGGAGCAAATATCGGTTTTATTATAAAGGTAAAACAATAATTATGCATGAAACTATAAGATAAAAGAAAAAGAACACTAACAAATATAATTTAAATAATCGAAATTTATCCTTATACAAGGAAGAAAGTAACAGTTTCTTTGCTCTCCTGAAAAGTAGTGATTTTAATATTCGTAAGTTTACCGTGGGGACGACGATACGATATAATTGGTGTATTTTTCGCGGCTGAAATGAATCGTTTGTCATTCGCTTATACTACCTATTGTGATGAATGATAATTAATATTCCATGTTATTATATGAACTACATTATAAGTTAATCTGTTAATAACACAGGCAAACGATGAAAAAACATTTTTTTATTGAAAATACCTTATTCCTATAGTTTTTAGGGTGCTGAATCCAAATATGATATTAAAAAAGATGTATCACCCACAATTTTAACTATTAAAGCTGTTCAATTCTTTAAAAATCGCTTAATTTAATAAATTTAACTATAAAATGTAAAGAAATTGTTGGTGATACAGCTTTTTTAATATCATATTTGGATTCATCACCCTAAAAACTATAGTAATAAGGTATTTTCAGTACAAAAGTTTTTTCATAGTTCAACAAGAGACTCATCGTAGAAAAAGCTGCACAAGGAGCTTCAAAGAAAAAAGAGAAAGAAAGTATAGGCCAATTCCAGTTGACAAGTGAAACCTGTAATAACACATTATATCACTGTTTTAAGTAGCCACTGTAAATACAAACCATGCTTATGATGTAACATAGTGTATCATTAATTCCCCCCTATACCGACCGTATAGGGGTTTAGATATGGGTGTATACTATATAATACAAAGCATATTGCTGAAAACTATGGGTGATACAAAAAAACTAAGGCCAGATTTAGATTCAGCACATAAAAATCTATAAAGATCAAATGTTAAAGTTAAAAAAGTTTTCAAAAAAAATTTTTTGGTTGGCCTGTGTAATATTTAATGTGATATACATGTATACTTAATTGTTAGATTAGATTATGTTGCTCTTGAACTATCAACATCTATAATGTCCTTAACTGTGTATGAGCAAATAATTTATTATTGTTCTCAGATGAATAAAACCTTGTTTTATCAAAGTTTTTTTGTTTTTTTTCAAGAAAGCTATTATACAGAATACTTAACAATGAAAATGCAAATGCGTTATGATAAACTTTCAAGCGCGTCCTGTTTAGAAAACAAGGTGTGTCCTGATAAAACTAAATAAAACAGAAATAGGTTCTATAGCCTTCGATCTCATACCTGCCAGATTGAAAATAAATGCAATGATATCGATATGCTCAAGTACCTGTAGATCTCCCGCTTCAAGCTGATTGCAGACCTTGCGTTATATAAATATATAGTTGTAAGTATGAAATTACTAGAAAATTTATACATATGAAAATTAATTAATATTTATTTTAAATGAATCTTAAGCTAAGAATGCCATAAGTAAAACTAAAAGCACATTCTATATCTGTCTCCTTCGAATGATTTTTATGGCATTCTAATACTTGACCAGTGATTTTACCGGAATTGCAAAGCGACAAAATAACATTTTGTAACATGAACAGTAACATGATCAGTAACATGAACAGTCAGCTGGTTGCAATCTTCTCCTTCTCTAATTATTATTTATTTACCAGGCATTTGACTGGTGAAATAATGATAAGTTTTCGAAGTTTTTTTTTTTTTTGCACTTCTTAGTATTTCTTTTTAGGGAGCGGGGTAGCTCAGTGGGCAAGGTACTGCGCTACTAATCTCAAGGTCACGTGTTCGAGACCGGCTGAGGCAGATAATTATTTATTCTGTATTCAGCCGTGGATCAACCCTGTGGGATCGGGAGACCCTCCTGGGGCTCACCCAGCCTCTATAAAGTGGGTACCCTTAATTGGGGGAAAAACCTGGCGGTTGAGCGTGATCTCGGCCGAATCACCTCCTTGCACAAACGTTGGCCTAGAAACAGTATGGTCCTTACCAAGTACTGAACCCAAGACCTTTATCGGTTTGTAGTGGTACAGGTTTTTTTTTTTTTTTTTTTTTTTTTTTAGTATTTCTTTTTCGATATTTTCTGGAGGGAGGATAGTACAGTCCCCTGTCCGGAGATGCAGCTTTACACTCTTGATAGCTGCACTAATGTTGCCTTCTTCTTGTAACTAGCAACATGAAAATTCTAGTTACAGATTATGCGTGTGGTATCACCAGTAATTTTGCCGTACATTAAATTTAATAAAAAAATTTCCACCTTGTGCATAATCAGTAGTTTTGTGTATAAAAAAAGAGTAATTTCTTTCTCACTTTACTTCGTTTTATATTAAATTGATTTAATTAATTTTATTATATATTAAAATATTTTATATCGAATTTCGTGCATTTATCGAAATTACATCGACTTCTTGAAAGAGGTGTAAGCGCCATTGATATGCAAACTTTATAGAAAACACATTAAATGTTTTTTCCCAAAATAAAAATATATATATCTATATATATATATATATATATATATATATATATATATATATATATATATATATATATATATATATATAACATCACCACAAAATCCAACGACTGATGTAAATTTTTGAAAATCCCTCAAAATCAAGACAAATTTCAACACATTTTCTCACTTACCTCCAATTTATTTCGATAAGGATCTAATTCCACCAGACAGATCACAGATGCAGTACAGTGTCTAGGGAACTCTACAGAACGACATAGGGTTCACACACAAGAAAAACCTCAGACTATTACAGAATTTTTAAATTTGAAACTGAACTCATACTTATTTATTTAAACCCGTTTGGGCATAAGCTTCAGGGCTCCACGAGACAGCCAGTGTCACTTTAAGAAAAAGTGGAATTTTACAGGAGAATCGTTGGAAGTTTGACTATAAATTTTTGTATTGCGGCTCAATTCTTCCAAATGAACGATAATATCAAGACACGAATTAATCTCCCTCATAAGATATTAATCAATTCCTATTTTTCGGCTATAAGATTCTCTGGCTATAAGTATTCGATTTGAATGAATAAGAGATAAGAATAATATCAGTCGACGTCCGCATCATGGTACAGAAGGATCAATCTAATTAGGGATTGATAAATTATTTAACACTTCTGTAATTTTGTTTTATTGAAAACTAGTTTCGAATGTTATACATTCATCTTCAATTCTAAAAATACACAAACATTCAAAAATAAGCAATTTAAAATATAGTTTGGTATTATTATAAATATTAAATTAGATGTAACATAAATCAGTATTATAAAACATTTCATCAAAGACTCAGAAGTTAAATTCATACTTCACTTTTGAAAAAAGCGTCAAATTGAATATATATGAAGCACTTGAAATAATAAAATCATTCAAATCCAATCCAGATTTTTGCATAAATGATCAAATAAATATCTCCAATAGTTCAATCTTAAATTTATTCCCATCTATAAAAGAAAAACCAATAACTCACCGGCATTACTGGAAATACCCCGACCCTTAAACCGTTTACCTATAAACGGTAACCTATTGTTAGTTCAGTGCGAGAAGAAACCAGTACAAACTTTTCTATTTGATATGATCCATTTAAACCTTGGTGAGTACCAACATGTATTTGATTTCTTGTCTTAATTAAATTCATAATTCATAAATGTTTTATAATACTGATTTATATTACATCTAATTTAATATGTATAATAATAACAAACTTTATTTTGAATTTTTGAATTTTTGTGTGTTTTTAGAACTGAAGATGAATAACATTCGAAACTAGTTTTCAGTAAAACAAAATTATAGAAGTGGCAAATAATTTATCAATCCCGAATTAGATTGCTGTAGGCGTTCCAATCATCAAATACTGATGGGCAAATCGTTTATGCCCGGTTCGGAGTCTTGTCAGTACGACTTCTTTTCGTCTGTTACTTTGAGTTAATGTTTTCCATGGGAGTACTGTGTTTATAACTTCTCTGAGTTTTTTTCTGCAGTACTGTTTCAGTTTATCAGTCATTTGTTCATTAATTGCGATTTTATAAGTTAATACAGATGAGGGCTATCCAGAGAGTCAAATGGAAGAATCAATCATGCGTCTTTTGTTCGTCTATGGTGTTTGCAATTTCCTTGCATATCTTTGTGTTCTGGGATCCATACAAATAAAACTTCTGGATTTGTCCGGTTAAGCATGAAAAGCAGGTTAAATTTGAGAACTGTGAAGGGGTGTGTTTTGTATACATTTCTTAGCATTAACAGGAAACTAAATGAATCGGTAAAGAGCACGAGGTTACTGAATCCTTGCAAAACGTTTTTGTTATAGTTTGTTACAACGAAATGGTCAACACATGTCACCTTGAATCTTATACCCATAACTGCTCCTCCGTGATCATAAAACTAGATTGTTTCTCAGCTTTATACAACGATACGACCTATAATCTAATAATGGGTTTACAACTCAATTTCAGAAATGAGATATTGTCGCTCTGATCTCAAAATAGTTTTCGGATTTTACACTGAGCTAGATTAGAAAAACTGCAGCTTACCTTCCCATTATGATCCATTAAAACCCATTAATCAAAACTTCACTTTCCTAAACAATACCATTTTTCCTGCTAACAACTTAATAGAGATCGACGCGATATTAACATTTTTTTTTTTTTTTCAAGGAACCATTAAGTTCGCAGTTAGTCTTCATCAACGTCAAATGAGTACTGTAATAGTATTCACTCACGGTGTGTACACTTATAGAGATAAGCAAAATGTCCTAAAAAATATACCTGCAACTATTTTCAACACAACATTATGGCAAAACGAAAAATTGACGAATTATGGTTCTAAGACGTGCTCTGACCTGTTCGTAAACGTGAAAGTGGTAAGTTTCGTTTTTACAGGTTAAAAATTAGTTATTATCATTTGATCATAATTATTTTATTTATTAGTCGTATTTCCACCGAAAAAAATAGACTTTTACAGTGGGTCGAATGTCTGCGGTGAGCGGCGGGACTGCGTTTTCTGTCCGTTTCATAAACGCTAGAGCACGATTATGGAACTTTTGGAGATGTCTGATATATAATTTTTCCCCCCACTACATTTGAGCGGACCGGTATTAGCAAAGGGTTATTTCAACTCCAGGGGCCCCGTTGGGTCAAACGAGCTGAAATTCGGTATGAAGGGTTTTCTTCTCTATCGAAGGCCAGCGGAGAAGCAGAAAAATATAATAAAGGTTTGGGTAAATTTCGGTATGTTAGTGAACTGTCTTTTATAGGTCTCAAATTTTTGCTCACTCCCCCGTTTTTATTACATTTTTATTTTAGTGAAAATACGACTTTAGTGACTAAGTTCTGATGATTACGGATTTTTTTATTATTAATTTACTGTTTTCTAATATAGCTATTTTAAATAATATCGTGTTTAAATATTATAACAAAGTGTTAACAATATATAACAACTCGTACTTTCCTTTATAGGCATATCCTGTTTCATAATTAAGTACAAAAGCGCAAGTTTTATTATGTCTATGGCTTAATGCTTATGACACACTGTAAAATCTTGAAACACTATAGCATTTAAAATAGTTATATTTAAAACCAATAAATTAAAAAAGAATTAATAAAATTGTTGTTCTCTAATGACGGTAAGAAACCTATAATCTCTAAAAACGAATCTTTCCACTTGTACTTTTGTGCTTTTTATAAAATAGGGTCCTAAATTAAATCATTGCAGTTTCTGTTACTACATATATATTTTTGTTTTATCCGTATTTATTTCGAAACCTGGCTCCTTATCGGTCTTATACATAAGAAGAAAAAAAAAAATCACTTTTTTGTCCTCATTTGACCCAAAAACTGGTGAATTAAATTATTAAAAAAAAATGATATTATAAAAAAAAAGATGTTCTATCGATCGCAATATTTCACCTGCTTAAGGAACTTTTTCTTGGAGAAGTAAAAGATTCAAAATTATTGAAATCAATTTTTAATAGCATATATGTCAATGCATCCTGAAGAGTTTACATCACACACTAATATATTCAAATGTATAAAGGATGGACATCAAACATGTGGAATATTTCTATGGAATTTTCAATGAAATAGATAGCAAGCAGATTTCTAGAATTGAATTTGAATAGTGTGCTTTTTTTTTTTATTTTTTACTTCCTTGTACGAAGTAAAGGAAGTATTGTAATCGCGAAAATTTTCGGTTTTCAGATTTTAACGGAAATATCCATTTTGGCCATCCCTGAATCCATTTTGACTAGTTTCGTCGTGGCGTCTGTACGTACGTTCGTATTTCGCATAACTCAAAAACGGTTAGCTGTAGAAAGTTGAAATTTTGTATTTAGGATTGTTATAAAATCTAGTTGTGAACCTCTCTTTTTGGTCACTGCTTGATCACCGGAAATGGTACTTTACTTGAAGGTCATAATTGATTTCCATCAAAAAATATATTAATATACTTTGAAAAACTTCTCAAATTTGGTATTTATAACTTATATATTGATTTAAATAACATACTAGATTTTGGTCTAAATTGGAAAACCGGAAGAGGTACTTTATTTGAAGGTCATATTAGACTTTCATCAAAAATTATATTAAAATATAATGTAAAACATTTAAAATTTAGTAAATAGGACTTTTATATCAATATGAATGTATTTTCTAGATTTTGGTTAAAATTGGTGAGCCGAAAAGGGTACTTTACTTGAAGGTCATAATAAACTTACATCAAAAATTATATTAAAATTAAATGGAGAAATCATATGTTTCGGTAATAAAGGTTACCAACGCGATTTTGTTTATATTCTAATTAAACATTTTTATTACTTATTTTAAGTGTTAATATTGGGCACTTTCTAATGCTTTATCTAGTGATATTGACAGTTTTAATGTTGTCACGGAACACGAAGAAATCTCTTGGAAACTAGTTACCTACTGAAAAAAAAACGACATTTAATAACGGAATGAAACCTCCAGAAACAAGAGTATGTGTGTGTGTCAATAGATGGGCGTCCCGACGCCGAATTTCGTTTTTGAGATATTGCAATTTTCTGAAATTAGTAACCAAATTGAGGATAAATTTTTGAGCCAACGATTTATAGTTTAATAGGAGTACAAGGAAGTCAGGTGTTGTCCACATCAGATATTTTAATATTGGCTTATAATACAGCTTAGCCAAGAAGTCTGGCCCAATCAATGTTAGTTAGAATTTATTCATCACTATAATAATATATGCTAAAATATATACATTACATTATCATATCATACACTGTTATGACAATGAATTTACTTATTTCAATCTCCAATTTTTTATACAATCTTCTTCATCCCAATTTTACAAAACGCCTTCAGAAACATTATTCAGAAAATAAAGATATACATTGAAAAAGTAAAAAATATGCATACTATCTATGCCTAAGGTGTTATTCGATATGAAAAATACATTTCATAAATTTATGACTTTTGAACATCTAAAAAATATAGTAGCTAATAAAATATTCAGATAACACTAGTGGCTATAACTACAAAATTAAAATAGTTACTTATCTTCAAAATACATTTTATCACATACAGCCTAAGTCTAATCATTGTTTTGATTTTATATTAAATATAATTCTGACTTTAAAACACTCTTCACTTCCAATTTCATGAGTTTCCAACACACATGAATATTTAATGACCAAGTAAAAATAAATGTGTTTTCTGTTATTTCAATATCATATTAAACGACTGACTAGTTTATAATAATACATTTCAGGACAATTATGATTTGATCAATAAAACTAATCCTTTTATATATGATACAATTTTGAATAAAAAATTGTAAATTTTGGTCCTTGACAAAATAGTTAGTTCTGGTTTAATTTTCACTTATTTAAACTCTTTTTGGTAGAAATAAACTCAAAAATAACGAAAAAAATTCAAGCCTTTTGTAATCCTTCAACATTCATCTTAGTTCATTGTCATCGCTTTCCAAAGTTCTGCATGTCCCTGATACAAATGTACAGTTGACTGATTCCATGGGTTTTAATCAATTCCCAAAAACAAAAATGAAGCTAATACAGACCTAATTGTTTTCAGATATCTGACACCACTGCTAAGATTTGTCAAATTATTCAAAAATAGCATTTGATACTCAATTTACTTCATGGAAGTACACACTACAATAAAATAATTTGTTTACATTTTTAATAACAAAAAAAGGTATTAACCATAGTTTTCTTTAATTTTACTAAATATTAACTACTTAGTTTTATAATTAATATTATAAAACTTTCTTTATAAACGAAAAAATAAAAAAAATAATAATAAATATGCCGACATACTAAGAATTCGAATGCCAATTAATAAAAAAATAAAACAAGTAAACTGAAAGAATTGAACAAATAACTTGAATAGTGTGTTACCACCTCTTATAACAGGATTTAGAATAGAGAGTAGTATTGAGAGTGGAATGCCAGATGGATAATGCCTCAATGGCAATGGAATAATTGGAATTGTGATCATGGAGACACTGTTTGTTTCGTGTATAGTGAAGAAAAGACACCGAACTGACCAGATTCATTAATCAAAGTATTTAATGGAACATCTCTTGCTCTTTCTCCACCGTCGGGTGATAAATGGCTCTTTCTAATAGGTGTCCACAATTAATTTATTTTGGCTTAACTTGGCTAAATAAGCGTTTTCCAACCCCAATTGTTCATCAAAAGAAAACATAATCCTCTTTCGTCAACCTGTTCTAGAGATAATAAAATGAAACGCAAACAATATGTAAACAAAGGGGAGGAGTGGTTATGCTCCCCCAGTGGTTACTGCCTCTCACCTTCAATGACCATTCATTTTAATTACTGCAAAATATATTTTATTTGTCAATCAATCCATTTAATATATGAAAAAATAATATAAAATTAAAACTTATTGAATTCTGCTTACGGGTAATATATAAACGTAACTTTTTTTTTAGTTTTGTTTTTTAACGTAGAATTTCGTTCCTCCAACTAAAGATGTTAGGACAGAATAAATTTAAGAGCCTATTGATGTCATTTTTAAACGCTCATAGCTCCGCTTCTATAAACGCTATAAAGCCAGAATTGGTATCATTTAACAGAGAAATTGTGCTGTTGGAGATTACAAAAAGGATTTTTGAATTTGGACTTAAGGCGGAAGTACAGTGAGAGAGTAAAGTTGACAATCTTTGAGTGTTGAGTTGATGACGTCACCGGTTTGAGCCTAAACCCGGATCCACATATATAAAAATGTGTGCCCTATACGGCATACTATGTAAAATTTTGATAATGTGCGGAAATTTCCGTATATGTGGTCGTAACAACACACGTAAAAATTTATTCTGGGTCTTTTCTGCTTTGGGACATCCAGTTACTTTTTAGTAACGTATTCTATCACTTAGGTTACTTTAATCACTCTCAACTAACGTATGACCAGAAAATATTAAAAGAGGTTGATATAATATTTATTTTTAAGGCAATATATTAACAAATTCTGAAATAAATAACAAAAAACACTTTGAATTGGAAAAAATTCAGCCATATGCCTCCATTATATATTATATATATATATATATATATATATATATATAAAATATTTCATTGCTCCCTCAAACCATGTATTCGAACATATGCCCTTTGAAGCTCGACTGGTTCGTTTGTGACAGAACAACTTCTGTGTACTGCTATCATACTTCATTGCATGTCCTTCTTTGCACAGTTTTTTCTCGGGGACAACGCCTCTTTACTGTAGAAAAATGACAGAACTTTCTTGTTATTTTGCATAAGTTGAACGGTTCTATTAAATTCATTGCGTCAATTACTAATGCACCAATAGCACTAACCTTTCCACATATACGCTTGATACTTGTCATATGATTTAATCAGTTACTGAAAAATAACCTAATTGATAACATACGTTACTAACAAGTAACTGGCTGTCCTAAAGAATAAAAGACCGTTTATTCCACATTCAACGCATTCCCTCCAGTCTTAGTCGGTTTTCTGACGAATTTGCCGCACGAGTGATTTTCTTCCTTCAATCATAGTCTTAGTCAAATGGGATCATCATGGGGTCCCGGTGAAGAATTTTAGAGGAGCTCTTAAAATTTGCTCATTTGTACTTTATACTTGCTGATTACGAATCTCAACTTTACCACCTCGAATTATTTACCGGAGGTATAAAAAAAAATTCGAGTCAAAATTATAGGATCTCTTTCTTTCTGATTTCGATTCGCCTATGTTTCAGAACAGAGTAGCCAAACAAAAAAAATCAATAGAATCGAAAATGTAGGCAATTTACGTTTGTTTAATTTAATATGAAATTAATTCCAGAAGTTATTCGAATAATTCATGGTTTTTAAGTTATGAGCAAAAAATAAAAAATAATATTTAAATTGCAGCGAAATTATCGATGCTGAACCAGTTCGGCGAAAATGTTTACAAATGTGGGAACCCGGCTTAAGAAGCATCCAATCAAAATATATATAAATTATATAAATATTTTATATAATTTTTTAAGGCTTAAAGCATTTTTATGACTTATTGTTTTCCTGATATTTAAAAGTTTTATGACTTTAGAGCAAGGATTTCGTTGGTAATTATCTGTATAACAACGTCCTAATTAATGTTACATTATCTATTGCTTCACTAGAGTTTAAATGTTCATAAGTAAAAATTTATTACAGTATACTTTACTCAACTAACAAGGTGAATGTATTGTGAAAGGTGGTATTCATCAAAGTGCAGCTGCCAAAGCACTATAGTGGAGTGCCACTTAGCAGCAGCGGGTCTATTGTAGGCACAGTGTAATTATAAATCACTTTATAATAAACTGGGTTCACGGATTCTTAATTAATTAATTAATTAATTGTAATTAAAAATATCTAACAATAATAATCTCGTAACTGCAAAAAAAAAATTCTAAATTTTTATTTAGAAAGTATATAAAGTCTTATTAATCTGATTCAACCTATTATGGAAGATCTATTTTATGAAGTTTGGTTTGTTCTTTGTAATAAAAATAAATAAAATTAAAGAATATATGAAGCTCTATACATAACTAAAAACATGAAAATTCATTGAACTTCAAGACAGATAATAAAAATATTAATAATCACTATGCTGATATAATTAATAAATTGAATATAGTCCAAAATAATAATTATTTTACAATTTAATACTAAACAAAAATGAATTAGTAAGAGTGATTTGCAAATTTTAAATATTAGTGAATAAAAATGTATGGAGATGGGAAATAGAATAGATCAAGAAATAGGATTAGACAGTCTATAACAATGTTTGTGATTGTGAAGATTAAATGTTGGTTGTAAGTTGTTTCTTTGGAAGTTTTTAATATTTAACAGGAAAGAATGAAAAAATATATCTTTATATGGATACGTAAGTTTTACAAAAGGATAATATTTCCAAAAAATTGTAATAAAATGAATCTAAAATAGTAAGGTAGATTTTCTTGGTTTAAATTGTAAATTATCGTTTGTTATTTTGATGTAAATGGTGCAATATTTTTAATTTTGATTTTATATGTGTGTTATTTATAATTATATATGAACCCTGAGGATGTGGCAAGTGCCACGAAACGTTGGATGCATAAAGCTGAATAAAGTTATAAGGAAGAGTTTTTAGTTCACATTAACCTTGAAAAACGTTATGAAGATTGGTATATCGTACACCTATTATATTACATAATATACTACACCTTTGGTAGATGATTAACTAATAAGATCATAATTAAATACGTATGATTTAATTTATATTTGTTATACGACAAAATAAACACATTTCAGTCTGGCCTGATACTAATTTTTCTTCAGAAAGCAAAATTAATTGGTATATGAACTTTTTTAAATATTTTTTTAATGAGTTTAGATATTTCAAGTCAGTAATTTTAAGGCTTTCTGATCATTTATAAACATAAAAATAAATCAGAGGCCCTTAAATATAAAAATAAATAAAATATTGTTTATTGACTGGGTCGAGCCTTCTAGCTGAGAGCACTCTGTTGTTCTTCCCAACTTCCTTTCTTTCTTTCAGCACTTTTTATCTGGTCTTTCCATCGAAGCTGAAACTGCAGAATGGACAGAATAGTCTAGTCTTTTCAGTGGAATGAATGACGCTTTGAAAAAAACTTTAGAAAAGAATTTTCAACTCGACAAAATTATTTAATTCTGAAGATGTCCAATAATTGTTTTTTAATTTACTATGAAGTAAATAAATCAGTTCAACTTTCTTTTTCTTTCTTTTTTTTTTATCGATTGCTTTGTTTTTTTCTTTGATTTTTTATTTTACTAAACTTTATATACATTCATTTATTATGATAGAGAGAGAAATGATTTATTGAAAATCAGTGCTGCCCAAATACATTGGGTTGCTACAATACACAGCGTACTGATCAATCCTTAGTTGGATATAATATATATATATATACACATTTCACTTTCACTTTGTTGTACGGTGTACGGGGTCGTCTCTGGGGACCTCGAGGCAAAAATAAAACGATTGCTAAACTGCTTTGTACGATTTATCTTCGGAATCCCGAGGGACGCCTCTGTCTCCCGATTCTATGAAGAGTTGAAGTGGCTGTACCCTTCCTAACGTCGTAAGTACTCCCTGGCATCCTTCCTCTACCAAGTCATCCAATCCCGCCGTCCATCGTACATCTTCGACCTCCTTCAATTCAAATCCTCTGTTCATTCCCGCCATACCCTCTCGGTCTTCAGATTTATATATAACAGCCCACCGATCCGCAGGTTTTGATAGATCTTTTTTTTATCCGATCCTCATTCCTATGGAATTCCATTCCTTCTTCCATCCGTTGCTCCAATACCCTTCCCACCTTTAAATCCCGTCTATTCAGTCACTCCATGTCCATGCAGCTCCAAAAGATTTGTAAATCGGTACTCCTTATTTTTAACTAAAATTTGCACCCAATTATGTATTAATGCATTATTTTTACTTTTATTATTAATATAAATTTATTCTCTTTTAATGTATTTATTTTTAATGTATTAATATTACAAGTTTATTTTTATTCTAAACTCTAAGAGTTTATTTTTCCTTAAAGTTTTAAAAGTTATGTCATTGTTATTAATTATGATTTCATTTTTTTTCTTATTTGTCTATTTATGCTATTATTTACTCAATATCATATTATTTTTTGTTCTACTCTAAGGCTCTAAAGCTCTACTGATTTTACATGAAATATTATTCTAAATGGACATGTCCCGGAATAAATAAAGAATTTATTATTATTATTATCATTATTTTACATGTCTTTCTTTTTTTACCTTCCCTTTCCCTTTTATCACTTAATCATTCATCTACATAATTCATAGCATTTTCATGTTTATTCGGTTACACTACATTTGTTTTCTATCTTTTATTTATTTTTATCCATCCAACTACCTTCTCATCTCTCCATAATTATCCCTTCCAGTTAACAATCAAGCCTTTCTTAATAACAATTAACAATCTAGTATACAAGTTCTAGATAATTGGAAAATTTATGGAACTAATCAAACATCAAAATTTGAACGCACACATATATAGATCAACAGTACAGGAAAAATTAAAAAAATAAATATATATACATATATAAATAAAATAAATGAAAATGAAAAATAATGATAACGTAATCCCAAAAAAATAAAGTAAAGTTAACGAAATCCCTCTAGTGATTAAAATTACTTAAATTAGTCCGAAATAAGATTTGAATGGGTGATATAAAACTCTATATCATCCATTTATTACTTCATCACAAATTACTATTTGTGTGTGATTCTTTGATGACCCTATTTATATTTCAATAAATAATTGATGAGTTTTCTGTCAAAGGTCTCTAGACTTCTGTCAAAGTCTTTTAGAATATTATTACAAAAAAATTATCAGCGGGGTCTCTCATGGAGATAAGACAAATTTGTATGTAAAATGTTGATTTATAATACCTGAAATACAGAGAAAAAGATTTGAAATTAACTGAACAATTTTTAGGTGTTTAATGTTAATTCGTTAAAAAACCTTTGTTTTTGAGAAGTTGATGTATTAACTTTTGATTGAAAGCTCCTCAATTATTTATATTTTGAAGTTTCTGAAATTTTATTTACGCCTTTTTTTGCTTTAAAATTAAAGATAAATAATTTTGATTATTTTGTATATCAGAACTTTTAGCAGAAGCATACGTCTGTAAATGTAATTACCACGCCAATATATGTTATTCTTAGCTCTAATAATTAAAATTTTTAAGGATATTAATGACTATTGACCTTTCCAAGGCATATTTTTAAATTTCAATAGCTCGTAGATATCACCTCAATTTTTTTTTTTTTTTTAATTTTTGAACAAAGTTAAAATTCAAAATATTGCTTGCTTAATTGGACCGCAGTTTGAAAATCATCCTATATATTCGTTTTTTAAAATTTTAATTAGTTCTATTTTCAGCTTTAATGTGCTTTGGACTTATATGTGCTAATATGAATTTATATATATACCTTGCAGTTTCCATGAATGCACTTTCACTAACAATACTAACACCTTAAGATCCGTTCCCATTTGAAACCTACTTCTATTTACGAATGTAAGGGATACCTGACTGGTCAAAAGAATTACACACTCGCAAACTTCATATTTTTCTGCTCTGCCGACTGACACATACGGATCCAGTGTGTCCAACAGCCTTGAATTCTTGAGGATCGAGAACTCTGCTTGAATTGTTCGGGCTGGGGAAAATTCAGGAATTATGCTTGAAAAACAGCCTTTTTACTGCCTTGTACGCAGTAAAGGAAGTATTATAATCGCGAAAATTTTCGGTTTTCAGATTTCAACGGAAATATCCATTTTGACTAGTTTCTTAGTTATTCTTAGTTATTAGGATTATTGTAAAATTTAGTTGGGAACCTCCCTTTTTGGTCACTACACGACTAACGGAAGTGGTACCATACTTGAAGGTCATTATTGATTTTCATAAAAAAATATATTAAAATATTATGCAATACTTCTAAAATTTGGCATATAAGACTTAAATGTTAACATAGATAACATAATAAATTTTGGTCAAAATTGGCATACCACAAGTAGTACTTTACTTGAAGGTCACATTAGATTTTTATCAAAAATTATATTAAAATATAATGTAAAACATCTCAAATTTGGTAAATTAGAATTTTATATCAATATAAATAATATAATAGATTTCGATTGAAGTTGACGAGCCGAAAGGGGTACTTTACCCGAAGGTAATAATAAACTTAAGTCAAAAGGTATATTGACATTTAATACAGAGATCATATGGTTCGATGATAAAGGTTATAAAAGCGAATTTTTTTAGTCTAGGTATTCCATTTTTTCAATTAGTACCTACTTGGCAACAATTGTAAAATATTGAGAAGAGATTTGATGTAATTATTCTAATTCCAATAAATCTACTAAAAGTCTTTGCATTATCTTTGTCCATCAGCCTCTCTCTCTTTCAAACACGCACTCGTTCTGTTCTGTTTAACCTTACACGGCTCGGTGTACCAGTCGGTAAGTGAACTAGAAATTTTATGGAACAGTAAAATAACGTATTAGGTCCAACTGTTCCAGTTCCGCCATCGTATTAGGTTCCCTTAAGCGCTTCAGCTCCAGTTTCTATTTCAACCGATTTACCCCTTTCTTATAATAAATTAGCCGGCTCTATCCTTGCCCTTGAGGCCAATATAAGTGACATGAATAAGGGGTGTTGCCAGGATTCATTTTAAGTCCATAATTATGATTATTTTGTTATTTATGTTTTATTTATTATTTGGTTTTGTTATGTAAAATTAGTTTATGAATAAAATTGTGGTGAAATTTATTCTAATGAAATAAATGTTTCCATGTTTTATTCTCTAGTCGTGTAAGTTAGGCATCAATTTTTATTATCAAACAGAGATTTTTTTTTTAATTATTCAAATCCATTCTCAAATCCAAATTGTATATTTTATCAGCAACCGACGAAATACAAGATTTTATATTTCTGAGATTGTTTTTAATTTAATCCTATCAGTTCTCTTCAAGCGCCTCGAATTTTACAGCTCACAGTCTAGAGATCTTTGCATGATGCTTGAATTTCTTCATGATATATCGCTGGATAACCAAGAATCCACTAAGATCTGTTCAATGACAGATTCGCAAGTAGGTACTTATAGCAACCCACATACCTTATAACGCTCTTGGGAGACTGAAAAAGAGTTGGATGAGAGATCTTGACTAACAATCAATTAATTAAACTAATAATAGAGTTGTAGTTGGATACCGCTCCCTCATGTCTATAATGCCATGCTTTTGAGTTGATAATTTAATGCTATTCATTGTGAATATTTTTTTTATCTCTGTGCCTTTTTAAATCTCTGAACCTTAGATTTAGGTTTATAAGGTTTTATTTTGCTAAAATGCTTCCGTTTAATTATATAAATTAAAAATTTCCAAAAATGCAGTTTTTCACATTCATCACTTTAACATGTTTGCGACGAGGAAAAAATAACCCAAGTGGTTGAAGCACCCAAAAAATTGTTAATAAATAAATACAAATACTATAATATTAACTTTTATATTTAAATTATCTTTTTTAATCATAAACTTTTTCTCTTTCAGGTGAGTGGTTAAAATATTTCTTGATATGTTTCTGCCTACATTCATACCTAAAATAGGCAAGTATATAATAAATAAGCATGTATGTATTTTTTTGAATATCATTTACTTATTATATCTAAAATGAATCGTTATTAATTTTTATTATTCATAATAGAACAAATTTAATAAATTTTGAGAATGGTTAGAAACCACAATAAATTAATTTGTGTGGCAATGCTACATTAAACTTTTCTTTATCTATAAAATGTTTAACGTCATTATAAAATTTTGATAGTTTGAATGGTATAAAATAAAGAACATACATAGTACTCGAATTGAGATCAGAATGACGTAGATATTTTATTTTAATAGAATATTTTATTCTACAAAGAATATTATGTCCGACTGCATAGGAACATCAATTGATCGGTGCAAAGAAAAACATATAAAAAATTACAAAAATAAAATACATTTTTTTAAATTTACAATATTAATTAGTCGGGTATTGCGGAGGCTGCAAAATTAATAATATGTATACATTTCGAAAGTTAATGCCGGAAGATTAAGTATATGATGAGTGATATATATAAATTACAACTGATTATAATTTTACATAACTATTATAGAATATTGTTAATTAATTATAATAAAATATAAAGAATTCGTAAAATATACTGTAGCAATATATTATTTGTTAAATATTTATATCAATAATCTTTTATACTTGTTGTCACGAATATAAAATATATTTTGTTTTTTATTTAAATTATGTTTATATACAATTATTACTTAAGTTATTTAGTAAATATTTTGTTATTATAAATAATTTATGTAGTCTAATTATGTCGTAAAATCTAGTTGTGAACCTCCCTTTTTGGTCACTGCTCGATCACCGAAAGTGGTACTTTACTTGAAGGGCATAATTGATTTCCATCAAAATTTATATTAAAATACTATTCAAAACTTCTCAAATTTAATATTTATAATTTATATATTGATTTTAATAACATACTAGATTTTGGTCTAAATTGGAAAACCGGAAGCGGTACTTTACTTGAAGGTCATATTAGACTTTCATCAAAAATAATATTAAAATATAATGTAAAACATCTCAAATTTGGTAAATAGGACTTTTATATCGATCTAAATGTATTTAATAAATTTTGGTTAAGATTGGTGAGCCGAAAAGGGTACTTTACTTGAAGATCATAATAAGATTACATCAAAAATTATATTTAAATTAAAAGATAAATCATATGTTTCGGTAATGAATGTTACAAACGCAATTTGGTTTCCAATACAATTAAACATTTTTATTACTTGTTTTAAGTGTTAAAATTGAGTGTAAAATACAAGTTTTCCTCCCCATTTGTGAGATCAGTAAATCTGCAGCATGAGAATAAGATATTAGTTGAGTGGGTTTTTCCGCTTAAAATGCCGAAACTGCCGATTTCTAATGCTTTATCCAGTTATATTGACAGTTTTATTATTGTCACGGAACATGGAGAAATATCTTGGAAACTAGTTACCTACTGAAGGAAAACGACATATAATAACGGAATGAGACCTCCAGTAACAAGAGTGTGAGTTTTTGTGTGTGTGTGTGTTTTAGATGGATGTCGGGACGTCGAGTGTCGTTTTTACTGCAATCTTCGAAACTAGTAACCACTGATTTATAATTTAATAGGCCTACAAGGAAGTCATGTGTTGCCCTCATCAGATATTTTACTATTCAGTTGTAAACTGTGTAATAATGAATATCGTATTCTTCAGTACCGCACAGTATTTAAGAAAAAGCGAGGAAAGGATGTGTGTGGGCTTCTCTACCAAGGTCAAAGTCGATCGATGAAATTGGAATTTACTAGCTGACTACTAAGATGCTATAGACCACCATGGATGTTGATCCTGCAGATGATAAACAGGAAACTTAGACGCCCATATCTAAACACTAAAGAGCCATAAAGCTAGGTCGTGTCTGGGATCCACTGAAGGGGCAACCCCTTTACTTCGCACCTCCTGCACCGGGAAATATTTACTCTGACCTATATTTAGATGCCTAAAATTACAGTCCCTCCCATTGCGTCTAATCTAAGGTTCAGTTAGTCTAACATTAGATTATAAACGGATAAAATATTACATTTATACTGTGACATCATGTCCTAGAAAACTACGCGGTCATGTAATTGGGACTCGTCTCTTGTCACGGGGAACGAACGACATGAACCACATGTTATTAAAAAAAAAAAAAAAAAAAAAAAAAAAAAAAAAAAAAAAAAAAAAAAAATCTTGGCTCTTCGCCTAATCTATATTTTTATAAGGTCTGTTAAAACGTTCGAATATAAAATAATAATAAAACCTGATAATCATTAGAGAGAAATGCTTTATTTACAGCAATGCTACCCAAATACCTTGGGTTGCTAAATACACAGCATACTAATCAATTTATAGCTACACATACAATAATATTATACGCAGTATTCATAACATTTTTTCCCTTTCATTCTAGCTCTAACCACATTATAATTATCACTATGTCACCCATATTATATCTGTTCTTTTTTTTTCTTTTATTTTTGTCTGCTATAGACCTTCTATTACTCTCTAATCCATCCGTTAACAATGCAATAAACATATTTAAAGAAAAAATATAATAATAATAACAACATAAAATAACAAATATAATAATAATAGTCATGAAGATCCATTTTTTCTCAGCAATTTTATTTTTATCCCATCACCGACGTTTCGGCCATCAGGCCATTATCAAAGTAATTAATCTTTTAAATAAGGCTATATAACTATTAACATTAAAAAACATTTTAGAAAAAAAAAAAAAAAAAAACGACTTCAAAACTGTACACAAGAACCAGTAAACTGATAGAAATAATTTTTCTTACAAAAGTAAATCACTAGGTAATATTAATTACTATTCCAAATCTACCTGAAGAGTACAATAACTTAATATTTTTTTATGCCGGTGCCAAGACACCAAGAACGGAGCACAACTCGTTCGTTTGAAATATTAAGTTGTTTTAAGTTCTTCTTTCAAAATTCTCAAGTTGTATAGCGGCTTGGCATCAACATAAAATAATATTAACATATTGTACTGTTTCTAATAATTAATAATTAATAATTAAATTTCTAATTATTAAGTTACTAATGTTACTTAATAATTTACTTTTGTAAGAAACTTTATTTCTATCACTTTAGTGGTTCCTGTGTACAGTTTCGAAGTCGTTTTTTTTTTTTTTTTTTTCTAAAAAGTTTTCATTTATTTCTTTTTAGTGGTTCTTGTGTACCGTTTAGATTTTTTTTTTTCTTTCTCATTATTCATTGGGTAAAATTAAAATAAAAAACGCATGAGTAAGGCCTACTAAACACGCTGCTTCCATGTGACACCAAAGATTAGTTTATTTATTTAAATAAAAACCGCTTATTAATTCCCCATTGTGTATCCCACTGTTGGGGAAATAACTGTTTTATTTATTTCAAAAGAAAAGAAACAAATAGATAAAGAAATGTACCGGTAAACTAACCTATTGTAATTACCGCAAGTAATTATGGTAGCTGTTGTCCATTAAGAAGTTCATTTCTCTATCTCCGATAGTATTGAAATATTGAGATTGATTTTAAAAAATATTAAAAAGAAAATGTTTTTTTTTTGAGGTATGTGTTTCAAAATTGATAGAAGTTTTTATTTTAATGTAAAAAATGATAAATCTGTATTTTAACGGATTACTTTGATCATGGCGTCATGATCGAAACGTTGGTGTTGTTATAAAAATTAAATTGTTTAAATAAAATAATTTTGAAAATTATTGAATAAAAATATCTGTCTTGAACAACAAAATTATATATTATAATTAGTGACCGGATTTTCGTGTAATAAAAAAAAAAACAGTTAAAAATCGTGCACTAAGAACCCAAACAGTATAAAATTGTGTAAATATATCAGGTCATTCCATAAGTAATGTCGATTTTTAAAAATATGTCTAATCCCTTCTTTACAATTTAAACATTTGTGTTTACATATATTTTGTTTATTATAGCGTTACGTACTTGTCTATTTATCACGTTTTTGTTGGAGAAAGTTATTTGGTCTGTGCTGAAATTGAAATGGATCTGATGGTAAATGACGGTGGATAGTAGAATGTGTCGATCCAAGTTTTTCTGCTAATTCTTCAGCTGTTACAGCAGGATTTTTTTCAAGTAGCCTGTAGGAGTTCATCGTCAAACTCTATTGGTCGACCTGTCCGAGGCTCGTCTTCAAGTTTGGGGTTTCCCGCTCTAAACTTTTCAAACCACCTCTGCACTTGCCGATCACTAATGTCGTCTTTTCCATATATTTCTGCAAGTTTCCGGTAAGTTGAAGCAGCATTTTCTCCTTTATCGAATTTCCAAAGCATGACATGGCGGTGGTGCACGGAGTTTTCGGGGAAGATCCATTTTAATTGAAATTTCAGCACAGACTAACTAACTTTCTCCAACAAAAACATGATGAATAAAAGAATACGTAATGCTATAATAAACTAAATATGTAAACACAATTCAATTGTAAAGAAGAGATTATTAATATCAACATAAACAGACAGATTTTTAAAAACCGACATTACTTATGGGATGACCTGATACAGCATTATTGGTATTATATATAATACCTTAAACATGCACAAATCATAATTTTAGTTTAATTTATAATATTGTATATAAGATATTTTATATTTATATAAGTAAAAACTACATGGTTTTCGGTTTTTACTGCACGAAAATCCGGTCTCTTATTATAATAATTATTATACAATAATTTTTTCAAAAATACACTGTGTGAAGAATTAAATAGCAGAGTACTGATTCTTCAACAATGAATTTATGAAAATTTTATTTTTATATCTCTCTAAAACAGTGATGGCAAGGCACGCATGTCATAGGCGACACGCGACCCATTTTTGGTGACACGCATTGCCATCGAGTTGAAAACCTGGAACAGAATTATATCAATAATGAAAAAAAGTACAATTACGAGCCAGAAATTTGGAATGCTGGGAATTGAGTACCGACATCTTTAGCTGGATGCAGAATCTAGCGATGGCTTTGCTAACAATTTTCCATCAATATATTTTTGTGAGACTTTATCTCAGCATTAAATAATATTAAGACAAACCATAGAAACCGCCTAACAGATGAAGTTAGTTACATTTGTTTGACTTTGAAGTGAAATATATAAATGAACATATATATATATATATATATATATATATATATATATATATATATATATATATATATATATATATATATATATATTTATTTATATATATGAACCTTCAATAGAAGAGTTATCAAACCAACTTCAGCAACATCAAGGCCACTAATTAATAAATAATGTGTTTGGCTTTTTTGTAATAAAAAAATATGTCCATTTTTTACAGAATGCCTTTATTATGTTCTTGTTTTCTTCTACTATTATCGGCGTTTTTATTATATTTTATTCAATTTCAATTAAAACATGAATATCAAAAATACTAGGTCAATCTTACCCTACCCTCTTTACAGCCCTGACATTGCATTGTTTGGCTATGGTCTTTTGCGATCAATGGCAGATTTTTTGAAAGAATTGCACTTCAAAAACAACAGGAATGCCAAATAAGGATGTGAGGAGTATTCCGCCTTGAAAACCAAGGACAACCAAATTCAACTTCTGATAGAAAGATGGGTTGATGCAATTGGCAATGATGGCATTTTAATGTGTACATTTTATACTAAAATTTATATAAAACTTATTAAACTGTGCACAAAGACTTTTGTAAAATTTATTAATATTTCTATGTCTGACATGGCACCAGAATTAAAACAAGATTTATCAGAATTTTGACACTTAGGTCAAATGATTCGCCATCACTGTCCTAAAATACGAATACAAATAAGTAAATTAAATATAAAAACAATAAATTTACTTTTTCCATAAAAATATGGAAAGTAAACGTTTAATATGCTGGTTGAAGCTTTAGTCTGTGTAATATTAAAAAAAAAATTAGTAGGTACTTCAGTTACTTAAAAATCGATATAACAAAAAAAAAAATGAGTAAAAATGTGAAGCTGATATTTTTAGAGCTACGTAAGAGTTGTTAATATCAGATTCATATAAAAAATGTCAAATAAACGGCTTAGGATACGAACAAGTAAATAAATAATTCTGTGTAGGCAAGGAACAAAAATTAATTATTCGTTACCGAGTCGATTTTTAAAAACAACATACCTGATGAAGACGACTCCATCTAGAGAGGAAAAGAGTAAGATTTTTGTTTTGAGGGGGGAGGGGGAGAGTAATTGTCTTCCGATCGCTCTTACTCGATTTGTCAATATCGGCTAATGTCGACTTGAGATGATGCTGCAATCACCAGTCAAAACAAGAGCAATACAAGACAAGTCTTTTGTATTAGCCGGTTATTATACCATAGAACACTTTCCACTACTGAAATTTTACACTGCAGAGAATAATTTCTTGACTTTTGGCCTAGAAATTTGAGCTTCTGAACCGCAGTGCAACGCTCCAAACGTACATTAAAGACCTTTTATTGACTCTTCAATAAAAGTCGCATTCCTTCAATTCCTCTATTAAACTGTTGAATTGAAGGAATGAGGATGTCTGACGTTTACCGAGCTTTTTTGGTTTCCACGATCCCTTTACCGAATAATCAATTTACACAGCCTAGGTTTATTTACAGTATTCTTATATTTCTACTTATAATTTCGATTCCATCTCAAGTAATTTTTATAAAGCAATTCTATGGACTTTAGTCATACGCTACACTGATTCATTTTCGTATTTGAAATTAATTTGACCAATTTAAGAACCGCTTAAATCGTACACTACTGTTTGAGAGACTTGAGGCTTCGTTTTAGAATCTTAAAATAATATTCTAATATTAATTAAAATAATTTTATATACAAAAAAAATAAAATAATTTTCGGTCATGAAAATATGAAGACCGAGAATGCTCGCTCAAGAGTGATGTATTTTAAGCTATTAAGCTCAGAGGGGGACTTCGTGTGCTTGAGACAGCTTACTCACTCACTAAGATAAGGGTGCTTGACCTCAATCTGCTGAGACAATTCTTCACTAGATTTAGTCAATTTGTCCCCCTGATCTATTATCATCAATTACGACGTTATTTTAAATTATTTCCATCACTAATACTCAAGTAATAATCGGAAATAATAATCTAACACCTAATAATCGGCAAACACCTTCTGCTCGGTGGCATATGGATTATAATATTGTTTCGTTTCTTAAGTTAAGTTGTTTAATTAAGCACAGCATTTTGAGATTGATCAAATATTTTAGAGAAAAAATACGATCCTTATATTCTGTTGATAGATGTTTGATTCATTCGTTTCTACTGTTAAATTGTTTTTGTTGTACATTGTGTTCAGGTCTAATCTAATTTACTATTTTAAAACTCCCCACAATAAAAACCAGATTTTTATAAAAATATATTTTATCTTTTTTGGCGTTTTGTTTTCTCTTATTTTTAATATAATCTTGTTATATTCACTCCTTTGAGTTCTTTGCTGTAATAATTGGTACAACTTTACACGAGGGGCGCGTTATCACAGGTACTCCCGATCTTACCCGAAAGTCGGCGGACTAGCATACTCTAACACCATTAGTGCTAACTAACTGCTTTGCATTCAATTGTAACACTCGTATTCATTGCAATTATTAAAATTATTACTGCCTTAATTATATATTATTTAAAATTACTAGTGCTGTCGACTTCCGGTGATCTGGGGAAGTTGTAATAATTTAAAGGAGTGATAATTTAAATTATGGTAAGGACCCGACTTCAACTGAAAAGGAACTTTTGGGCTTTGTTTATCTCTTGAGCGAGCACAGCGAGCGGAAGTCGACAGCACTAATGATTTTAAATAACATATAATTAAAGTAGTAATAATTTTAAAAATTCCAATGAACACGAATGTTACAATTGAATGCGAAGCAGTTAGCTAGCACAAATGGCGCTAGAGTATGCTAGTCCGGCGACCTTCGAGTAAGATCAGGAGGAACAAGTGATAACGCGCTCCTCTTGTAAAGTTGTACCTTTTGAAAAAAACCTCTAAACCTTTATTAAATATTTATATTAACTATTTTTATGTTATATAAATTATAATATAATATAATATATACTATATTAATAATAATAATATAGCTTTATTGACATAAATTTCATGACAAAAGCCTTTCCCGGAGGAGGTACAATGGAGTTCAGCTCAACAATATAATTATTCAGACATAAATATTGAAGATACAAATATAATAATATACTACCATATAAAATAAAATAAAACCCTCAATGTTTATTAAAATATACAAATAAAACAGAGAAAATATAATTGTAATATATAAAGATAAAACTTAAAATCCATTAATATACTAGTTCATTAATTTACTAGTTCTTTCAAAATTCACTAAGATTAGATAAAATTTGAAATTCAGATAAAACAATCTTTATAGTTTAATAACAATTTTTAACCAGCACTCTCTGTCCCTGGCCACTTTCATCCAGTTTGTTCCCACTCTTCAGGTGATTTCGTCTCTCCACCTCATGTATGGTCTTCCTCTCCTTCTCACTTGGTCTATAGGATTCCATTCGGTAATGCTTTTCGACCACCTGTCGTCCTCCAGTCTGGTCAGATGATCAGCCCACCTCCGTTTCAGTTTTTGTGCTTCCTTACTTAAACTTTTGACTTTTGCCTGAGAAAGAATTTCTTGAGTCTTTATCTTCTCCCTCCTTCTGATTCCCACCATACTCTTTAAAAGTTTCCTTTGCATTGTATCCAATTTCTCCTGTTCCTTCTTGGTTAGTGCCCAAGTTTGAGAGCCGTATAGGATTGTGTGGTAAATACAAGACTGAAGCACCTTAACTTTTAGGTCGATTGTAAAATTACCCTTGAAGATTTTCTTTAAGGACCAGTATTTGTTCCATCCTATTTTTAGTCTTCTATCCAATTCTTTACTGAATTATTTTTCTAAAGAAATTTCCTGTCCAAGATAAATGAATTGTTTTGAATATAAACTGTATTAGGTGTATATTTATATTAGCCATATAAAAAAAAAATTAATCTTTCATTTCTTGTCCCTAAAATCCTTTTGCTTCTGATTCAGAAGACACCTAATAATAAAAAAAAAAAATTATTAAATTTTTGTTTTTTATAACTTATTATCTTTCGGAGTAAAGTATATTTCATAAATACGTTCTTGTGACCACAAGTATACGACTTCACGCGAAACAATAGGGCAAAAAACATCCTATTAAAGTATTTTAATATCTTAGATGTTCACATCGAGGTTGAATCCCGAAAACTGGAAAAGGAATAGACTTACTGCGCCTTAAATCAAACAATACAAACTATTTTATTGTTTCTAAATTAGAGGAAAAGGTTTTAATAAAACTTGACAAGAGACGAGCTGATAACAAGAACTGTAGATCCTGACGGACCCGTTAAAATATCTCGAGAAGATGAATCTATCTGCCATTTGTGTCTAAATGCTGAAGAAAAGGCTGAAGATGTTCTTTAGGAATGCGAAACCTTTGTCTCTTATAGATTGAAGCTTTTAGGTCATGACGTAATACTTAAAACTGGAGGCATTCCAAAGTTCTAATATCTTTCAGAAGGATCCTGAAGCTTCTTTGGAATGGATAGCTTGAGTGGCAATCACAAAGGATAAAAGGAAAATGGAAGTTATAATTATAAGAAAATTGTAATCATCATAATAATAAATACACGTCATCACAACATTTTTTTAGCCATTTTTAAATTAACTAGTCCCGCTTGGTGCTCACCTAGCTCCATCTAGGTCAGGTTTAAAATATTCACTCTGTCATTTTATGATGGAGGCGGATCAAACACCCTCTTTTTTTATGAATGAGACATGCTCATTCACTACAGCTAGGGCACAAGTAGTTCCTTACAAATGGATTTTGGAGGCTGTCCAAAGGCAATAAGCGCCTCTACGGAGAGCAGTAAACTTACAGCCTTCACCCTGCTTACGTCATGAAAAATTCTTCCTGTAATAGGCTAGTCTTTCACCGCATGACAGCAATCTCGTTTCGGTCAAGCTGGCATGTTCAAAAACAAAAAGCTTCTCGTGGACGAAATATCCCTATAGTAAAACAAAAGAACTATGTAGGTACCGTCATTGCGAGTTGCTTTGACCCAATTTTTGGAATTTTTTAAATCAATTCACGGTAATTCTGAGTATTTTTCTATTTCTAAGAATTGCATAAATGCAATTTATCAAGATATTTTAATTTTTATTAAGGGTGTTACTTTTTTTTTTTTTTTAGCTGGACTAATGCTACCATTGTATTTGGGTTACTTTGTCTCAAGGTGATAACTAGCTTGGGCCAAAGAAAGGCTTTGGTTCATAAGAAAATCAAATCATGAGTAAAAAGTATAATTGAAATTGAATTTAATTATAACAAAAAATTGGAATATTATTATCTCTCCCATCTGTCTCCCAAATTGCTGACTCAGAAGAAACCTAGAGGTTGGATAATTGTCTTTATCGCGGGCCCCTTGCTATAAAAAGATAAAATTTTATTATTATTATTAATTTTCAAAACAGTCCTTAAAGGACCTGGGCCTCAGAAACAAACTTTCGCCAGGCTTCCCTATCGCCAGCCATTCTACTCCATCTTCTTTTACCTAGGCTAAGATCGTCTGCGATGTCGTCGATCCACCGCAACCGGAGTCTTCCCCTTAGACGCGCCTCTCCTGGGCGGCCATAAAGTAGTCTCTTTGGCAACCTCCCTTCCTCTATCTTCTCTAGATAGCCTAACCAGTACCAGTACCCTCCAAAATCCCCTAAGAGAGATCCTCATTATATCGTACAGTCCAGGGCCTTGCAATATCGTATCGTTCAAGGCCCCGCATAATATAGATCCGCACTGGGCTTAGGAAAGTGATAATTTAGAGGCCGTTGTGGCCGAGAGTGTTGAGTCATCACCTTAGCAACCTCGAGACTGCTACGGCGTTGGATCGAATCCAGTCTGGGCCGGTTGAAATTTATTTAATGGCGGCCCCACGGAATGAATCTCGACCTTCCCACTTTGGTTTGAATAGGTTGGTAACCTATAGGACATCCCATCCTGTTTACCTTAATATGATAGAAGAGGACATTAAATCCCTCCCCTCCCCCAAAAAAATAGCAGTGATAATACAAAAAATTCGTCCCACAATATCTAAACCAATGTAGTACATACTTTTGTGGTTATCAAAATATTTTTATAATATTGAACTTAGTGATAAAAACCTATATTATAATCTAAATGCAACAATAACACTGACTAAACTATCGAATGGTATAATTAAAAAAGTATTTACCAAAACTGTAACAGATACATAATAGTTTTGACAGTTGAAAGTTTGATAAGTTGAAAAATCACTTGCCTGCACAGCGTAAACATATTAACAGGCACCAACTGGTATTGATTGTTATCTCCTTGGAGCTACCTTAGATGTTTTAAAATCTGGTTCTTTCAGATGAACAGGATTGTCTTGATATTTTCGTACTTGCTGTCTAAGAAGGACGTATGGATCAAATATCGTAAACGTGGGCTATTTACGATATTTTATGGGTTGTTAAAAAAAAAAAAGAAGTAAAAAATTGAGAAGAGAGAGAGAGAGAGAGAGAGAGAGAGAGAGAGAGAGAGGAGAGAGAGAGAGAGAGAGGAGAGAGAGAGAGAGAGAGAGAGAGAGAGAGAGAGAGAGAGAGAGAGAGAGAGAGAGAGAGACAGAGACAGAGACAGAGACAGAGACAGAGACAGAGACAGAGACAGAGACAGAGACAGAGACAGAGACAGAGACAGAGACAGAGACAGAGACAGAGACAGAGACAGAGACAGAGACAGAGACAGAGACAGAGACAGAGACAGAGACAGAGACAGAGACAGAGAGAGAGAGACAGAGACAGAGACAGAGACAGAGACAGAGACAGAGACAGAGACAGAGACAGAGAGAGAGACAGAGACAGAGACAGAGAGAGAGAGACAGAGACAGAGACAGAGACAGAGACAGAGAGACAGAGACAGAGACAGAGACAGAGACAGAGACAGAGACAGAGACAGAGACAGAGACAGAGACAGAGACAGAGACAGAGACAGAGACAGAGACAGAGACAGAGACAGAGACAGAGACAGAGACAGAGACAGAGACAGAGACAGAGACAGAGACAGAGACAGAGACAGAGACAGAGACAGAGACAGAGACAGAGACAGAGACAGAGACAGAGACAGAGACAGAGACAGAGACAGAGACAGAGACAGAGACAGAGACAGAGACAGAGACAGAGACAGAGACAGAGACAGAGACAGAGACAGAGACAGAGACAGAGACAGAGACAGAGACAGAGACAGAGACAGAGACAGAGACAGAGACAGAGACAGAGACAGAGACAGAGACAGAGACAGAGACAGAGACAGAGACAGAGACAGAGACAGAGACAGAGACAGAGACAGAGACAGAGACAGAGACAGAGACAGAGACAGAGACAGAGACAGAGACAGAGACAGAGACAGAGACAGAGACAGAGACAGAGACAGAGACAGAGACAGAGACAGAGACAGAGACAGAGACAGAGACAGAGACAGAGACAGAGACAGAGACAGAGACAGAGACAGAGACAGAGACAGAGACAGAGACAGAGACAGAGACAGAGACAGAGACAGAGACAGAGACAGAGAGACAGAGACAGAGACAGAGACAGAGACAGAGACAGAGACAGAGACAGAGACAGAGACAGAGACAGAGACAGAGACAGAGACAGAGACAGAGACAGAGACAGAGACAGAGACAGAGACAGAGACAGAGACAGAGAGAGAGACAGAGACAGAGACAGAGACAGAGACAGAGACAGAGACAGAGACAGAGACAGAGACAGAGACAGAGACAGAGACAGAGACAGAGACAGAGACAGAGACAGAGACAGAGACAGAGACAGAGACAGAGACAGAGACAGAGACAGAGACAGAGAGAGAGAGAGAGAGAGAGAGAGAAACCTTCTATCACTCTCAAATATATTTATTTCTATCCCTTATTTCTCTTTTCCAATGACCCTCAACTATTTCATAACTTAAAATAACGCTCTTTTTTTTTTAAAAATTCAAAAACATTAACAAAATAAATTAATTAAAAATTAATCTCTAATAGTTATATTTTAGAAACGTATACCTAAGGATAAAAATTAGTACAAGAAGTAATAAAAAAAAAAATATATGGATAAATAACAATGGCAACAAATATACTTAAAGAAAAAAATAAATAAGCAATAATCGTAATAAATAAATAATAAATATCGACTCAATTAACCACCATAAAAGTGATGGTAGATAAACCCCAGGGAGTCAAGTATAATATTCTCGGCCAACATCGCAACATCCTTATTGCTAACACATAGGTCTTCCAGAAAGCTCCTTATTCTGTTTGGGATTGTTCCAAAAAAATATAATAATAATTATCTTTTATTACAGGAATCAATTACTAAAGTAACAGTCAGTGAATAGTACAAAAACTGTATTTATTAATGTCTACCGTTATTGACTAGTCATGTCCGAAGACGTTTCCGGATATTTTCCATGACTCTTCGAGTCATTTCTGGTGGAATAAGTGACATATTTCGGGAGGGCACTGTGGGCGGTTTTGGGTGGCTTCGGTGTTATCGATTTTTTTTTTTTAGAAGGGCGTGTAACGGTTACTGTGAATTCATATCGTTACGCCCACACGGCGGAGATTTTCCTAAGAAGGATAAAATCGACTCAGAGGATGTATGGTCGCTTGGAGTTTGGAGAAAAATGTTTTCAGAGAGATTTATCCCTTTGAGGGATGGCTTGGGATGGCCACCTGGTTAACTATAAGCGATTTTTTTGCTCTGAGGATATCTCAAAGACAAGATGGTTAAACACCGACCTCGTTTACTGGATGATTCAAAGGAAAGGATCAGGCAAGAAATCTTCTATTCTGCCAGAAATTACTAGAAGGGTGGTGGAAACTTTCCATGACCGCCAATATTGGTCGACATTTTGAAGATTTAGATAAGATCTTTAATGGACTTTTTTGAAAATGAAACCAGTTTTTTCTATAGACGTTAGCTTCGTTTTTAGAATAGTTAAAAAATGTGTTAGTTATTTCTGCTCCACCCTGTTTATTAAGGACCCAAAGTTGCATTTTAACTGATACTTTAAAAATATTATGTAACAAATCAGTATCATTTATATTTTTTTTTTTTTTTTTAAATAATCGTTTAACCTGGAACGAATCTTTCAAGTCAAATTCACGAAATTGTGCTCTATGATGTTAAAGATTAAAATTACTAGCAAGTAGTCACTCAGAAAATTTAAGTTCTTTTGAAGCGGAACCATTTGTATGACAATTTAAGCGAACCAAACGACAAGCGATGCTCTGAAGGTGACGTCATAGTGAATAACTTAATGGCATGCTAAATTAGATACATATTTCAGTTAGAATTAATTCTTGTAGGAATTGCTATCAAGAAACTCTCTAAAACGCTAAAGTTTGATATTAATGAGATAAACTTATTAATATTCTGGCAGACGGAAAATGAACAAAAATGGCGAATTAACATATCGTCAATTATACATCAGTATACTTTGATTATTTATTTATTTCTATCCACCTTGGATTTATTCTGGAGCCGGTAGAACCTCCAAGGCCACACCCAGCCTCTATAAAGTAAGTAGCTGATCTTTCAATCCTTGGGGGTTGGAGGACCTGGCTGCTTGTATGCTGACCACACCAACTTCCTGCCGAATCGTTAGTAAAAAAAAAAAACAATCCTTATCAGTTACTGAATACAACACTTAACACGAGTTAAGTATTTTTTTAAAAATTTTATATAATATTGAAAGAATGAAAAAACATTGGTAATGGACAAAATATATTTTCAACAAAAAATAAAATGCAATTTGGTATGGGATTTAAAATCTACACATCATCCATAAAGAAACAACCAATAAATGAAAATGAAATTTTTAGAAGTGCTGTACAATTCTAAAAACGAAATCCTGCCAATTAAAAAAATTAAGGTAACAATATTAGAAACATCCTCTTGAAATTAAGATAATATGTTTTACTAATGAAAAGTAAATTAATGTTCATTTATGTTTAGTTAATTAAACAATTACCAGTAAATTTAGCAGTAGATAGAGTTAATTAGGTTTCAGTATCAGAGGTCGATTCAAGTGGAATAACCTCCATTGTGCAGGGAGATCGTTATTTTACTATTTAAAAAACAATTTCATCAATTGATTAATAAATCCATAGAAAATATTATTATTATTTTTAGTTAAAGTTTTTGACACATGTTATATGCGTAGCCCCATTACAAACACGCCCAGGGCTATTTTTACACTAAATGAGTTGAACATTAGGCGAAGTGAATAAAGGTGAGCACGTGCTCACTTCTCAAATAACTGAGCTGATACTTACTTCTCAAATAACTGAGCAGATGCTCCGGTTAGATGTGAATAAAGAGATGTTATACAATAGCGTACTTTCTAAGTGTATGGAACACGGACTTTTTATTTCTATTTTTTTTTTATTATTGGGTATTTTTTATGCAAATAATATTATAAACAAAAAAATATTTTAGTATTTACATAAAAATAACCTAACGCCATTATACTATGCAACTTTTCTAAATAAAAGAAACTAACTCAAGTCAGAGTTATAAATATATATAGAGTTATAAATAATAAAAAATATATTTAAGTAAAAAATATAAATAAAAAAAAAAAAAAAAAAATATATATATATATATATATATATATATATATATATATATATATGTATATAAATTAAAACATATTTAATCAAAAGTTATTTTTATCATGTATACTTAAAGCTAGTTAAGATTTTAAATTATATTTTAGGCCGTATAAAGTCATGGATTATCTGGTTATTGATAAATAATTTCTGTTGTAATTTATTTAATTCTTATTTTTTTGTCGTTAAGCCGAAATTTCAGCAATACAAAAAAATTCCTTCTGATTTCAGTCAAGATTACGTGAAAAAAAAATATTCGTTATGCGGAAGATAATGACAATTACAAATTTTTGTATCAAATCTTTATTTATATTTTATATTCATTTTTTTAAATTTATTATAACGCCGTTATTTACTTTGAATAATAGGAACTCTCCGGAAGGGTGGGTTAACCTTCAAGATGAAATAAAACTTTCATCGTAAAAACGTCTTAATAAATCAACGACTGTTCGGGAGAGAAGACTGCATTATTGGGCACATCTAAATGACAGTTTTTGTTTTAATAATTTCAAACGTCAATAACTCGGCTATAAATAAACTTAGCTCCACCATCTTGGTCTCGTTTTAATGATAAATAGAGGTTTGTGTCGGTAGCACGAACTTCCAACGCGTTAATCGAACCTACAGTTAACTATACATCAACAGTGGAGTATTAATTAATTAATTATTAACAAAAAGTACTAAGAGATTTACAAAATAAGATTTTTACCTTGTAGATAGGTTACTACTTACTTCAGACTAGTTACCGTTACCCAAAAAGTACAAGATTTTAATTCTCCGATGGTCATTTCGAATTCATCCTTATATTACTCGTGCTTAAGCATTCTTCATTAAGCAAGGTTTGTTCCTTTTATTTTCCATATGTCATAAGGAGGATGTATTTCGCAAGAGAGTAAGAGATGTTATTCTTTGAGTGGAAGTTAGGAGAAAGTGGTCAAACGCGAAACAGCATCATCAATGAATGCTATTGAGGCGCTGATATGGGAAAGATAGTGTCACAAAAATGAATTTACCTGAGTGACAAAAAACTAAAGTAAGTCGGGGTAAGTGCATACTCGGGGTAGGTGCATGCATGAGGATTTGTTTGGCATTTATTTTTTGGGGGATTTTTTGTTGGACTGCTACCTATGGGGATTTGATTATTTACTTCCTATTTACTTCACATTCCCATAGCATGCAGGTCTTCCAACAAAATAGATTTGAAATAAATCCCCATTTATGCATTTGCCCCAACTATGAATTTACCCCCGACTTGCCTTATATTAAAACAAGAGAAAGAAACGCTTTATTTACTGCAATGCTTCCAAGTACCTTAAGTTGCTACATACACAGCATACTAATCAATCTATAACTAGATATACAATAATATTATACATAATATACATAACATTTTTTTTCTTTCATTTCAGCTCTAAATACATTATAATTATAACTACATTACCCATATTATACCTAATTAGGGATTGATAAATTATTTGATAGGGATTGATAAAAGTATTATAATTCATAAATCTTTTATAGTACTGATTTATATAATTTAATATGTATAATAATACCACCTATATTTTGAATTGCTTATTTTTGATTATTTTTTGTGTGTTTTTAGAACTGAGGATGAATGTATAACATTCGAAACTAGTTTTCAATAAAACAAATTTATAGAAGTGGCAAATAATTTATCAATCCCTAATTAGATTGATCCTTCTATACCATCATGCGGATGTCAACATATTATAACTGCTTCTATTCTCTTTGTTTGCTATAGACCTTCTATTAATCTCTGATAGCTTAAAATAACCCTTTTTTTTCAAATGATCACATTTTAGAAACGCACACCTAAGCGTCAAAAACAAAATCTAAATAAAAAGATAAGGATGAAAAAAAAAGATATTTAAAGAAAAAATAAATAACAATTAATAAAACTTTAAAAATAACATTTTATTTTTTTAAATCTAACGAAAAATCGTGACAGATCATGCCCAAAGTCCATAAAATAATTTATGATATTTCTCATCCAAAAACTTCATCATAACCATTAATTCCTTTTTTTTAAGTCTGATGAATTTTTTCTCCTAGCCAAGTACCGTGGAATAAATTGCAAGTGCCAGCTTTTGTCGCTTCTATGAATTAAACCTGCCTTTTGGCTCATCTTTTCCCCCCCACCATTGGCCTGGTTCTTCCAGTCTTTTCCACGTAAAAAAAACAAAATTTGATATTTTCGACTAAATGTCTTACCCATGCCTCAATTATGTATACTCCTGGGTTGATTTCGTTTTGTAACTCGGGTCATTATCATGTTTAACTTTAACATGATTATAGGCGTAATTATATTTTATTTCGTCATTTCGTGATATTTTTCTGCATCATTTCAGGCATTTTCCGTCATATTTCGGTTCCTTCTGAGATCATACAACCCTCACACAAACAATTCCTACAGTTTTTTACTTCCTTGTACGAAGTAAAGGAAGTATTTTAATCTCGAAAATTTTCGGTTTTCAGATTTTGACGGAAATAACCATTTTGACCATCTCTGAATCCATTTTGACTAGTTTCCTCGAAACGTCTGTACGTAAGTACGTTCTTACGTTCGTACGTAAGTGCGTATCTCTCATAACTCAAAAACGGTTAGCCGTAGAAAGCTCAAATTTTGTATTTAGGATTTCTGTGAAATCTAGTTGTGAACCTCCCATTTTGTTCACTACATGATTACCGGAAGTGGTATTTTACTTGAAGGTCAATATTCATTTTCATTAAAAACTGTATTAAAATATACAGAAAAAACTTCTCAAATTAGGTATATAAGACTTACACATTAATATAAATAACATAATAAATTTTGGTCAACATTGGCAGACCGGAAATGGTACTTTACTTGAAGGCCACATTAGACTTTCATCAAAAATTGTATTAAAATATAAAACATCTCAAATTTGGTAAATAGAACTTTTATATCAATATGAATGTATTTACTAGATTTTGGTCGAAATGTCTAGATTACTAGAAAATTTCGAAACTGTCGATTTTTTATGCTTTATCAATTAGTGACATTCACAGTTCTATTATTGTCACGGAACTCGAAGAAATCTGTTGGAAACAAGTTACCTACTGAAAGAAAACGACATATAATGACGGAATGGGTCCTCTAAAAACAAGAGTATGGGTGTGAGTGTCAATAGATAGATGTCGCGACGCCGAGTGTCGTTTTTGAAATACAGTGGAGCGTCGATTATCCGAACGTCAGTTATCCGAACGTTCGATTATCCGAACGTTTTTTTTTTTTTTTTTTATATGTGTGTAATTTTAATTAATTTGCTCATGACATTTTATATGCCACAGCATTAATTTTGATAAAGCTTTGATTAGATACACTTTGATTGTTTTTTGCAAATACGTAAATACTTATTTTTGATAATTTCATTATGTACATGTGACTAAGTTAAACAATTTATATGTACTTTATGACACTGGTTTTTTCACTATGCACATACATACTATATTTATATAAATAAACAAAAATGTTTTTTTTACAAATTTGTTGTTTTAGATCTTCCTTTTCCTTATTATATATAAAAAAATAAATAATATATATAGTGTGCGAGTACGTGAATTTCGATTATCCGAACTTTTGATTATCCGAACCACCACTGACAACATTAGTTCGGATAATCGACGCTCTACTGTACTGCATTCTTCGAAAACTACTGTAACCAAATTCAGAATCATTTTTTGAGCTACCGATTTATAGTTTAATAGGCGTACAAGGAAGCCATTTGTTGTCCACATCAGATATTTTTACTAATGATTTTAATATTGTGCAATAAACAGAATTTCATAATTAGTAAATCCCCGAAAACAATATTAATAATATTAGCCTATTTAGCTAAGTTAAAAATTAAAAAACATTCGATATAACGATATAAACTAAATAACAAATTACTAATATCGATTAATAATTTAATTGATTATTTATTTATTGGAATCCTTAGTTCGCATTCCTAATCGATCCACTCAACGAAGTCTGTAAATAACAAAACTAGTTAAGAAAAAATATTGGAAGTGAAAAAACGAGAGGTATTAATGATGCCAACTATTTAAAAAATGCTGAGAGGTATCTAAAAATAAGTTTGAATCATTAGCTGGCATTCCTTAACCGATCCTCTCATCGAAGATTTTCCAGAAAAAAAAAAAAAAAAACAGAATAAAGAGTTATTGTCACTCTTCTGTTCATTAATTGGATAGAGACCATCACGTGTCCTTGGAATATTTTCTCCTTAAAAATAATCATGAAAGAATAATTCAAACAATGATATAGATATTATAGAAAATAATAATAGAAAATTACGATTCGAGCTAAAATTGAGCAGCGGTATAACATTTTTGAATTTGAAATCGAATGACAATATTTTCCACTAATATGTAATATTTATCTGATATATTTCTGTTGCCGTTTCGAAGTAGACAAATCCCCTTAAAAAATTCAAGATAGATGTGAGCCCCATCACCATAGTTGATAGATATAATAAATTGGAAATATTATAATAATATAGTTACACAGGAAAACCTTAAAATATAAAAAAACCAAAAACAAAAACCCTGTAATGATAAAGTATATGAGTCATTCACATGAAACTTGTCCAATTTGCGTCTTTTGACTTTGAGCTTGTTTTTATATACCTCTAATTATTATGGAGTTTGCTCCAATTTTTGTATATATTATTGACCTGTCATCAGTAAATAGTGAATGGACAAAATATATACATTTAAAGTGAATTATAAATATTAAAATTGGAAATTCTCAAGTATGTTACTGTCCGAATTGGAATAAATTAATGGGGAAAAAATCCTTGCTCAAATTGATAGTAGCACTTAAAAAACAAAATTTTGCTATTTTTAAAAATGAAAGGCATTAATTTTTTTAAACATTTCCAATGATTAGGAGGTCATCAACAACTTAAGTCTCCAGGATATGGTACAAACGAGTGCTCAAGTGTGTCACCCCTAGGATTTCAGTTGTAGGTTCAGTTTGACTCAAATTCTCTAGATTCCAGGGTAAAACTGCCTGCTGCCCTATGAGGTATTCCATCGTCCAAGGTCAGAGCAGTTCGGTGTTACCACCTTATACAACAAATATTAAAATAATAACAATTATCACTAATAATAGTGGTAAGATATTTGAGCTCAATTTTTAGCCATCTCTTAGAGTAGGAGTGCCATACCTGCGGCTTTAATTGAGTTTGACATGCCTAAATTATTATTAAATAATTATTAAATACATTGATATTAATACATTGTGGAATATTATGTATGAGAAAAGGCAATATAGCTTTATTTTCCGCATTCTACAACCCATCTATACAAAACCTATAACTACTTGACCCGCTCTCTACCCACAGTTTGCGAAAAACGTATTTTTACGTGTCAAAAAAAAATTTTTATACCAAGCTTATACAAACGTTTGTTGAAATTCGTAAAACGTTATCAAGTATGGGAAATAGCCAAACAGGCTATATACTGGCTCACAATGAGAGTAATTATATACAATAATAGAAAATATATATAATACCTTGCATTAATAATGAAAATAATTTGGTGTTTATTCTGTGATATTTTATTTTTAGGAAATGGTTAATACAAAAAAAGAAAAAAATATATAATGAAATTGGCGAGACATATTTTTCAGTTAAATGTTTAATTAAAGAATATAAGTTGCGTTAAATGGTAGGCAGGTAGTCAAATAAAATTAATAATAATTAGGTAATATATATATATATATATATATATATATATATATATATATATATATATATATATATATATATAATATATATATGTACTAAAATGATTTAATAAACTAATATTGTTTCTTGCAGATTTGAAAATGTCTCAAGATGACCGAACGTTAATATTTGAATAAAAAATATATATAGGTGACCAATTGGCCTGTTTTAATTTTTATCTAAATTATGGTTAGTTAAAAATAATGTTTTAACTAATTCCATACCATACCTATTCCTAAGGGTGTTTAGATGTATAGTGATTGGTAGATCATTTTTTTTTTTATTACCAGCTGATATAGATTGATTACCAAAACACAGTCTAGATTCTTATATATTATTTTATTTCATTGAGAGTAGTTTTCGGTATCCAGGGGAGAGGGAGGGTTTGCTATTTGGAACTTAGTCCATCGTCTAAAAATTAATTGTATATTATTTGCTCAGACCTGCATAGAAAAGAGAACATATCCGACCTCTTGCCTACTCGGTAATATACCTAAATCTACTGAAAATAAATTATAAAGCAGTCTACCTACAGTTTCGAATTTTTTTTTTGATTATTTATTTCTCATCTCAAATCATTGGTCAAAGTAAATTCGGCGCGAAAAAAAGAGCACAAAAAAAAAATATGCATTTATTAACTCATTAAACTATATAATTAAATGATGCAACATGCGGAACGTGCATTTAAAAACTTAATTATTACTTAAATTGAATAAATTTGTAGTTTACAATATTATTATACTGTATCATATGCACATATATAATATAGTCTAAACATATAGATTAATTAAAATTTCTCCGAATTGACAACGCTAGCGTAGGCAGCTACGCGTGAAACGCGACACCACGCAGCCATCATTTGGCTTGTTTTCAAGAAGCGGGGACCACTTCTGTCTGGGATTGTATCTCTTGGCGTTAGCCATTATTAATCAAAAATGTCTCGGACCATAATAGAAATTTACTCATTAGGCACTCAATGCACGGGATCTGAGAAAAAATGGAGAATTAGAATTAATGGAATAAAAAAGTTTTTAATGTATTACAGTTTTTTTACTCTATAATCGCAGCAACAATCTGCTATCAGGGATCAAACTTATAATAAAATAATACTAACTTTAGGAATCGATTCTGTATTATTTCATTTGTAGTTTCTTAAGATACCAAGAATTACAACTAAAGTACTGTAAAATTAGTTAAAATACGCGTATAACCCGAACATTAAAAAAAAAGAAAAAGTTGAAACGGATCATAAATTGTTCATTACCCTTCCCATAATAACATGTAAAAAGACCCAGACTTTCTCACGTCGAGTTTTGATGGGTGAAGGAGAGAGATGGTAGAAAACTGATTTATTTTCATTTTTTGTGAATATGTCGACTGTGAGGTTTATTGCAAAAATTATACTATACAGTATTAAAGTATTTTGAATTCTCTATAAAAATGATTCTGTGCACTTGTTTGATAAAATCAATGGTTACTGAGATATTAAAGGGATATACGTTATGGAATTTCCACTTTTAATAAAAATTGCTCCAGACACCATTAGTAAAGGAAAAATAAGCCCAAATCGATCCAATTAAACAACAAAAATTAAACTTTGGTCTTGATAAGTAGGAATCGAGATATACAGAGTCTGCCTAAATTTCGGAGGGACAGCTCCCTCCGGAGAAATCAAAATGGGCGACGGGATATTCGCAAAATAATTTGTCCAAATTAAGTCGAGTGAGGTATCTACATAATATAATAATAATCAATTCTTTATTTATTCCGGGACATATCACTTTAGAATAATATTACATGTAAAATCAGTGGAGCTTTAGAGCCTTAGAGTTGAACAAAAAAGAATATAATATTGAGAAATAATAGCATAAATAAACAAATAAGAAAAAAAATGAAATTATAATAAATAATAATGACATAACTTTTAAACCTTTGAGGAAAAATAAACTTGCAATATTAATACATTAAAAAATAAAGTGAAAGAGAATGAATTTATATTAATAATACAATTAAAAATAATGGCTTAATACATAATTGGGTGCAAATTTTAGTTGAAAATAAGGAGTACCTATTTACAAATCTTTTGGAACTGCATGGATATGAAGTGACTGAATAGACGGGATTTAAAGGTGGTAAGAGTATTGGAGTAACGGATGGAAAAAGGAATGGAATTCCATAAGGATGAGGATCGGATGAGAAAAGATCTGTCAAAACCTGCGGATCGATGGGCCGTCATATATAAATCTGAAGACCGAGAACGGGTACGGCGGGAATGAACAGAGGATTTGAATTGAAGGAGGTCGAAGATGTACGATGGACGGCGTGATTGGATGACTTGGTAGAGGAAGGATGCCAGGAAGTACTTACGACGGTAGGAAGGGTACAGCCACTTCAACTCATCATAGAATCGGGAGACAGAGGCGTCCATCGGGACCCCGAAGATAAATCTTGAAATATAATGTTTGCAATCAATCTCATAGTTAAGGTTTGAGAAATTTATAAAAATCTTAAATAAATCAGTTTTATATCCTTCTCCCTCTTCCCACATCAAAAAACGTCGCGAGAAATTCGGAAACATTTTACCAGTAATTACGGGAAGGGTAATTAAATATATATGTAATTAATTATATATTGTGTCCAGCTTCACCCTTTTTTTTTTTAGATGTTCGGGTTAGCTCCTAAATTTACTGTACTATTAATCATTGTTTTGTGGTCTGATAGATCTGAATCCCATCGCACAGCAACTAAATTTGTTTACGCATTTCTGAAATTCAATACCCCTCTTCAAGAAGCATGTTTATCAGGTGGTACCTTAAGCCAAGAATATGCCCTGAGTCTTCATTTGTTAGACTTAAGGAAGTCCCATCGGACCAATTAGGAAAGTGGGAAGTGGGAAGCGAGTCGAAAATAGGCTGCAAATGGGCTAAGTTCTTTAATCTGGTTATCTTCTTGGGCCACTTAAAGGGTGTGGCGATTAACGGCTTTCCTATGGATCTGGGACAACGCCAATGTGATAGCTTAAATTTAATAAATATAACCGTATAAAGAAATGGGGTAAGAAGTGGAGTACTGAATGTTTTTATTGGGAAATTGTAAGAAAATTTTATTTTAGTTACTTAATTTCATGCAAGTGCATTTTTGAAAAGTGCTGCAGCTTTTTATTAATTTATTTATTCCTAAAAACCTCTTTAAAACATAATCGAATAATTTATTTAATTATTGATTCATTTTTATTGTGATGTACATATATTTTTTTTAATTATTGTAATTTCTTTCAATGTCATTTTGTTTATTTTTTTTCTTACTTAATCGTTTATTTATCTTCTTTATTTTTTTTTCTATTTGTACATATGCTATGAATGGTTTCTCACATCCCTAATAACTATTACTCTTGAGTGTAGCAGATTGTATTATTTTTCGATAAATTTTTTTTTTTTAATTATTGATCGATATTGATAATTTATTATTTTGTTCATATCGTTCAATTTGTTTTTTGTTTTTTAACATGACTATAGAGGCTTATTTAATATTCTTTTCAGATATTTACTAATTACGACAATCCTTTTATTGCACAATATTAAAATCATTAGTAAAAAAAAAAAAAAATTAGAAGTAGACCTTCGACTTTTTCTTCTAGCATTTTTTTATTAAATTATTCGTTTTGTCATGAGAAGCATTTGAGCCAATTTATATTGGCCACCTTGTATATGATACGTCTTTAAACTTTAAAAAAATAGGTAGCAGCACCCTCACTGTTTGATCAGAATATTTATTTAATAACTCCCCCTATCGTGAACGGCTCTCGCTTGATATCGTAGTGTAGTTTTTGAGCCGTAATTCAAACAAGATAAACTGACCCATAAACTGACAAGTCTAATTCTGACAACTGTAGATAAATCCTCGAGCCAGCGGTCGAGAGGAAGCTAAATGCCATCCGGGGTTTGTAGGGCACTGTACCACCGGGCCAATGACCCCCATATCGACTAGTCGTGACGTCATCGTCATGACGTCATAGGGCACCTGCATCATCCCAAAGTCATTATATTTCCTTTAGCTCCAATTAACTCTCCCTTGATTTTGTTTATTTTAGGATTATCTTATTAGACACATTGTGTCTCTTATTTTATTTTTATTTTTTTCTGCTATACATTCTTAATTTTTTTTTTTTTTAATTTCATCACAATTATATTATTATATTAAATAAAATAAATATCTTCCTGCCAGTTTCGTTTTTGATTTAGCCATTTATTTACAATGTAGAAATCAACTTTCGAATCAGAGAAATCATGAGATTAACCAAGAATATTGGGTTTTTAATGCTACAAGACGAAAATATGCACCAAACACATTCATAAGAAAGAAAAATCAAATTCCGAAATTTTTATATAGATCCTTCATCTACTCATGTCTTCAATTATGCAGTTAAATTTCAAATTTTACTGAAATATTTTTCATAACAATGATTGTTACTTTCATTATATATATATATATATATATATATATATATATATATATATATATATATATATATATATATATATATATCTGTCCTGTTCTGTATCAGTCTTTAATCCTTAACTAGCCATGATTAATCATAAAGAGAATCTTTCAAATAACAATTGTTCACTCAGTTATGGCATCTCTTTCAAACAATATCTTTTTATATGTAATCAGAAAAATTTGATATTCGTGTACACTTGCGGCATTACTGGGAACAAAGATTTACTGGAGCGGCTGCTGTTCGAAAAATATGTGAAGTGGAGGGGGGATGTTTTGAATGAATGAAGTGTGCAACGTAGGTTTGGACGTTCCAACAACGGCGAAACCACCCTTGAAGACGAACCAGGTTCTGGGCGCCCATCAGAGTAGAACACCTAGGCTACAGGAAGGGTAGTTCCATCAACCAGTATCCGCCAATTGTCGACTGTTCTTGGGACTCAAAAACATCCTGCCCTGCCCAATAGGAAGAGAGTTCTCCTGCGGCAAGATAATGCCCGTCTTCATACCGGAAGATTAACTCTGAATAAAATTGAAGAACTCGAAGGTCTAGAACTTCTACCACACACTGCATACAGTCCTGGCCTTGCCCCCTCGGACTATTACTTCTTTCGCTCAATGGCTCATTTTTTTCGGGGGAGACAGTTCAATTATCAGGAGGGTGTCGAAAACGGTGTTCGCGAGTTCTTCGGATCAAAAAATAAAGACTGGTACCTGCAAGGTCTTCAAGAGTTCGCTGATAGGATTGAGCTGTTAGTTGTTATTTTTCAAATAACATTTTATTGTACTTTATAAAACACCGACAAAACTTTTTTGTCAACCTAGAATATATATATATATATATATATATATATATATATATATATATATATATATATATATATATATAATAAAAGTAAAAAATCATTTTCATTAAAACATTGTCGGTATAATTTGAAAAGTGATTGCGTAATTGAAGACTGAGGAAGGTGCTATGCGAAAAATTATTTAAATATATTTTTATTGTTTGCGTCAGACTTATCGGAACTTGTTTCTATGAAGTAGCAGCTCAAAGCATATCTTAAGTTCAGATTAAACGTGAAAAATCGCTTAAATTTAGCATAAATTCTGGTATTGTTCAAGCATGCAATAAATGTCTAAATTTTATTATTTAAAAAAAATATCTGATGTGGGCAACACATGACTTCCTTGTACGCCTATTAAATTATAAATCCGTGCCTCAAAAAGTGATACTGAATTTGGTTACTAGTTTCCGAAAATTGACGCTCGGCGTCCCGACATCTATCTATTGACACACACACACACACACACACACACACACAAAAACGCACTCTTGTTACTGGAGGTCTCATTCCGTTATTATATGTCGTTTTCCTTCTGCAGGTAACTAGTTTCCAAGATATTTCTCCGTGTTCACAACAATAAAACAATAAAAAATGGGGAGGAAAAACAGTATTTTACATTCAATTTTAACACTTAAAACAAGTAATACAAATGTTTAATTGGATTGGAAACCAAATTGCGTTAGTAACCTTTATTACTGAAACATATGATTTCTCTTTTAATTTAAATATAATTTTTGATGTAAGCTTATTATGACCTTCAAGTAAACTACCCTTTTCGGATCACCAATTTTAACCAAAATCTATTACATACATTTATATCGATATAAAAGTCCTATTTACTAAATTTGAGATGTTTTACATTAAACTTTAATATAATTTTTGGTGAAAGTCTAATATGACCTTCAAGTAAAGTACCACTTCCGGCTTTCCAATTTAGACCAAAATCTAGTATGTTATTTAAAGCAATATATAAATTATAAATACTAAATTTGAGATGTTTTGTATAATACTTTAATATAATTTTTGATGGAAATCAATTATGACCTTCAAGTAAAGTACCACTTCCGGCTTTCCAATTTAGACCAAAATCTAGTATGTTATTTAAATCAATATATAAGTTATAAATACTAAATTTGAGATGTTTTGTATAATACTTTAATATAATTTTTGATGGAAATCAATTATGACCTTCAAGTAAAGTACCACTTCCGGTAATCAAGCAGTGACCAAAAAGGGAGGTTCACAATTAGATTTTACAATAATCCTAAATACAAAATTATAACTTTCTACAGCTAACCGTTTTTGAAATATGCGCGATACGTACGTATAAACGCCACGACGAAACTAGTCAAAATGGATTCAGGGATGGTCAAAATGAATATTTCCGTCGAAATCTGAAATTCGAAAATTTTCGCGATTACAATACTTCCTTTACTTCGTACAAGGAAGTAAAAAGGTTCGTATGTGATTTCATTATATTTTAACGTACAATAGCGTTCTTCCATGTGGGGTGTCAGGACAGAAATATTTTAACTCTTTTGGTGCTATTTTAAACGGTCATAACTCCACATTTATAAATGGTAGACATTGGTCCACTTGGTAACTTTAAACAGAGAAAATGTTTCATTAGAGGTTTCATGAAGAATTTGGACTTAAGGCGGAATTACAATAAGCAATTATTGTTGAGTTGATAACGTCACCGCTCTCAACAATATAATTTACAACATATGACTGGGTCTTCATGCACGAGATTTCTATTTTATAATTATATATTATTCTTTTCAATTTTAAATACTCGAACTCCAAGTAATTCTGCGATTTAAAACCCCGCTGGTTTGTGGTAGACCACAGCCTGTCCGATTTTTTTACAGTCTTCCTCAAGAATTCACTCAAACGGTATTTTTTCTTTTCTAAAATAATTAAATGGGATTTGAAGTAAATCGGTTAGGTAGCTTTAAGTAAAACAGGATATAAATAATAAGAAAGAAAAAATTTGAAATTCAATTATAAATATTAAGAAAATTAAACGTTTTTTGAATAAATAATGTTATGTGATTTTGAGAGTAAATCGTTTTCGTATTAAATAATAGAGCCTATCCAATTAACTCTTAATAATTAAAAAAAAATTATTATCTTGATGAAAAATTATTTTTTTAAGGTTAAACTTATCAGGATTTAGCAGTTATTTAAATATCTAAAAGAATATCTAATTTTATTAAAAGAAACAATGGTTACCAGTAAATCTCGTTAAAGGACAGTAATATCGGTAAAGACAGGGGCTGAGGAAGGAAGGAAGCAGTTGTGGTCGGATATTGCAACCACACGATGTCAACCATTCCCCTGGATATATAGCCTTCTCCATGCTCTCTACGTAGTATCTCTGTATTTTATATTTTTAATTTACTATATAATATTATTAATAAAAATATATTAAAGGTATTAATAATAAAACCGAATCGATCAATTATTATGTATAATTAGCTTGAAGAATGTAAGAAGTTTATCCTTAAAATGGCTTTAGTTTTCTTATCATAATCACTGGACGGTCACTCCATTAACCGCCAATTGCTCCACGCCAAATGGAATGTGGGACGATCGTGATCTTTCTGGGCGGAGCAGCTGGGAGTTAAGAAAGCATATAGAGTGGAATGGTGAACAGTGGGACGAAAAAACTTTTTTGAGCCTCACAAAAAAAAAAAAAAAAAAAAAAAGAAATAGAGAGAGAGAAATGCTTTATTTACAGCAATGCTGCCCAAAAACCTTGGGTTGCTATATAGCTAGACATACAATAATATTATACATAATATTCATAACATTTTTTTTCTTTCATTCTATAATAATCTTTCATTCTAGCTTTAAACACATTATAATTATTACTACATTATCTGTTCCTTTTCTTTTTCCTTCTTTTTCTTTTCCCTTTGTTTGCTATGGGCCTATTTCTCTCTAATCCATCCGTTATTTCTCTTTTTCGGTAACTCTGAACCATTTCATAACTTAAAATAACGCTTTCTCCCTTTTTTTTTTTCCTTTTTAAATATGCAAAACAAAAAAAAAACAAAAAACAATTCGAAAACTAATCTAATGTTCAAATTTTAGGAACGCACACCTAAGCATCAAAAACAGTACAATAAATAATAAAATTTAATAATAAAATAATAAAACTAAATAAGAAAATATGGATAAAAACAGTGTAATAAATATAAAGAAGTTTTTTTTTTTTTTTTTTTTTATAGATTAGGTTATAAAAAAAAACATGAAATTTTTATTACATTTTTTATTTTATAAAATTATTTGAATTTTGCAATTCGTAATTCATATTTTGCGTTTTTCTGTCGAAAAATATGGTTTAAAATTTTATTTTTATGACCTCAGACTTTAAACCGCGTTTAATGGAATTTTTCCAAAAATTACGCAAGTATGACTACTAGAGATTTAAAAGAAAAAATTCTTTGTTAAGGTTGCCTTTTTAATTTTGTAAATTTATTATATGTTGTTAAATAGTTTACAATTATTCATGAATTTCATCCAAACATGTCCGTCTGTTAATTTACATAGGGTGATGTGGGGCAAGTGCGCACTAAATTTTACAAAGTTCGACTTTACAGGATTGTAAAATTTTTATTGTTGAAGCTTGATTTTTTCTCTTTTTTTTTTTTTAATTTTTTAATATTGCATTCAAGCCAAGTTTTAACTTGGTCCATTTTGATAAGATTGATATTTTAATTGAATAATCCTTATATGCACTTGTCCCTGCCTCAAGGAGTAAGTGCGTACAGGGTATCTGGAAGACTCATTATTCAAGCAAGAGTGGTTTTGGAGAAGGTGAAAAATTGTTCTGTTTTTGTAGGATTGTTGTACTGGTGTAAACATCGAAAAAAGTTAAAGCGTGTCTGAGATTCACATTTTATAATCTTCATTGAGCTATGAATGTGAGATGTGGAATATAATTGAATAAATGCATTGAAAAAAATACCGTTGTTGCCTCGACAAAAAATGATAGTAAGGGTAAGTGTTACACCACGCACAGTTGTCACACAGCAGTGGTCTGCACTTGCCCCTACTATCATGTTTTACTGTGTGACTGCGCTTAAATAATAGAAAACTGTCAAGGAGAAATGTAAATCACTAAGTATTTCAAGTGGCAACGGTGTGGATAAAGCTGTACTGCAAAAGTTGAAAGGCACTACTTTAATAACAAGTTGCAACTAATATTTTTACAACTCGTTATACTTCACCTTAGTGAACTTTCGTCGTCCATTTCTGGTACATCAGGGTTTAGACTTCATGTCCCTTAAAGGACAGCTCTTTCCAGTTGAGGGTTTGGATTTAAACAGTCAATTTTCGCTCTCACATTTGCGATTTGACAGGATATATCGGGACAAGATAACAGACAGTTTTGACCCAATAAGGGATTTGCTGAATCCAAAAAAAAAAAAAAAAAATCAACCAAAAACCGTTTATTTTGAGCAGTCAAGACCGACAGGTTAAACCGTACGTAAATAAAATTGGAATAATAAACAGTCGGTTATTAATTACCAATTAGGTGTGTACGTCCAAAGTGTTACGAGCTCAGTGCAGAATTTGCAAGACTGAATGAAACATGCCTAACAAGAGTAATGGTTTGTAGTTATTATTTTTTTGATTTGTATATGTTCTTGTTCAATAAAAGCAATTAAATATAATTTTTCTATTTAAAATAAGCAACCTATATTTTGTTTTCCTGATTTAAAGAATTCGTGGTCAAAATGTGAGAAATATGAGTTTAAATTCTTTTAAAAATTTTCGAATACATTATATTGTCTATTAACTCTTTTTATTAGTTTTAATATCCTTTTCTCTGAAGATTTACGACGGAAATTTAAAAGATTTAGGTAATTATAATTATTTTTCTCTTTTTTTTTTTTAATATTGGTTTAATATTTGGGTGATAATAACCGTGTTAAAAAGTTCATGAAGTGTACAATCTAATGGTTAATATTTAGACTATATAACTCAACATCTATAAAGTATGATCAACTAGGTTACAAAAATAAAACGATTTCATTAAGATATTATATCACTATTTTATTTTTAATTTACAACGAAATCGTACTTTGTGGCAAGTCTTCGCTTGGCTCTTCGTACCTGAAATTGATAGTAAAATGAAATTATTCTAATGGCTTTAATAATTTTTACCTGATAGAGTATTAGAAAATATAATTACGTGAAATATGGTCGTTGATCCATTTGAGGTAGGCTGACACGTTGGTGTTGACTCCTGGCTGGGTAGATTTACCGCAGTCACTGGGTCCGTAAGATACGACTGCCGCCAAGGTGAATCTGTTGGTCTCTGGGTCCAACCAGGTCAATGGGCCACCGGAGTCACCCTGTTATCAGTTAGTGATAATGTTATCAATATATATAGGATAGTTAATTATATCTAACTTCATTGATGTAAAGCTTCTTTCCCTCCCCTTCTCCTCCCCTCTCCTCTCCCGAGCATCTGACATTTTTTTTCAATTAACTTCTTACATGTCACAGTGGAGTAGAGAGTGGTTGATATTTAATAATCTTATTTATTTTATTTATTAATATTATTTACTGTTGTAATTGTTTACTGCTATTTAAGATAAAAATAACGGATATATAAATTACCGGTCCTCTTGCGTCGAGAATATCATTTTTAATTACATTGAATTCTAATCAGGATTGCTTTAGGACTAGTTAGGATTGAAGCTATTAACGAGGCCTTAAAAAAAATAATAATAAAAATAAAAGATTGTGCTTCAGTAATCTCGCTTAAAATTAGAATATTGTTTTATGCATAGATTTTTTATAATTGTGAGACCTAAGTTCTTGGATTCCATAATTTATTAATGGTGAAGGCAGTACCAAATATAGAGAATAAACAAAGCATCATATATAATGCTTCAATCATCAGATAAACAATTCTATTTACGAACTATGAAATAAAGAAATATATATAATAGGATTTAAGGGTTGCCTTTTAAATAAATTATATAAAAGAAAATTGAAAATGGCCCTACAACACTCAAAGGACTGTTAGCTAATTTGAAAAAAAAAATTGATGCTTTCCTGCATGAATTAAGCATGTCTAACTCATAACGGCTAATATTTGCGAATTCCCTACAAAGCTCAATAGTAATAACATGAAAATATAAAGTTTCACTCCTAAATTACAGAAGAAAATAACTTCTAGCATTTGAATGGAAAATATTCAATCGAGAAAATATATTTTTCTTGCCAAATTATTTTTTTTTTAAATATTGAAACTTTTAAATTAATTTAAAAAAAAATTGACCCCCCCACCTAAAAAAGGAAAGGTTTTTACGGTTTAAAATATGTAGAATCCAAAATTTTAATTAAAAAAATAAAAGGCCTTCCGCCGTCCGCCGCTTTTCTCCGAGTCTACTGTTTGTTTTGAACTTCGGCATGAAAATCATAGGTCGTCCGAGATTGATCCTCAGAACTCGGCAATATCCTTCATTTCGTGCCGAAATGGCGACCGATTAAAGGTTTCATACGGTCATATCTCGGCCATGTATGAAGATAGAGAAAAAATATAACATATTTTGGAATCATTATGCCAAAACCTTTAAAAAAATAAATGAAGAAATATTCAATGCTAATAAATTAAAATTTTTGGGGAGGACTTATTAATTTTTGCAAATAATCAACCATAGTTTAATGATTTTCAGCGTTTTTTATATTTACAAAAACATGTAATTATTTTCTGTAGGCGATAATATTAATTTACAACTAAATTTATTTTAACATTTTATCTATACAGAAGGTTAACCCATACATGTAGCAATTAATGGTTATTTCCATTGTTAGAGGGAGTTTTTGTTAACCGTATATGTATATTTAAAGGGAGAAGTTGGTCGTAGGGTGCGGTCAAAGAGCATGCTTCATACTTTTTTATCTTACTTGTAATTCCTATTTTTATCATTTTTTACTGTTACTGGTACTGCCTCTCTACTGTTTTTATCATTTTTACTGTTACTGGTACTGCCTCTGTCATTGTTGTTATTTTGTTTTCCTTTTAGCCCTGAAGATGGCCTAAAACTTAGGCCGAAACGTCGGGACAAAATATATAAGTTTGCTTATAAAAGTGTAACTCTTTGATCGCACCTCCCGACCAACTTCTCCCTTTAAATATTTTTATTGTTAATTAATTGCCCATATAAGTTCAATTAAATTGTTCACTTTACGATTTTAGTCAAGTTTTGTATTTGTTAGTAGATTATATAAGTTCCTCCCCCTCCTAACTAGCTTCCTAACAACCCCTCTTCCTCCTTAGTTACTTTCTGTCAGCTGCTTAATCTGTTATTATCTTTTTTTGGTAAGACCAACATCCTCGAAGCCATTTAGCCTTTCTTTTTTCACTCATCCTAACCATTTCGTCCACTCGTTCTAACCATTTCAAACTTTTGTTCTGTACATTTCCATTTGACCGTTCTACTTAGGTTCCACAGTTCTCTGGTCTGCACTACAGAACTCTTAATAAACGCCCGAGGGAGAACAAGCGGCGTAAAATAAAAATAGTCCGATTTTATTAAGTAAGTCTTTGATAGTTGCATCGCACAAGGAAAATTGTAATAAGCCATGTTCAAGACAGTCTGTATCGGGTTCACTATGCCTTGTTCCTATAATTCAAATATTCAACTTACCCTGCAGGTGTCCTTTCTCGGCGTGTATGTGCACATTTGGAATCCCTTTGGCAGAAGACCAGACCAGCTCTTCTTGCAAACATCATGAGAGATAATTTCAAGATCGACCTCCTTAAGCTTCTTTATCCTGTCGGCGTTGGGCCTTCTTGGGTCTTATCTTCTCCAGCCTAGAACAAGCCAAAATTAAGGATCCGGTAGCAATACTTTAGTTAACCAAAGTAGATCCTATTTACCAATAGCCTTCAAAATCTGGCCGGTCATTTCATCTCCTAACTGTTCGCTGGGCATACAAGCGGGACCGACGAACTTGTGATATTGGATTGCAGTGGAAGTGACGAGAATTGCAAGGTCATTGACCAATGTCCTGTTGTTGTATGATGGATGGATTATGATTTTATCAACGAAATGACGATTTGATGTATCTTCCGATTCTGAAAACGTTTAAGATATTATCAACTTTAAATTCTTAAGACTGTTTACAGGTTATGTTAAATGGCTACTTACTGCTGTTTACATCGTGGGCTCCGACAACGACGACAAGATCGCTGGCTTGATAATCCCAGACGCAATGTGCGGCCGTTACGATGTGCCACGGAGTGACAATTGCTCCACCGCAAAACGTCCAGCTGCTGTCCCTGGTCTGGAAGGCGACCATCCAGGGATACTCGTTCTTCCCGGCCTCCTTTCCGCCGACTATCCTGCCCTGGAAGGTATCGTGGAAGTTGATAATCATTCCATTTAGAACGGGATAAAATAAAGTGCAAAAGACTTACCGTATTTCTCCATCCACAGCTGCAGCTGAGACAGGTCCAGGCCACACCGAACAGTAAGAAAGAAACCAGAACCACCTTCATCCCTGAGGAAAATAAAATATCATAATAGTATGTACATTCTTCGGAAATTGGGACATTTTTTTATAATTTTCCTATTACTACATAGACCCCTGGTCGTATTTCATAAAAAAGTACAAGCGGTAAAAATAGTAGTGGAAAGATTTGTTTTTAGAGATTACATGTTACTTATCGTCTTTAGATTATTATAATTTTATGCAATGTTTTTTTAATTTACTATTTTTAATATAACTATTTTGAATAATTGTTACACTGTTAGTCATTGTACTTGTACTTTTGTACTTTATTATGAAACAGGGGGTGCCTATAAAGTAAATTGCCAGATGTTATATAATTGTCATATACTGTTAAAACATTGTTATAATATTGAAAGAGGATAATATTTAAAAAAGTTACATAAAAAAAACCCAGTAAATTAAAAAGAATGAATATAATTATTATTATCAAATGACGATAAATAACTTTTTATCTCAAAACACGAACCTTTCCACTTGTACTTGTACTTTTGTAGTTTATTATGAAATAGAACCCAGATAGCACTGTTTTAATTTTATCTCAGGCACTGTTGTCAAAATATTCCATAGTAATTGTTTCTCGAACGAAAGATAAATCAAAATATTCCATTTTTCAAATGCGAGGGGTTGAGGGTAGAATAGAAGGGTGGGGGTGTGAGGGTGAGGGAATATTACTAGGAAATAATAGAAATAAAATGAAAATATTATAGTTTTATGGAAATAATTTTTAGTTTCAATGATTTTTTAGTTAAATTATTATTATCGTTATTTTGAATAATAGTAACCAGTAAAAAAGTTGAACTTTAAATAAAAATTGTTTTTAGTTTAAACAATTTTTCTGTGGAGTAAAGAATATCTCCGGACCCCCTCTCGACTGGAGGGTTATGGAAGAACTCTCCGTGCTATAGGTTCGTGCACCCTCTAATAAAGGATGCTGTCAGTTTTATATATTTTGTACCCCAAGATTGTTAAGATTTTTTATTTGATTTTAACACAAAAATGGTTTAAAATACGTTCTGCACAGCTTATTCTTTAAAAAAAATTCCCCCGTAGTACGGGTACCTATGTTATCACGCAAAATCGCCTCAAAATACACTTCTTTTGAAGTACAGTAAAATAAAAATAAAAAAAACACGAGGAAAGTCTTAGCAGTGAACACTACAGGACACATTAATGAAAGAAAACGCATGACAAATAAAACAGACAGGGTGGAGAAAAAATTTCAATCCCAGTTTACAGAAAAATTATAATTAGCCTATTTCGGCTCGAAATTTTTTAACTAAATTTTTTAACAAAATACGCTCCAATTTACATACACGTGTATTTATAATTAAATAAACTTTACATTTTAAAAATGTTTATAAATCGTCGATTACAATATGGAAATGGGTATTCACTTTCAAATTCCACCTTTTCAGAAGAGACAAAAAAAAAAAAGAAGTTAAAAAATTCAAATATTCATCATAATGAGATATGTTTTTTGATATGAAGTACCAGCAAGTAATATACCATCGAGTTTTTTCTTTCTTTTATTTCCATTCTAAGGTTGTTTTTTTTAGGTATGGATCAATGGGCAGATCGCAGTGTCTATTCATATACTAACGAGCAAATCAACAAAATCAAAATAAACAATTTATTGTTGTGCGTTTCTTGAGAATCACTGGGAATTACCCTTATTGTACTAAAGTTAACATTGTGCACCTTTCATTAAAGAATATATTACCAAACAGTGAAAACAGTTCTTTTTCAAGTTTATAGCAAAAATCCACACATAAAAAATATTGGGAACTAAACAAAAATATTATGTACATTAAGATACAATATTTCGTTTTATTTTTTCAGAACTTATATTGTCTTTTATTTTTATTTTTTGAGAATGCTTAATATCGTATGTGCAAAGTTATACAATCACGAATTATAATTTAGAGACTGTTTAATTGTGGTACAGCAGACATTTTATGTTTGTTATAATGAAATATAAAATAAAACTTCATACTTTTTTTTTTTAAATGTGCGTGATATTTCGGCATAAATAAAATAACTCTTAATTATATAGTTGTTTACTAAACTTAGTTTCACATTGAGATCAACGAAATGCATTTTATAATTATTTTATTAAAATTACGAAATTCTGTTAACATTATGTGATATATTTTAGTATCAGGTTGTTTTGAAAAAAAAACAAAACTAAAAAAGAAAAAGGAAAAAAAATTCAACTAAAAATATTTTTCTCAGAGTTCGCTTTATGATACTGGTATTTTTAGTTCCTTGTACGAAGTAAAGGAAGTATTGTAATCGCGAAAATTTTCGGTTTTCAGATTTCAACGGAAATATCCATTTTGACCATCCCTGAATCCATTTTGACTAGTTTCGTCGTGGCGTCTGTACGTACGTACGTACGTTAGTATTTCGCATAACTCAAAAACGGTTAGCCGTAGAAAGTTGAAATTTTGTATTTAGGGTTGTTATAAAATCTAGTTGTGAACCTACCTTTTTGGTCACTGCTTGATCACCGGAAGTGGTACTTTACTTGAAGGTAATAATAGATTTCCATTAAAAATTGTATTAAAATACTATGCAAAACTTCTCAAATTTAGTATTCAGAACTTGTATATTGATTCAAATAACATACTAGATTTTAGTCTAAATTGGAAAACCGGAAGCGGTACTTTACTTGAAGGTCATATTAGACTATCATCAAAAATTATATTAAAATATAATGTAAAACATCTCAAATTTGGTAAATAGGACTTTTATATCGATATGAATATATATACTATATTTTGGTTAAAATTGGTGAGCCGAAAAGGGTACTTTACTTGAAGGTCATAATAAGCATACATCAAAAATTATATTTAAATTAAAAATCATATGTCTCGGTAATAAAGGTTACAAATGCGATCTGTTTTCCAATCCAATTAAATATTTTTATAACTTGTTTCAAGTGTTAAAATAGAGTGTAAAATACTGGTTTTCCTCTCCATTTGCGAGATGAAAATGTCTGCTGCAGGAGAATAAGATATTAGTCAAGTGGGTTTTTCCGCTTAAAATGTTGAAATTATCGATTTCCAATGCTTTATCTATTGATATTGACAGTTTTAATGTTGTCATGGAACATGAAGAAATCTCTTGAAAACTTGTTACCTACTGAAGGAAAACGACATATAATAACGGAATGAGACCTCCAGAAACAAGAGTATGTGTGTGTGTGTCAATAGATGGGTGTCGCGACGCCGAATTTCGTTTTTGAGATACTGCAATTTTCGGAAACTAGTAAACAAATTGTGGATCACTTTTTGAGCCAACGATTTATAGTTTAATAGGCGTAAAAGGAAGTCCACTTGTCCACTTCAGATATTTTTAAAGTTGTAAAAGGGCTATTTTTATTTACAATTTTCAAGCTTTTGTTTTAAAAATCATTTCGGTACAATGGCTGTACTAGATTACTGAGTTTGACGAAAACTTGCGAGATAAATTTCAATAAAAATAATACAGTAAAACAATATCGAAACGACGAAAATGACAGTATGTATATTTTCTTAAATTTTAGGATAGAAATTTATTATTTCCTTTATTCTTTAAAAAAAATATTTATTAACAATTTATTGATTAATACCGTTATTCCCTAATTTTTCGGTTTATTAACCGATTTTCTCTAGATAAAAAATCATGTCAGAGACATAAAGAACTGATATAGACCAGTGAGTATCAATTTAACAATTTAAACGCGGTTATATCGAAGAAAGTGGGTTTATTGCCGAATATACAGTTAAACTTTATGAAAGTTTTACTACTGTTTCTCGTGTGGAACAGTGGTTTGACCTGAACATTTGGTTTTACTTTCCATTCTTCTGAATTTTAGTAGGCTATCGATTTTCCTCTATAAAATTATTTTTATTTCTTCATTATTTGAATTACTTTACAAAATTAATTTTAGGTTCATATTTATTGTTATCGCGTGATGGTTTTACATGTTTTTCACACAGCTCATTTTTGTATAATTCAAATTTTTACATTTTTTCCAAAGAAGTAGGAAAGATGTAGGAAAGTCGTAGTTCAGGCGTTAGGCTTATTAAAAAAATAATTTCTAGTCAAAACGAGGGCGGTTATTTAATAAAAACCATAATCACGTATTTTTTTTGTTTTTAACAAAAGAAAATTAAACATTATCTGTTTACGCACTAGAGTAGTCTTGAATATTTACAACAATTAATAATTGTCGACACTGTTCTATAATGCACTTATGTTCAGGAATTTTTCATAATCACCGTTTTAACGTTTGAAATCGATCCAAAATGTCAGAAAAAAAATGAAAAAGGAACTTTAATCCAGAAGAAAAAGACGAACAAAATTTATTATCGGCAGCAATCATAAATATATATATATATATATATATATATATATATATATATATATATATATATATTTTTTTTTTTTTTTTTCGGTTGGCTCTGTAGACCTTGTAGATCTTTGGTCGCGCGATGTAGTGTTCTTACAGACATTTATTGCTTGCGGGAGCACAGACAGCCTGGAGGGGGTCACCCAACCTCACGTTGCTGTGAACCATGGTTTCCATGGTGCAGCGACAGGCTGCCTATTGCTCCATAACCGGTCCCTATGGGGCCAATTCGGCAGTGTCCTTCCCACCGACTCACTCGGGTTCAAGGACAGTGACAAATCGGTCTAGACCCACGGATTATGGCTGTTCGGAGTCAACAGGCGCACTAGGACCTATATTTCTTTTCCCAAGACAGACCGTCCATTGACCAAACCTCCGGGCGGCTATTTTATGTCCTGGAAAACCACAACGCAATGCACAATTAAGATAGACGGGGTAGGGTCATCACTCCAGTAGGTTGACGGGCCTCACATACCCGGGGGGAGGGGTGATAAATTTCTTGAATTATTACTTTAATTAAATTAAAGTAGTGCCGGTGCCGGGATTCGAACTCACAACCTTCGGGTTTGTGAATAGGTGCACTTTTGCAAGCGCGCTAACCCGCTCGGCCACCCCGACCCCATATATATTATATATATATATATATATATATATATATATATATATATATATATATATATATATATATATACATACATACATACATATATATATATATATATATATATATATATATATATATATATATATATATATATATATATATATAGAGAGAGAGAGAGAGAGTATGTATTAAAGGGAGAAAAAAAAAAAAAAAAAAAAAAAAAAAAAAAAAAAAAAAAAAAAAAAAAAAAAAAAAAAAAAAAAAAAAAAAAAAAAAAAAAAAACCCAACCTATGAATTAAGACTCATATACTCACGATACATTGAAGTGAAACAAAGGCTTAAAATCGAAAACGAATATTTATTGCTATCAACTAGATTTTATTTAATATGAACAAATAAATGAGAAAAAGTCCGTTGTACATGATTTAAAAATGAATGAAAAATGACTTCAAAGGCAGGTGAATTTATAAATATAAATGTATATTGTTGTGGTTCTAAAAGTGAAAATTTAATCAATGTTGTGTAAATTGCTAATTTTATAGGACACTGATTCTATTTAATTTTAGTTATTTTCGTATTTTTCTAGAAAATAATAGACTTTTACACTGTATCAATGGCCATTGGAATAGCATGGGGGTCCATTTTAAATCTGTTTCATTATCCCTAAATCATGATATTGAAGGTTTCGGGGATGTTTGCTATATATGTATATATATATATATATATATATATATATATATATATATATATATATTTCTTCCCCGCAACATTTGGGTACTTCTTGTGGCTCCTGTATCTTAGTTCTTCAATATATCTCAGTTATTATTGATCTTATCAAGATAAGCTATATTAAAGAAATAATTGTAAACATTTTTTTTCGCAACGTTGCGCAATAAATCTCTTTGGAAAGAAAATAAATACAATCTTAGTGTCCAAGCTATCCTGCTCACCATCTTTTAATTTTTTATAATTTGTTTTTTCACTATCCAAAATACCAGTTGAATTTAAATTCATATAAGTATATAAATTATTTGTATTAATTTAAAATAATATGTGAATATTAATGAGACTATACAACGTAAATCATTATCAATATCAGAAAGGATTTGTACTTACTCAAGCAAAGATGCCAACGTTAATGTTGTACCAACGATACTACCGACAATGAATTTATATGATTTGGGGCGGATAATATATTCAGCAATTAGTTTGTTCATAATGAAGTCATTAGAATTTTTGCGTAGCAACACTCACACCTACGTAATTTCTCTTTTGTGTTAATTATATCTTTTAATTGAAGACAAATATTTATCACTATTACTTCTAGAATTGAAAGGTAAACATATTTGTATATGAATTAATCAACTATAATTGTTGTTATAAACAATTGGAAGATTCCATAACTCAAAGCCTCAAGTCTCTAAAATACCGGCAACCAACTAACCAGCCAACGTTTCACCAATTCAGGTATCATGAGTACATACACAAAAAGTCACATCTATGAAGACCAAACACAGCACGTCTCACATCAACCGTCAAGAAAGACGCATCAAATAGAGATAGCACATCGCTCCAAGACATCCAATCACACACTGAAGGCAAAGTGAGGTAATATAACAACAGCTGAGAAGGTTATATTGAATATAACTGTTTGAAACAGCTGATCAACAGAAAACAGCAAATAAAAAGATAAAATGAAAGATTGTCTTTTATTTATTTGTTGATCAGCAGTTTTTTATTATAACCATAGATACGAAAAATGGTGACAAGTTGAGAAATGTTCAGTTATAGCAGAGAAATTTGGAACTTTATTGGAAAAAAACATTTTAAAAATCATATCTCGAAATCGAATTGAGTTAAGGATTTGCGCTTGGCTCACTAAAGTAATGTATATAATCGAATATATAATGTATTTTCTTCAGTATATATATATATATATATATATATATATATATATATATATATATATATATATATATATATATAAGGGGCCGGGGTGGTCGAGCGTGATAGGGCGCTTGCGATAGGTAAACAAAGTTAAGCAATGTCGAGTGTGTTTAGTACTTGGTGACAGCCCAGATTTGGGTGACCGCATACCGGGGAAAAGTCTCGTAGCCTGCGACTATTTTCCTCCCCCGGGTATGTGAGCCCCGTCAGTCTACTGGAGGCAATTCTCACAGACCGGACGTAGGAGTGATGACCCTACCCCGTGTTCCTAAATTGTGAATAGCGTTGTGGTCTACCAGTATGTTAAATAGCCGCCCGGAAGATTGCTCCATGGACGGTCTGTTTCGGGGAAAGAAATATAGGTCCTTGTGCGTCTGCTGACCACGAACAGCCATAATCCGTGGGTCTAGACTAATTTGTCACTCTCCTTGAACCCGAGAGAGTCGGTGGGAAAGGCAATGCCTAATTGGCCAAAAATGGGACTGGTTATGGAGCAATGGGCAGCCTGCTGCTGCACCATGGAAACCATAGTTCTCAGTTTCCGCAAGCGATAATATGTCTATAAGAAGACCGCATCGCGCGGCCAAAGATCTGCATGGTCTATAATGCCAACAGAAAATATATATATATATATATATATATATATATATATATATATATATATATATATATATATACAAACACAAAGAAGGCTTGTGGTGTAAAGGTGATTTGAGCCTTCCAGAATTAGTTAATGCTTAAAAAACCATCATACTAATACTACCACTAGTTTTTACTTGAATTTTCCGAGTTTTTCTTATCTGGGGACTCGTTATTATGTGAAACTAGTATTTGTTTATTCTACAAGTTAGAAAGTCCTTAAACTATCTAGTAAGTAATAACTAGTTTTTATTCCTTCACTCATTATCTAAAACTAGCTGAAATACTTCATAGCTTATTTTTAGTAATTTATGATTTTCGTTTGAGATACAAATAAATATGTTAAAAAGTGGAAGGCAGGTGGATTAATTTTAATTCCAAAGCAGATAAAAAATATCTGTGTATCTTTAAGCATGCTTTAATATGGTAAAGTATTTATTATAAGATATACTCATAATAATAATACCATACTATACAGATCCCAATTTGCTTTTATATCGATAATAAAAACTGGTAATTAAAAATTAAAAATCACTTATGGATCATTCTCTAATAAAATATAAATTTACTCTAGTTACGTATATATACGGTATTTATTCTAGCTACGTTCGGGGCTCATTGGCTTCAGTTGATGTTGAGTCTGAAATTGAGATTATAAATTTCAGTATTATGATAGATTTTGTAGAATAAATAATTGTTAAAAAGTTTGTTTAGAACTCAAGTCGAGAACTTTCAACTTCCATATGAATCGTAAACATTTTTTATATTGTTTACAAACGGACTTTTTTATGTTTAATTATACCTATGTTAACTCTAAATTGTACTTACAACTTGTATTGAAAGTTTGGAATTTTCAGGAATTTCGCTGTAACATTTCCATCTTTTGTCGGGCAAATGGTTTACGTTGAAAAAAGAGGATACATTTTCATTAAAAATCCATTAGAATATTATTTATTTAAAATACTTGTTAACCAGAATAATGAATCTCTAGTTTACTTTCCGATTCTTGTCTAGTCAATCGGGGGTTTGGACATATCGCTGTAAATCTAATCTTTTGTTTTTCAATTTGAAAGATTTTTTTTCTCGTAAAATTTATTAGTTTTCAATAAATTTCTTTTAATATTATTAGTATGGGATTTCAAGGTTTAAAAATTTGTTTATACGGTTTTTCCAGAACGCCAGTGAATTCATTTTATTTCATGCTACTATGTTGGCTATTTGGTTTTTCAACAAGTGGAATCACAAACACTTAATTGACCTGTAAGTCAACATTAGTAGATTCTTTGTAGAACAACTGTAATTAATTTTTGTATGCTACTTTAAAAAAAAAAGTTAAATTTTGAAAAAAATTCACACTTTGATTAATGTATTTAAAAATGTTTTTGTGTTTTATTGTAAGGTTCAATTTCCTTTTTTATTTAATATGAAATGATAGATTGTATGCCTATTTTTTTGATGATAACAGGAATCAAGACTTTTAAGGGTATGGGAAATACAATGTTAAGATGGAAACGGATAACAAAAAGTGAAAGGAAGAGAAGGAAAAAATCAAAATAGCTATCATCTAAAAGAGAAGCATGTGAGAAGCATAAGAGAAGCATCATGGAAGAAAAACATGTGGCCATCTTCAGACTGAGGGTACTACTCAGTGAAGCACTATAACGCCGGTTTGTGTATAAGGTTTTTCTTCCCCTACTTGATTTTTACTTAGAAGCGGAGTAGCTCATGGTTAGGGCACTGTACTATTAATCTCAACGTCCCGGATTCGAGACCGGCTGTGGCAAGCAGTTATTTATTCTGTTTTCAGCCGTAGATTGGTCGTCTGAGAGCAGTAGATCTGATGTTTTCTCCCTTCATCATCTTGCTATATTTGTGTTATTTCTTAATTTTTCGTGATCTTTTAGCCAATTATAGATTGATGAGTATAAAGTTCTCTAATGTATTTCGGCAGCATGGCTTGAAAATTTGAAAATAAAGCATTTCACTCTCTATAACTTTAGATTTTTTAAAATGAAATTAAACTTTTAGTATTATATAGTGGCACTATAATAGTAATATATCAATTCTAACTGGAGTTTATTCTGCTTTATATGTCCTACTTTATACTGTTGAGTTTATTCTATATTTTAACTGTGTGTATTCGACCTAGAAAGATATAACATTTGACCTGCCTTTGGATGGAATAAATCAGGTGATATATATATATATATATATATATATATATATATATATATATATATAGATATACTATATACTATATAGATATGATACAAAATATAAATCTGATTACAAAAAAATACTTTTATAAAATATTTTTAAAAAAGTTACCGTGTTTCTTTGTTTGTTTATCCCGATGGCGACGAACTGGAAAATCACCTCCACTTCCAGAGAAAGATTGATGACTGAAAGCGTTAGTCCAATGTCTTCAGAAGAAGTTGAAGAGTGCCATGAAATATTCAGCACTCCTCTTCAGTTAATGGCTTTATCGAACTGATCTTTTCTCGCCAATTTATTGTAAATTAATTATATTTTATTTAAGTGTATTTTAAGTGAAGAGTTTTGATCTTTCTGCATTAGTATAGATTGTTTTTACTTTAATTACATCCTACACATTTAGCCACCTTATGAGATATTTTTTTTCTAAGTTCTCTGCTTGTCATAGTTTTAGTTTTTATGCTATTTTAATTATATTATTAATTTTTATTATAATTATATTCTTTAATGGTGGAGTATTCAGATCAAAGCGAAGATGGGGGGTGCAGTAAGAAAAGAAGCATATAGTAAGGTAATATACTGCTTTAATGAGTGCCGACGTTTCGGCCTAAGGTGTAGGCCTTTATCTTGTCAAAGAAAAACAAGATACAACCATAATAGAAAAATAAAATATAAATATAGTAAGAATTTTATAGGAGAATATGAAACTATAAAGTATTATATATAGATATTAGTACAGACCTACTTTTCCATTTAATATTTTTTTTAGCTTATATAGCTTTTATATTCTTTGCTGTAATCTGGTATTTTCCCCAGTTGAAAATACCTCAAAACACGTTTTTTTAAAAACATAAACTCGAAAAAAAAACATTTTCAAATAAAACGTTTTTAAATAATAAACTCTTTTCGAAAACAAGATTTCAATGAAACTTTCTTAAAAGTTTTTTACCGGAAGCCCTTTAATTTTTTATATATTTCTCTATAAAAGTTAGAAAAAAATTAAAGTTACGATGATTTCTGAATTTATTTACGTTATTAAACTTAATATCCCTCGAAAGGTGATTAAATTCTCTACAAAAAAAAAATTAAAATTATTGACGGTATCTTCGTAACCATATTTAGTTTTATCGATTAACTCGAAAACTAAGCATCTCCTGGAACATTTCGGAAGCTCATTTGAAAGATAATTAAATAATTAAATTTGCTACAAATCTAAACTTAAATTAAAAAAAAAAAAAATTGTATTGGTCTTTGCACTCAAAGCTGTATGGAAAGTAAATTCTATGTTGATATTTTTTTCCTATTTCATTTTTCATATTTCATGGATATATATTTTTCACTATTTTGTTCTATTTTCGTGAAAAATTGACCATTTTTAACTTCTTTCTTTCTATTGTCCTTTATTGATTTCATATAACTTTTCCTTTATTATATTAAATAAAGTGTCGGATTCATTTTCAAGCCTTTCTTCTATTAACAAAAGTAGGCAAATTAGACCCGAAACGTTGTCTAATGTAATCAATAAAGGACAGAAGAAAGGAAGGAGTTTAAAAGGATTACTTTTTTCCAGAAAATATAATAATTTACACACCCTTTTCTTTTAAGATTTTTTTAGAGTTAAAGAATCTATTAAGAAAGAAAATATCTGAACTTTTTCATGTATTTTAATAACGCATCCTATTCCATTGTTTATCTAATTTTATGTATGCTATTACATTTTTTTTTTCTTTTCATGTAATTTCTTCTAAATTATTCTACCCGTTTTATAATTTTTCTTTTATTTTGTTTTTTCCTGAGGCCCTACAGTTTAGGCCAAAACGTCAGCACACATAAAAGCAGAATATTATTGCTTACTGTTTGCTTCTTTCTTGATCGCACCCATATCATCTTCTCTTTAATTAGTATATTAGTTTGTATGATTAAGGCGTATTGATGATGCCTGAATTGACTGGTTAGTTTTTATGGGTGTTTAGTAGACTTAAGGCTTTGAAATCTTCCAATAGTCAATATCATCACAATAATTTTTGTCTGTTTTTTTTTTTTTTTTTTTTACTATTTTGTTGATTTTAATTTATTTCAATTTTATTTTTCATTGGACAACATCTTTGATATAATCGATTTTTAAAAAAATATACTCCAATATACAAAATACAAATTTATACAAAATATACCATGCTTCTTTCCTGATCGTACCATCTTATCTTTAATTAATATATTAGTTTGTATAACTATATCTGAATTGACAAAACGTTGGGTGGCTAGTATTTTGTAGGTGTTTGACAGGCTTAAGGCTTTGAAATCTTCCAATAGTCAATATCATCACAATAATTTTTGTCTGTTTTTTTTTTTTTTTTTTTTTACTATTTTGTTGATTTTAATTTATTTCAATTTTATTTTTCATTGGACAACATCTTTGATATAATCGATTTTTAAAAAAATATACTCCAATATACAAAATACAATTTTATACAAAATATACCATGCTTCTTTCCTGATCGTACCATCTTATCTTTAATTAATATATTAGTTTGTATAACTATATCTGAATTGACAAAACGTTGGGTGGCTAGTATTTTGTAGGTGTTTGACAGGCTTAAGGCTTTGAAATCTTCCAATAGGCAATATCATCACAATAATTTTTGTCTGTTTTTTTTTTTTACTATTTTGTTTATTTTAATTAATTTCAATTTCATTTTTCATTCGACAAGATTTTTGATATAATCTATTTTTAAAAAATATACCGCGCCATATGCAATGAAGTATATAATTTGTGCATATGCTAGTTAAGAATATGTTGCTAGCAGCTATATGTTATATGTTAGCTATATGTTAGCTAAGGATATGATATTAACAGCTGGAAGGGCGATACAGAATTGAGGTGGAGTGGTCGATATGTTAGCTCCTCAGTTAAATTTTGAAGAAAATGGCCTTTCCTAGCGCAAGTGCTTTTACCTCTAGACCTGCTCCTTTAGTTATTTGATCTTCGTCCCTTTCCCCTCTTTCCGAATAAATTGAATAACTGCTGAAATGGATATCGTAGTAAGTTAAATGGAAATTAAAAAAAATAATAATAATTATTTGTAAGGACGCAACATTGTAATGTAGTTAACAACGATAATTATTGAAAAATATTACGATCTACCACAGTTAAGGGCAATAGGTATTAGTGCTATACATATATAACAGAAAAAATATAGAGAAAATAAAGAAATAGAAAGAAAAAAATAAACAGAAAAGATAAATAAATGGAAAAAAGTAGTACATTAGAAAGAAAATAAATGAACAGAAAAACTAGAAAACATATACATAAAAAAGAAATAAACAGGAAAAATAAACATTGTAATGTATAATTTGTTTCATCCTCAAGTCTAAGTACGATACACGAATTGCTACTGGTTCCATATTTTTTGCAATACCCTTTGAAAATGTTAATTATTCCAATAAACCTATATTAATGAATGATAAATACACTTTATTATTAGGCAAGACATATAACGCAATACCAGAATCTCCAACATCATTTTTGAAGATTATTTAATAGAATTATATGTTTATTCATACGGTCATTTATAAGAAAACCGAATTTTAAAAATCCTAAATGTTTTTTTAAAATAAAAATTGTAGCAATGCGCGTTATTCGTCTTTTAAACAAAGAACCTTATTCCAAGTCATAATTTAAACTTTATATTAGAGGGTCAGGTAAGAAATGAAAATTGTCAACATTTATTGTGAAATTCGCCTTCGCTCTGGAAGGGGCCGAGTACTGAAATATATCTCCAGAGATATTAAAATACCAAGAGTCTTATCACTACTTATCTCGAATAAATTTAATATTTCTCTCTCTTCTATGATAATATAAAAATTTGAAAAAAATATACTTTTCTGCTAAATTATTCTAACAAACATCAAATTACTACGGTTTTTATTTACTATTTTAAAATAACAATTGTATCTAAAATTTATAAAGCTTTATATTCAGGCATATCAGGGAATAGTTTCTATATTTAGGAACCTATAATATTCTGTAATTACAAAATTTTGTAAAAAAATATTATTTTTATTATATTAAGTTGTTATTGTTTTTACATTTTTATAGATTTTTATAAAATGAGACTTTGTCTTCTTCCTTATAATTTATTAGAAAGTTCCTGTAATTATTCTATTTAAAGGGCAAAATATAACTTCCAGTTGTAATTTACATCTTCATTGCTTTATCGTTTCGGAGAAATATTTCCTCATCATCAGAACTTTCTTCATTAAAATTTGCAATTATTACCTCTATCAACATTTCATAATTTACATATTTTCCAATAAATAAATACATAAACATAAGCCATATTAATTGTTCATTGTTACCTGCTATTGTTTAATACCTCTACTATTTATTCCTTTCCCATTGTCCATAATTAAAATTTCTCCATTTATTTTTAACCTTTTATAAAATAAAATGAAACAAGTATATGTGCTAAATATGAGTAATATGCTACTAGGTTTAACGTTTTATCCTTGAAGATCCATGTTTTTTTTATAGAATATTGATGTATAGATACAAAAAATAAGATTTGTTAAATAGTTTTGTTATTTTTGTGAACCAACATACATATTTTAAATTATCTTTATTATTTTTCTAAATTAATATTTTTTTTACCCACACAGAACCAACGTTTCGAAATTTTCTTTCATCTTCTGTTTTTTTCTTTTCTTCTAAAATTCAACAATACAACAGCAACACTATACATATTTTTCAATTATTAATGTAATTTAATATAATATTTTAAATAACTTAACTATGCTATTTTTTTAATATAAAATAATTAGAAGAGCTTCCTTAAGGCCCGTTTTTTCCATAATACATTTTTTCGCCTGCTATGTCCACTATTAAATTTTTTTTTTAAACATTATTGCACTAAAGAGTGTCTGCTATGACTGATAACGATATCACACTGACCTATATTAGAATTAAACTTTGTACTAATCCATTAATCTATTTGCTATTTGTCTATTTTTCAACATATTTATTAGTCTATTAGTTATTTTCTTCCTTTTTTTGATAAAAATCTTATCTTATCTTCTTATGTCTAACTATTGAATTGCTAGTTATTATTTATGAAATAATTATTACTGTCATTTAATATTTAGTTTATTAATTATATCAGCATAGATATTAATTATATAGCATAAAAACCCAGAAGATGAAAGATAATTTCCAAACGTTGGTTGTGTTTGTGTAAAAAAATATTAATGTAGAAAAATAATTAAAAAAAATTTAATAGAAGTGTATTAGTTCACAAAAGTAACAAAACTATTTAATTTAGTAATTAAAAACTTCATGGCTTCACTATAAAAAACCAAAAATCAAATTTGGCCAAAACACCCATTATAATAAATTATTTTTTATAAAATCAGCAGATATATAGATTACACTAAGGAACATTTTTTTTTTTTTTTTTTTTTTTTTTTTGCGTGGCATCATTATTGGAATGAATGTATGTACATAAGTGTACCAAGCTACACGACGTATGAATAATGGACTTAATTATTATTCAAGTTGACTCTTTTTCTTTTATAAAAAAAAAAGGAGGCTCTCATTTGACTAATTCTATATAATTGTCATTCATAATTCTGTTTATAATTGTAAAATACAACTTTTTGTATATTTTAATAAATTAATAACAAATTTTGTGCTTTCCGAAGTATTTTTTTTTAATTAAAACTTTCTACTCGTTTCGAAACATACACTTCTTTTCCTCATCAGACTCTGCATTCATAACAGTTTTTTTTAATTTAAATAATTCTCCCTCCGAGGAAAGTATCCTTGCAGGGTAAAGGACTAAGTTCCTATGCTCAACGACCCGGTTCAAATCCCGGATTGACACACCACAAAAATATGCTCTCGACAACAAAATTAGAGGGCTTTGTCAGGATAGGAACCGTCAGCTTGCATACTATAGAGGTACCTCATAGTGACAGACGGAGTTCGAGAAATTTTCGAAGATCAATTTACATCTTCATTACTTGAATCATTATATATACTTGAACCTGATTATTAGAAATTCAGTTGTTTTTTACTTCCTTGTACGAAGTAAAGGAAGTATTGTAATCGCGAAAATTTTCGGTTTTCAGATTTCGACGGAAATATCCATTTTGACCATCCATGAATCCATTTTGACTAGTTTCGTCGTGGCGTCTGTACGTACGTTCGTACGTTCATATTTCGCATAACTCAAGAACAGTTTGCCGTAGAAAGTTGAAATTTTGTATTTAGGGTTGTTATAAAATCTAGTTGTGAACCTACCTTTTTGGTCACTGCTTGATCACCGGAAATGGTACTTTACTTGAAGGTAATAATAGATTTCCATTAAAAATTGTATTAAAATACTATGCAAAACTTCTCAAATTTAGTATTTATAATTTATATATTGCTTTAAATAACATACTAGATTTTGGTCTAAATTGGAAAACCGGAGGTGGTACTTTACTTGAAGGTCATATTACACTTTCTTCAAAAATTATATTAAAATATAATGTAAAACATCTCAAATTTGGTAAATAGGACTTTTATATCGATATGAATGTATATACTAGATTTTGGTTAAAATTGGTGAGCCGAAAAGGGTACTTTACTTGAAGGTCATAATAAGCATACATCAAAAATTATATTTAAATTAAAAATCATTTGTCTCGATAATAAAGGTTACCGATTTGTTTTCCAATCCAATTAAATATTTTTATAATTTGTTTCAAGTGTTAAAATAGAGTGTAAAATACTGGTTTTTCTCTCCATTTGCGAGATGAACATGTCTGCTGCAGGAGAATAAGATATTAGTCAAGTGGGTTTTTCCGCTTAAAATGTTGAAATTGTCGATTTCCAATGCTTTATCTATTGATATTGACAGTTGATGTTGTCATGGAACATGAAGAAATCTCTTGAAAACTTGTTACCTACTGAAGGAAAACGACATATAATAACGGAATGAGACCTCCAGAAACAAGAGTGTGTCTGTGTGTGTGTTAATAGATGGATGTCGCGACGCCGAGTGTCGTTTTTTGAGACACTGCAATCTTCGGAAACTAGTAACCAAATTCAGGATCACTTTTTGAGCCACCGATTTATAATTTAATAGTCGTACAAGGAAGTCTTGTGTTATCCTCATCAGATATTTTAATATTGGTAATAAAGAGAACAATGATGATTTTTGGAAGATAATGTTTATTTATTTTCTTGGCACATGCTTACATTTAGTAACTGAAGTTGTTTTTTACCACATCATTCAGATATACGCCACTCCATAAATTTTATTTCTTTATTCTTTGCACTTTTAAATTTTAAGGTACTGTGAAGAAAAATCTGTACAATGTAGCCGTTGCAGAACATAATTTAATTACTTGCTTGTTCAATTATTTGGCTTAGATCATTCATAGAGACAAAAATGGACCAGTGCAAACAAAAAATTAATTGAATTAAGTAAAGCCACCCTCCTTGAATCCGCTAGTAGTGTATAGTACTGATTATACTGTCTCCCAAGAATATAAAGCCAAGAATATGTTTGTTCTACTAGTATCTGGACTTTCTTTTTTTTTTTCATGCAAATTCGCATATTTAAAGGCTGGGACGAGTAAAGCCAGAAACATAATCTTTTAAACTATGCTAAAAATAAACTAAATTATGGGCATGAAGTCAATTTTCTCCCCTTATATATTATGTTTTATTAAAAATGATTATCACATTTTTACACTAACATCGTTATCAACGTTTCGAGGAATTTTCCCGTCCTCAGGACAAACCTTTCTAAAAATTATAGTACAACATTATATTTTCACCTTATAAAATATCTGATGTGGACAACACATGACTTCCTTGTACGCCCATTAAATTATAAATCCGTGGCTCAAAAATTGATACTGAATTTGGTTACTAGTTTCCGACTAAGGAAGCTAAAGGAAGTAAAGAAATAATCCAAGGAAGAATAAAACAGAGAGATACGAGGAAGTCAGAAGCCCAATAAATAAGTCAGGATGCAGGATGACAAGCCGCCAGGAGATTCGATATTTGGATTCTACCTATCTTGAAACGTAAAAAATACTCAAATTTTGAGGGGGGGAGAGGGTTACAAAAATTTTCTATTGAGTCTAATATGACTTTCAAATAAAGTACCTCTTCCGGTTTTCCAATTTTGACCAAATTCTAGTATGTTACTTAAATCAATATATAAAGTATAAATACTAAATTGGAGAAGTTTTGCATAATATTTTAATATCTATTTGATGGAAATAAATTATGACCTTCAAGTAAAGTACCATTTCCGGTGATTAAGCAGTGACCAGAAAGGGAGGTTCACAACTAGATTTTACAACAATCCTAAATACAAAATTTCAACTTTCTACGGCTAACCGTTTTTGAGTTATGCGAAATACGAACGTACGTACGTGCGTACAGACGCCACGACGAAACTAGTCAAAATGGATTCAGGGATGGTCAAAATGGATATTTCCGTTGAAATCTGAAAACCGAAAATTTTCGCGATTACAATATTCCTTTACTTCGTACAAGGAAGTAAAAACAAAAATTCTACCAAATTAACCGAAAACTATACATAATAATCATTCAATTTTAATATATAATGCAATATTTAATTTTTTTTAAAAATATGTAAATTACTAACTATTATTTGTCCACTCTTTTAGTCACGTTATCTACAAAAATTTATTTTTTTATATTATCTTATAATAGTTAATATTTTAAAAAAAAAAACTTGAGTGTAATACTTCCTTTACTATTATTGTCACAAAGCAATATTTTATGGAATTAGACTTTGTTCTAATCTTTATTATTATTTTATCCCCTCTTTATCAGACCTCTCCAAGATACTGTTTAAAAATATTTATACAAGATTTAACAAAAAAAAAAAAAAATAAGACAATAGTGAGGAATCTATATTAAAAAAAAAAATTAAATATTGTATATAAAATTTGTATAGCTTTTTTTTTTATTTTACATAAAAGGAGTCGGTATTCTTAACTAGATTTTTTAAGCTTAACCGTATGTAAAGTGTTTATTAAGCGTACGGTATCATTTAATATATCAGTAAGCTTCAAATTAAATCTTCACAAAAACTTTATTTATTTATTTATTACTTTTTTTTTTTTATCAGATTAAAGAAAGGTTCGGATTAGCCAGATGTCGCCGCAGTACATCAATAAATAATCACATGTTGAGTGCAAGGTCAGAATAGCCATGAATCCATTTGATCAAAGTCACCCCATAAATGAATAGAATATTGGCTAATATATATATATATATATATATATATATATATATATATATATATATATATATATATATATATATATATATATATATATATATATATATATATTATAATATAATATAACATAATATATATATATATTGTATATAACATATAATAATAATATATTTATTATATAAAATATATAATGTTAGAAAATATGCTAATATTCTCATTCAGTTCTCAAATTAATTGAAAAATAAACCTTATCTTTATTAGCTGAAGAATTTGTTCTAGCACCCCAACAAACGATCAGGCAATCGGTTTAAGGAGACTATTTCTGTACAAGTTTCGTCTAAAAATAAAATTGCCTAGAAAGGTTTTGAGAGCCGAATTAACATTTTCCCTACTTTTGGCCGTTCTCACCCCATTTGACGGTATGTATTTTTGATACTTTACCTTCCTCGAAATATAATGGAAAGATTACTTATAATAAATATATGTGGTTAAATATTACAAAATCATATACGTATTTTTTTTAATGGTCTTCCATAACCAACCGACTCCAAAAAGATTTTACCTGCAGATGCATGTAAATTTTTTTTCTGGATTTTTTTTTATCAATATATATGGATCTAAGTACTGGTGACAGGAAAAAAGCTAAAAACTAATAGCATCAGCTCTGATAACACCGACCTTTATCGCCCGGCTGAGATAAAATTCACACAAATGAACTTGTCTGGTTTTGAAATTTAATGTCTTATTACCTAACCATTCTAACTAAAATTTATATATATTTTTTTTTCTCTTTATTTGTAACATATTTTCTCCTCTCAAATGGGGAACTTGCAAATTTCTATAAAATTTAACATACTGTTCCTTTAATTTAAAAATATTTAAAATTTAAAAATATAAAAAAAATTAAAAAAAAAAATTTAATCCTTAAATTAAAAACAAATTTATATCAACTTTCTTATCGATTATATCCCAGCCCTTGCTCGAAATAAATATATTTGCTCAAAGAAACTCTATTCTTCTAAAAGCCTCTGGTCCAATTCATTAAAGATGTCTGCTAATCTTTCTAATCTGGTTTTCATCATCCCCTTTATCGAAATATTGTTTGGAAGGCTTCCAACTGGACTTTCTCTACATTCGTTGTCATGTAACTTGGTAGTACCTATATCATTAATTTTATTTTAGTTATCACTCACTATGAACTTATATTTTAAGTAATACCTTATGTTTAGACATCGCAAATTTAATCCAATATAATATATTGGATAATATGCAATACACCTGAAAAAAAGGCCCAGAGCTGTTCTAAATAATGCAAAATTCATGGTAAGAGATGTTATGGTCAATAAATTAAAAATTATTGATATTAATGATAGTTTCAGAGTAATATATAAAAATATGCAAATATTTACTTAATTATGTAATGCATAAGTAAGTGAATTTAAACAGTTGACTCTCGTTAGCCCGAACTTCGCTAATCCGAAGTTCCTTAATCTGAACCTCACAGAAAAAGAAAAGAAAAATTATTAAGAAGATTTTGTTTGATTTGAAACTGTGCTCATCCATTCATTAAACTGTATTCTAAACACATTATATGATGATAGGCTTAAAAAAAAATTGTCGAAAATTCAATCTAATCTTTGTTTATTTATAATAAAAATTAGCCATGTATAAACATTTCGAAGCGTACTTTTATTTTCTCATTTTACATTCACTTATTTTTTTTGTCAATCAATTAGTTTAATAAGTTATAAAACTAGGTAAAAATCATATTCAACCTATGAATTATTATAAAATAAAATAAATATAAATAACACCAAAAATATTATCATAAATTCTTAGTATAGATAAACTATAACCCCATTAAGCTCCTAATATGTAGTGCAAGTGAAGTAATTGTATTTATGATTTTGATATCAAATATTAACCTTACTTAAGACAAAATCGGCTGCCTTCTACATATTCGGTGTACATTCACTTCTTAAAACTGTGGACTTCCGCCATTTTGGGATAACAATTCTTCATATTTAATCATTGGTTAAAATAGAGCACATGCTAATTTATGAATAAAAAATATTTAATTACCAAACTGTAATTATAACATAAGATTTATATGGATATAAGATAAATAATTTTTTTAGAATTTTGAAGGCTTTATTATTGAAATAATTGTAGAAAAATTTAATATATGAAGTGTGGCTAAAAGCTTTCAAGTGTGTTTATAACCTTTTTTTTTTTTGCCAAAGTATAATTTTTTTAAAATCTTTTTTTATAATGATTCATGGCTAATAAAAATATTGTTTTATAAATAATAATTATAAAATTTCATAACCTTCTTCACAGTTATCATTATACTCATTTAATGCACTTTTCTTTCCTTTTTCATCCATTTCCGTTCGATATATCGATATTTGTCCAGCGATTATCGGTGGATATCGATATATAGTTCTGCGATATTGCAAAATATTGAATATCAAAATTTTGCTTTCGATGCCCCAACCCTAATAGTATAGCCTCCTCTTCCCCCTCCCCCTCCCCCCACAGAAGTACAGACAGCTTTACGTATTGCAATATTTTCTGATTCTCCGCCTAAGAAATTATTTTTTTCATTTAATCTTCATCTTAGTTCCTGACGACTTAAAACATACCACTACAGTTTTATTGAATATGGTTATGTATTATTAGAACGAAAAGTCTTCAGAATAGATGACTACTGCATAACGTCAAAAATTATTTTTAACAAGGTGCTTTGAAACTAAGATAAGGAAAGAAAACACTGAAAAAGACAACACTATGGTTTATTTTTCCAAAAAAGTAATTTATCAAAAAAAAATTATAATATTTTATTTTCGTATTTCGTATTTTTCCTGGTCGAGATAAGGGAGTATAAAAAGTATTTAATAGGCCGCCGTTTTGAAAAGAAACGGTGCAAGATAATGTCGACTTCGGAGGATCATCTCTGTGTGGCCAGTGACTTTATTGCCAAATTTAAAAAAAAAAATCGGCCCAGTCTCTAAAAAATGTGTCGGACGGCGCACGGGCGGATTATTTTTTTTATTTAATTTTTTTGAATTCCGCGTATCTTGAAACGCAAACCTTAAAGTTTGGAGGGGAGGGAGGGGTTAAAATAGTTTTTTCTTGGTGGATCACATGATTATTGAGAATAATGAACCAAAATGACACTGTATCTGACTTTCTCTACCCTATCCTAGTTATGAAATTTAAAATTGTTAAATAAAAGTTACATGAAACTTGCAATAACCAGTTGTTGATTCAGTTTAGCGTTGGCACATTTCATATACCTGCATGAAATTGAACGTTTCATTTTCAAGTATTAATACAGTAAGTATTGTTTTATTTTTTTTCGGTCAAGACTATAGCCTGAAACATTTAATTATAAATTATTGAATTTTCCTCCCAAAATTCTTTTTTTTTGGCAATGCTAGTCACACACCTATTGACCTGGGGAAAAGAGGCTGAAAGCAGGCGCTTTGACCTATTGGACTCAAGCGGCATAAAGTGTTTGGCTCCCTACTTGAGTTTATCATCACCTCCCCTTATCATAGTGTCTAACTGATATCAAATATTCATTTTTATTTGTGAAAACGCTTCTGTGGACATTTGGTGGGATATTATTTTCTATTATAATGTAGAGTAAGTATTAATTTATAATTCAATATTTTAATGCTTGATTAATAAAGTATCATATAGATTTTCATAGCTTTTTAATTAGTTAGGTAAGAGAGTGTACGGTATGGTATAACTATGGTCGAAATAAATAAATAAATCGGAAAGACCTTCCTTTATCAATTTATTTATTGGTGTTCGCAACTTCTTTTCTACCGGTATTTCCACATCATCAGGAAAGACATCTTATTTTTTGATGTTAGTGTAATTCCTCGATTCCATAAGATCCATATTCTTCATATTTTGCCATACCTTACAATATTTAAACAATACCTCCTTTACTTCCTACAAGGAAGTAAAAATGTTAGTTGGCCAATAATGACTGTTAACATATAACGTATAACAACATGAGAAAATTAGATAAGTTTCCTAATGATGGGGGATGATTACCCCGAAACTTAGAAAAGGAGTTGTGAACATAATCAAAGAAATTAAGAAGAGATCCTTCAATAATAAAGTACCTAATATAAAATTTATATAATCTTCTATTTTAGTAATATATATATATTTTAGAATTATAAAATACATACTGACGTAAAGCAGTAACACCCAAGATGTTTTATTGTCCAAATGACATACAAGCCAACCTCAAAAATTGTGATTTTATATGAAATATAGTAGTTTTAAGTTTTGAAAAAATAAAAAGGACTTTTTTTTTAAATTAATTAATTTTATTTTTACACAATTCGTATTACTACTTGTATTCCTCAAATTTCAGCCCAAATCGTTCTTTTACATTCAGACGAAGTGGAAAACCGTTGTAAATAATTTTATGATTTTTTTTTTTAATAGCTCTCTAAAAATGAGATAAAATTGAAAGAAAAACATCTTATCTTACTTGACTGAATTTAATGAAGATTTTGTATAAAATCATGAATTTCAAAATTATGACAAAACTGTAGAAAAAATAATTTATGAAACTATTTGAAATGTTTACTTAAAACATTATAATAAAACTTATTTAACATTTTCAGCAGAACGTATTGAAAATTAAAGTGTTAAATGTAACGTTTGAATAAAAAATATTTCAGAGGAATCATTATTATAAAATACTACTCAAGATAACAAATAGTTTAAGTTGAAGAAAAAGATAAAATAATATAATTTTCATAATTATGTAAAATGATTAGAATACGGTGACATTAGTGTGAATTTCAATTAATTAAATTTTTTTTTATGATTAAAAAAACTGCCCATACTTCAAGAACTCTTCTTTGGGCGATTACAACCAAATTTAAAGCCAGTGGCAAAGGTTCTTTAACTACAAGATTTAATTTAACCGGGTTAATCTTATTATTGTAGTAAAAAAAAAAAATAAATATTAGAATGATCAAATATATTGAAATGGAATAATTAAACTATGGAGCGTTCTGACATTTCTATTGAATTATATATAAGAAGAACACTAAGATTTTGGTGTGAAAATTTATATTTTTAATACAATAATGCCTATTGCAGTGGTGTGAAAGTGTAATATATAGTTAAAATTATGAACCCCTCGGAACTAAAAAAAATATATATATTTTTATTTTTCCAACATGGTTTTTTGGTACCATGAACTAAAATCTGGAATAATTTTTTTATGTAAAAGTTTAATATTCAACGCTTCTTGATCAAAAACGTGTCTCTTATCCACAAAAACCGTTAAGTTTGTTAATATTTTGTAATATAATTTTTTTACGCAGGTCTCCTAAGATAATGCAATATATGTTTATATGGATGGAAAGAAGACAATCCTCTCTTTTTAACGAGTCGAAATCGGATAAACTGAAGAAGGGATACAGAGCTTCAAACCGAAAGGTAATTTCGTGGCTTAGAGATTATGAACCCCTCGGAACTAAAAATTTGTTCGTGTAAAATGATCTAGTATACGAGTACATAAGAAGTAAAACACTATTTAAAATTTATTTGACCAAAAAACTATTATTTATCAGAGCTTGTATTTTGCCTTTAATATACTGATAAAAACTAATGTTTTACTTTAAAAACCATGTTGGTATAATTTTCTGATCAAAATCTGCGACGGACACACCGTGCACTGCGCTTTTTAGCCAAATAGTTTCTTTAAAAAGTTAAAAACTGTTTTAAAAAAACCTTAAAGTCTGCCTATAAAAATATAAATTATTACGTAAACGGTCTGTGCTGATCTATAGCTTAAAATATAACAGATAGTTTATATTTTGAGATAGAACGTAAATAACATCAGCTAAGATATTTTCGTAAAGTAGTTAAGAAATTATGTTATTTTTAAATACATAAACTTAATATTTATTTTAAACTTTTTTGGTGATTTTAATAGCATGAACGATATAAGCGGAAAATACTTGTTTCATGTCTCTCCATGAAAATAAAGAAAAATTATATTCTTTATTCTTTCAGGTTATATTTGTTCCTGTAAATGTAAATATACCTTCTTAGTTCTCAATTTATAATGCTTATTTATATTTAAATAATTGTAACGTCATAGTTTCATTTTAAATCATTTTTACGTATAAATATAATTTCATATTCCTACTACAAGCGGATTGAATTAATTACCGTGTTTAATATTAATTATTAATTAACATTAATCATTAGAATATTTACTTTATCGTTATTGGCTAAAAAGTAATACAAGTAATACATTTTATATATGGATAACCAATATAAAATTGATAATTAAATTATTTATTAGCGTTACGTAACTTGAGGTGCGTTAGTAAACACACGCGAGTTTTCACTTTCGAGAGTGGTAGATATTTATTTACAATAGTCCACCAACAGACGTTGTGCCCAATGACAGATGGTCATTCACTCTCAAATGTATCATATATATGTATATATTACAAAATGAACAATAATAATATTGGAAATACAACAAAAATTAAATAAAAAGAAACTAGATTTAATAAAAACAAAACAATAATAATAATAGGGCTGCATAGGACTTCAATGGAAGTATTAAGCAAATAAATAAAAAAAAGTAAAAAAAAATATATATATATATAATTAAAAAACTCATTGACAGCTCAGAGACTTTTTCAAAATAGATTAAATTATATTCCTAATTGTATTGCGTGGTGTGCATAAACTATAAGAAAAATCTAATTGCTTTTCATTATTTATTAAATTCCAAATATTCGACATTTTATTGACCGGTGAGCAAGAGGCCAAACTGGTCTTACAGAACGGTAAATAAAAATCATCTGTTACCCTGCTACAAATCCTACTGAATCTAAAATTCAATTTACCCAGTGTAGAGCTATCATCAACAATATTTTTTACTATTTTTATCAAATGAAATACTGTGGCCATTTCGCAGCGTTGGGTGATTGAATGTTTTACCCCGAAAGTATTTAAAAAGTATGTAAGAGCTAGACCTCTTTCTGGGTATACTCTGTAATATTTAGAATTAAAAAAAATTCAAAAAAACATTTTTGTAGCATTTCTAACATTTTTCTTCCTTTGGGTCCTAGAAAATGGAACAATATTCAATTAGCGGCCTAATAATCGAATTAAAAATTGTAATTAAAGCAGCTGGGTCATTGAAGTCATTTCAATGCCTTCTTATACAGTAGAAACATTCCCAATGTAGAAAAATTTTATTAGTGACAGTTTCAATTTGTTTACTAAATGTAAGCCTGCTATCAAAAATAACACCAAGATCTTTTATCTCATGGAGTCTAGAAAATATTTCTCCTTTCGTTTTGTAGTCAAATTTTGAGATATTTATTACTGGACATTTATTCATATTAATATATAAATAAATATACTTTGGTGGGAGAGTAAATCCTCTTACATCTTAAATAAAGTGTAAATGCCTCTGAGAGTTAGAATGTAAGCTGTCTGAGAGTTGGAATGTCGAGCCACAGCTGGTGTAAACGTTCTCTTCCACCTCTCGGTGAGGAGTTCACTCTACCCGTTCGGGCCTGACAGTGTTGTTAGTTTTCAAGTTACGACAAAATATATATCTTAATTGGATTTCCCATTTCAGATACAATCGTTTTCGATATTTAGCTTGATTTCGCAATGCTCGCAACCTTGTTCAATTATAGACAGAATAAAGAAAAATACAAACCTACACACTACGAATTAGAACACAATAACCAAAATCAGTGGAGAAAGTTGGTTAAAACAGGAGAAAATATATGGTGTATGTGAATAAAACACATAAGGTAAATATGAAAAATGATTAAAATATAATAATTAAAAAAAAAAATAAAAAACTGCGAAAAAAACATAAAAAATTAAATACGATCCTAAAATCTGAGCTTCCGTTTTTATTATCCTTGAGAATGATGTCGGTTATCGGTACTTCCCTTTTTTTGTTGAAATAAAACTATAATTATTGATTATTTACTCTTATATTTATTGAAACTCATATTCTACTCAATTTACTACTATAAAAAAATTTAGTAAATAAAATATACAGGAATAAAATAATATACATGCATTCGTGGGAACATTTATGTTTTTTCTTCTTTTTTTGGGCTTAGAAATGTTCCATTAACATTTATTTCTTTGAAAAGAAATGTCAGATTTTCAATTTCAATATTTACTTCAATAACAATTTATTGTTATTTTATCTATTATAAGTTTACTAGTCAAACATAATGACTTTTTTCAAACTGTAAATTAGAAAGTAACTTTTAAATAAAGACAAAGATAATAATAATTTATTTTTAATGCTGTGATAGTATTTTTCTTATGCTAGTTAGGTGACCGAAAAGTATGACATATTGTTTTATGTATGAATGATTGAAAACATAATTTATGTTAAAATATTATTTTGTACTTTAAAGCATTCAATAAAATATTTTAATTTTCAAATTCAATTTTTTTTTTATTAAAAAAGGTTTCTGTTTTGAAAATATTTCTTCATTATTCATAAACTCTGAAGGAGCTTGTATTGTTTTTTTAATGAAGGAATAATGAAGGAAAACATTTTTTTCATGATGCATGGACAAAGGAAATGTCCGATTTTATGTGTTGTCAGTGAGTTGAGGGACGGTAATAAATCTAAATAGAAAAAATTCATACTCTTCTCTTGTAAAATACGACTCTTTCGTATCGTGGTACTGTTCCTCTAGATGTAAGGTGTTATAATTTTCTAACTTAATAATTTTTAAAGATAAATACAAGATAGAAAAGTATCGCACATCCAGAATAAAAGAGGCAGATCTGAAAATTTCTAAATCCAGAAATTTTAATATATAGTTAGAAACCCATAGACACAATAGAAATTTAACAATATTGCGGATTTAAGAAAAAAAAAAATGGAATTCGAAATGGACTTTTAGACGCCTAGGTATGAAAAATTCATCTGGCTAGCTGTAATAGTTGGATCTAAGGAACTAGGGACTGTCCCAATAACTTTAATGATTTCGGCTTCTAGGCCGCAGAATCGATATTTCATTAAAGGAATTGACTCTATAGTGAAGATTGCTCCTAGGAAGAATCCATCTCTTGAAGGGTTACACAACTTCAAGAGTGCTACATTACCAGAACCGCCTGTACCGATTTATGTAACATTAAAATATATGTACAATTATGTTAATAGAGAACAGTTCGCCAATAACTGACTTAGATATCAGAAGTCTTTAAGTTAGTTCAAAACCTCATTTCAGGACCGAATAGGGTCCTGGATATGGAGGATATGGTCTAGGGAAATGGAGTCACGACTGCATTACTAAAACTGGTCATTTCACGCCAAATGGAATGATCGTGAGTGTGAAATCATTTGTGGATTTTTGGAGTGACCTTTGTCAAAATAGGCGAAATCTCGAAGGGGGTAATTAATTTTGAGGTAGGTGATTCCCATCCTTGATGCTTTCTAAGAGTTGCATCACTACTTCCTTGCGTTAAATGTCTAAAATCGTTTAATTATGCCCAAGTTTAGAAATTGCAGCTTAGAGGTTGTGCAGAGAGGCAAAAATAGAAGATAAACATCGCTGAGTGATGTGGTACTGTTGTGGGCCGTACATTTATCAATAAACAGTTGAAAATGTTCGCTAGTTTTTATTCCATATCTGTACCCATTCATTGAAAATTTCACTTATGATACATGCTTTTGTGTTTGCTCGATAGGGGTTCGGTAAATTTTAGTGGCTGTAATTTCATCGGTCCTAAAATCCATCACGCCACGCCTAAATCCAATCACTCCAACCGTCCGTGAGTGTAGAAAACTGACAGAGTGGAATGCACAGTTTTTCACGCAATTTTTAGGCTGTCCTATAAAAAAATAAAAATTGTTGGACTGTGAATACAGTAGATATAGTTAAAATTTACGATACTTATTGGTTATATAAACGCTGCAAATTATTACATAATGGTTTTTTATTTTCAAATAGTAATATTTCAAAAATATCTGGTCTGTCTATCCGCAGGACTTTCCGTATTGCTTTGGTATACAGTTTAGATAATTAGATTATCATTTGGAGTGTTTCGGGCAAGGAACATGTGGAAAATACTTTATAAAAGATATTAACTAAGTTCAGTAAATAAATAAATGAAATAAAGCACTTATGGAGCAGAAATTTGGAGCTTGTCCCAAGATGATCGCCATGAGAGTGCCGAACTGAGAATGTTGAGAAGAAACTGTATCAATGCAAGTCAGCTAAGATGGTTAGGGCATGTAATCAGAGGTTAAAATGGTGCAGGGAAAAATATTGGATGTGAAAGAAAAAGGAAAGACCAAGAAGCTAAAGGGAGTGCAGAAATAATCCTAGAAAGGAAGAAGTAGAGAGATGCGTGGAAGTCAGAAGCCTGCATTGATATTAGGAGGTCTAGTGCCACGATGGCCTGTAGCGCCGGAGAATTAGTCTACGAAATTCATTACGCTATATCTCAGCTAATACTGGTTCTCATAAAATGATTTTTTTTGCTTTTGCTTTTGTAGGAAATTTCACCACCTTTCGATAAATCATAACAAAAACCTCAAAAATATTTTTGACGGACGGATTATTTTTTATTCGATATTTGGATTCTGCTAATCTTTAAACGTAAAACCTCAAGTTTTGGAGAGAGGGGGGAGGGGAGTACACAATTTTTATGCTTTTTTAGATTACAAAGTACTATCTATTATTGTAGATAATAAACCAAAATGTGTTACAAAAATATTGATATAAATAACTTACAATTTTGTTTATTTCTTTACTATTAATTATGCTTAAATAAAATAATTAAAAGAGAATAAACATTTTTAGTAGATTTATAATTTCTTATATGGTTAAAATTTCCACTTTTTTTATTATATATTTGAAGCGTAAAGACTATATTATTTAATGTTCTTAATATTGTACAAGCACTATTTATATCCATTAATCCTGAAGTGCTAAGAATAAACATATAAAAATTACAAAAAAAAAAATATTGTAATTGTTTATAATTTTGATTGATTGGACATTGTGGAGGCTGTACTTTGTCTTTTCGGTTTACATTTTTTTACACTTTCGAAGTGATGTGCTCTCTCTGATCTGCAATTATGTGATCTTACCTTTCTTCATCCTGATGGTATTTGAGAGCCTTAGGGTCTTATTTTGGAATGTTATAATAACATCTTGAACAGCTTAACATATTCCCATTTATTAAAGACAATTTTAGGGTTGGCTCAGACACGTTAATAGAATGTAAACTAGAAAGGGTTTTCCAGCAATTACCATGTAATGGAGATAAAACAAATGTAAAAGGGCTTCGCTATGGTGGATACACATAAGAGAATATTTAATTATTATTCCGCCATTTGCAATTTAAATAACAGTTTATTTATATGTATTTGCAGTATAACATTCAAAGCTAGTAAATATTTCAATATTTACTGTTTTGATAAATACAAACAGACGTCGTTTTTTGAAAAAGGCTTAAGCGCCAAAAATTCGAAATTTAAGTTTGAATTTATTAGGAGACATAAATACCACCTCTATCGATATCCACTCACGATATATCGAAGAAAAAATAATGGAAATGGTTTAAAAATCGACATTGATGACGCATTGACATTGATCGACTGACGACGCTCAGTGTTACCAGTGTTAAAACCCTGTAAATAATATTTTATAATTATAAGGATTTTGTCCCCTTAATAAACTCCCTCTGTACACAATAAAGAATAAATTTTAAAAAAAATATTGTTATTTAGGGAAAAAAAGGTTCATGTGTTTCCAGTAAAGTTTGCCAATGGCGCTAACGCCTTTTTCAAAAAACGAGGTGGAAATATAATTGATTAAATATCACTTAAGATTCCTCCTACTTAATTTTGTCTTGTGTTAATTTTTCCTTTTTCTTTTTTCTAATATTAGCACTTAAAATTATGCTAAATTATATTTAATTTTATGTACATGTTAAATTTATCAAATCTAAAATTCTTTAATTGTAAGGATGTGGCCTCCATAATCGTGCAAATTAATCATTTTGTTATTTTAAATTTGTAAATAAAAGCTTTATTATATATTACTTTATTGTAAAATTTCAAAACAAAGCCTAGAGTCTCTCAAACAGCAGTTAATAACTTGGCACATCTCACTTCAACGGCCTACAAAAATTCAATCTAAATAGAAATAGTAACTATATCACGCCAAAACAGTTCAAGATGTGTCTTTTTTATTATTTTAATTGATATAATATACCATTTTTGGTCAGATATTTATTATTTTCTTGGATACAATTTTTTTTCCTATGAAAATTGAAATAATTCACCACAGTATTGACCTACACTGTGTGACTGGACTGACACAAGGCAGTTAGTGAGTCCAATCACACGAAACTGACTCCTAATTCTTTAAATCCCCAAAAAATTCCCTACTCCTCATATCCCTCTTGCAATGCATCCAATGTAATAGAATAGTTCCCATTCAACCCATTTTATTCCCTGAATTTCATCCCCATATTCCATAGCGCCTTGAAATATAATTTAAAAAAATAAAACAACAGTATTCACTTAAATTAAATAAATAAGTTTGAAACACTATATTTATTTTTCAGGTAAGTATTAAAATCTCTGTTTCACATATAAATTAAAAATAATTAATTGACAAAAGGGAAAGAATTTTCCGATGTAGATTGTGTTTAAGCCGGTCGTAAGTCTTCGGTGTCGATTGACTTACATAAGACTGTAATTTACATCGGGGCCTGATTACGCAGTTGTTAACGTTGTAAAACTCTTATTTTATATTTTCTTATTGACTTAATATTTGTATTCATCGTAATTTTTTTATCACAGTCAAAAATACTGTAAAAAATACAAAGCATAATATTTATTTATTTAGCTTTAATTTATTTATTTAGTATTTGTTTACCTTTATTTATGTATGTCTTACCCCACATTAAAATTGTATAGAGGCATTCTCTATATTCACTATTAGATGTTCATAGATTTACTATTGAGTCGACTTTGAAATAGACACGTGGCAGGCTATAAAGTACTTGCAATATTGAACGGTTGAAACAGCTTAGTGGGTCTGAACGATGGACACGGTCGAACGCATCTAAGGGTTGTACTTATATAGATTACTTGGCTCTCGAAGGTATAATAAGTTATACATTTAATCAACCTCTTTGTCTTATTTCATATTATTACTCCTTGTTATTTGTGATCTTTACATGCTTTCTTTACTTTGTTATATTAAATTCTTGTTTTGAGGAAAGGAAGGAAAATTCATTGATTAAAATTTTTTATGAGACCTTTAATTTTTATTATGGTTTAATGAAAATAATTTCCTTGTTGGTGCCTAAACGTGTCACGTATCAAATAAAAACATGTTGTGTTCATACTTCTTTTACCGCTTAACATTTTCAGAAAATATATAAATAAAGAAAACAAATATAAATAAATATGAATTTTTATTTAATGGCTTAACTGCAAGGAGTAATGTCAATGTAGATTTTTAGTTTTATTGTGATTAATATAGTCATTTTTTTTAAACTGTATTGTTTTCAGAATAATATATATAATTTTAAACAGTTGTTGATTATGACCAAGATACAAGTTTAAACTTAAAGCAATAAAGCTGTATCTCTACTTATTTTTATTTGATATCTCTAAGGAAAATGTTCCCCATTTTGTTTTATATTATTTCTTTATGTGATTAGGTTTTTTTTCAATCGGTTCATACGGGTAATATTTAAGCTGTTGGTTTTTCTTATAATACTCTCAATTTATATTTTGTCTTTCATATACCTTTATTCTATCTTATACGATTCTCATCTTTGTTATTTTTTTTTCCTTGTAGTCCTGAAGAAGACCTCAGAATTGGGGCAAAACTTCGACTTAAATGGTTTTCCTTATTTTTGTTGAATTTTGACCATTATCTAGATTATTTTCTTCTGAAAAAAATTTCCCTTTTTATTGGAAAAACAATAAATTTAATTAATGATTCAACATCAATATTTATCCAAATGCTTAATTCCAGAACAAATAATGCATCTTTAAAATTTCGTTCTTTTTATATATACATATATTATAATACATTTCGTACTTTTCTGTTCATTCTCAAGTCTAAAAACTATTATTAAATAAAATTATCGAACAATTATAACACAATGCATAAAAAACATAATACACTGAATATTATTATCTAATTATTATTATTTAATTAAAATTATATTATATTTCAATAATTTAAAACTTGGCTAAATCATGTATATGAATATTTGAGAAATATGTATATCATAAAGAAATATACCATATAAGAAATTATCGTAGGCTTACTTGAGTTCTTAGGTATTGATATATCAAATTTTATAATTTTATAAACTATAAATATTGTTATCATTAAATGTGTGAAATGAGCAAAGGATTTACTATTGTAGATTATTTAAACCTTAATAAAACTGATGTAATGATTATTAATTATAGTTATTAATTTAATTGTGGCGATAATCACTGAATAGATAGGTTTAAGTAGATAAATATTTTCGATAATTTTTAATTATAACAACCGTCAAACATTTATAAAATAATACATAAAACATAATACACTGAATTATAATTATTAAAATATATAAATACAAAATTTCAAAAATATTTCAATAATTTAAATTATAGTAACATTATTTATATTAAAATTTAAGAAATAGCCAATAAAACCATATAATTATAAATAATTGTACATAAAGAAATTACATTAATTTAAATATATTATAATTAGTAATTATAATAATCATATCAAGTATATTGTTTTATTAAGTAACCTTTAATAGCAAGTCTATTTGCTAATTACACACTTTTTATGTTAAACAATATTACAATATTTAAAATGTCTGTTATGGACTTCCTTGTACGCCTATTAAACTATAAATCGGTGGCTCAAAAAGTGATCCTCAATTTGGTTACTAGGTTCCGAAGATAGTTAAGCTCAAAAACGAAACTCGGCGTCGCAACGTCCATAGACACACACACACATTTTCGTTTTCGTTCAGTAGGGAACCAGTTCCCAAGAGATTTCTTTCGTGTTCCATGACATAAGAACTGTCAATGACACTAATAGATGCATTGGAAACCGACGGTTTCGACATTTTAAGCCGAAGAACCCGCTTAATTTATATCTTATTCTCCTACCGCAAACTTGCTCAGTTCAGAAATGGGGAGGAAAATAAGTATTTTACATTCAATTTTAAAACTCGAAACAAGTTATCGAATGTTTAGTTAGAGTGGAAAAAAAAATCGCGTCTTTATCACCGAACCATATGATCTCTTTATTTAATTTTAATATAAGTTTTTATGTAAGTTTATTATGACCTTAGTATGAAGTAAAGTACTCCTTTTGGCTCATCAATTTTAACCAAAATCCAGATTTTACCAGATTTGAGATGTTTTATATTATATTTTAATATAATTTTTGATGAAAGTCTAATATGACCTTCAAGTAAAGTACCGCTTCCGGTTTTCCAATTTAGACAAAAATCTATTATGTTATTTAAATCAATATATAAGTTATAAATACCAAATTTGAGAAGTTTTGCAAAGTATTTTAATATAATTTTTGATGGAAATCTATTATGACCTTCAAGTAAAGTACCACTTCCGGTGATGTGATAGTGACCAAAAAGAGACGTTTTCAACCTAATTTTACAAAAATCGCAAATTCAAAATTTTAACTTTCTACGGTTAACCGTTTTTGAGTTTTGCGAGATACGTACGAGCGAAAGAACGTACGTACGGTTACGACGAATCTAGTCGAAATGGATTCAGGGATGGTCAAAATGGATATTTCCGTTGAAATCTGAAAACCGAAAATTTTCGCGATTACAATATTTCCTCTCCTCCGTACAAGGATGTAAAAATTCAATTTATGAATACCTATCATAGGAAGGTATGTTTATTACCTATGTAATTAGGTATGTTTATTCATTAAATGGTATATTTCTTATATAATTATACGGTTTTATTGGATATTTCTGAAATTTACATATGTTACCAAGTTTACATTATTAAAGTAAAATTAAATAATTTAGAATAATTTTTATTTAGATGATAATTAAGGTTAAATGATAATTTATATGATAAATTTATGAAGATAAAGTAATATTATACATTTTCGAAAATTTTTTATTTAGGTGATATTTTTTTTTAATTATTTAATATATTATGTTTTTTTGTATTTTGGTATAATTTTGACAATTTTTGGTTCATTATATTTTTTTTGACTTGAGAATGGACTAGGAATGTTATTAACTTTGTCTAACAGATAATAAATCGAATGAATTTTATAAGGCTCATTATTTTTTCTGGCATACAGCATTTTGATAAATTGAATATCCTTTCGTGCAAGGTTTACAACGCTATACATCAATAATGTTCATCTAATTAAATTAAATTGTATCCTAGGTTTGCAAAACATGTCCCTGTGTTTATGACTAATTACTAATATCGCAGAAAGAGACATAAAATGCAGGGGTCTTGGTATGTTCTGGGTCGGATATGAAATCAATATCCGTGCTACGCCAGGTTGTCTGAGGCATGCCTCCGCTATGCTCTCCTCTTCCCTTACCTTATTGCTTTCCTATTTACCTCACTTGGTCTATTTGCCTCACCTGTATTCAGGTCCAAACAGAAATATAAAATTTACATTACTAAATCCAGAAGAAGCAAAACAAATCGCTGATAACATACATACAGTACATTGATTATCAAATTACGTAATTCCAGTTAGATCCATCGATAAAATTTAGAATGGTCACCATTAATACGGTTAACAAAATCATTTAACTACAATCAGATCAGTTTCGGTTAACAGTTTTCATTTTAAAATATGTGATGTGGACAACACATGACTTCCTTGTACGTCTATTAAACTATAAATCGCTGGCACAAAAGGTGTTCCTGAATTTGGTCACTAGTTTCCGAAGATTGCAAAATCTCAAAAACGACACTCTGCGTCGCGACATCCATCTATTTACAAATTCACACATACACAAGCTCTTGTTTCTGGAGATCTCATTCCGTTATTATATGTTGTTTTCTTTCAGTAGGTAACAAGTTCCTAAGAGAATTCTTCGTGTTCCGTGACAACATTAGAACTGTCAATGAGACTAGATAAAGCATTGGAAATGAATGTTTTGACATTTTAAGCGAAAAAATCAACTTAACTTATATCTTATTCTCATGATGAAGACTTGTTGATCTCACAAATGGGGAGGAAAACTAGTATTTTAGACTCAATTTTAACACTTAAAACATGTAATAAAAATGTTAAATTGGATTGGAAACCAAATTGCTTTTGTAACCTTTATTACCGCTACATATGATTTCTCTTTTAATTTAAATATTATTTTTGATGTAAGCTTATTATGACCTGCAAATTTGTTCAGCTCATAAATGGGGAGGAAAACAATTATACTGACACTCAATTTTAACACTTAAAAAAGTAATAAAAATTATTTAATTATAATGAAAAAGTAGCCTTTATTTCCGAACCAGAAGATCTCTGTATTTAATTTTAATATAATTTTTGATGTAAGTTTATTATGACCTTCAAGTAAAGTACCGTTTTCGGCTCACTAATTTCAACCAAAATCTATTAAATACATTCATTTTGATGTAAAAGTCCTATTTACCAAATTTTAGATGTTTTACATTATATTTTAATATATTTTTTGATGAAAGTCTAATATGACCTTCAAGTAAAGTACCGCTTCCGGTTTTCCAATTTAGACCAAAATCTATTATGTTATTTAAATCAATATATGAGTTATAAATACCAAATTTGAGAAGTTTTGCAAAGTATTTTAATATAATTTTTGATGGAAATCTATTATGACCTTCAAGTAAAGTACCACTTCAGGTGATTAAGCAGTGACCAAAAAGGGAGATTCACTTCTAGATTTTACAACAATCCGAAATACAAAATTTCAACTTTCTACGGCTAACCGTTTTTAGTTATGCGAAATACGAACGAACTGTATTTAATTTTAATATAATTTTTTATGTAAGTTTATTATGACCTTAATATGAAGTAAAGTGCTCCTTTCAGCTCATCAATTTGAACCAAAATCTATTATATTATTTATATTCATATATAACAGTCTTGTTTACCAAATTTGACATGTTTTACATTATATTTTAATATAATTTGTGATGAAAGTTCATTATGACCTTCAAGTAAAGTACCGATTCCTGTTTTCCAATTTAGACCAAAATCTAGTTTTAATATACAAAAATAATTTAAATAACTATATAAATTATAAATACTGAATTTGGGAAGTTTTGTATTAGATTTTAAAATATTTTTTTATACAAATCAATTATGACCTTCAAGTAAAGTAACACCTCCGATGATCAGGCAGTGACCAAAAAGGGAGATTCACAACTAGATTTTACAGCAATCGTAAATACCAAATTTCAACTTTCTATGCCTAACCGTTTTTGAGCTATGGGAGATACGTACGAACGAACGTACAAACGTCACGACGAAACCAGTCAAAATGGATTCAGGGGTGGCCAAATGGATATTTTCATTGCAATCTGAAAACCGAAAATTTTCGCGATTACAATACTTCCTTTACTTCGTACAAGGAAGTAAAAACGGAAACAAATATATAAACATCAATTAATTTATTTTACGCCTCATATTCCCTTTGGATTAGTTACAGAAATGAATGAGTGAACAAAATAGTGGAATACAATTACAGTGGATCATCAAGTAATTTTATTCATGCTACTCCAAAATTACAGTAATTGCTAAGAAATCGTAATTGCAATTGGAGTTATTTTTTGCCCAACACTGTTACATATCTGCATAAACACATATGTGGATTGTTTGTGAAGTTGACGTCTATAAATATTCGAAGTTTGTGTAGTAGTCGCCTTCCTCTCCCGAATGAAACTCAGGAGCGTTCTAACGACAATACATATATTAATTTTCTGCATGGCTACAATTTCACAATGATCACAATGTCGACATTCGCAAATGCATGGGACGGAATGAATTTGCAAGGAGCCGTAATGTGCAGTAAAAGGGACTCTACTATTATACAAATTTCAATATCCATAAACGCCAATTTCACTAACATCCCACCAATGTGTTTTAATACAGCCTTATCCCTTGGGAAGAAAAGTGTTAAGAAAATGGAAGGTTATAAGACAGAGTTATTTCCGTTATTTTTTTAATTATATTATTTTTATTTAAAACATTTTTTAAATAGTTTCATTCTTAAAAACAAGAAATTGGTTTAAAATATTTGAATAAAATTAATTATACATTTTTTATTTTGTTCTACGCCTGCAGCATGCTGATCCCGTCATGACCTCTACCCTTTAAAATATTTGATAGCTCTGAATATGTAACAATACACTTGGTAAATTTTAGGTGTGAAATAATGAAAACAAAGGCAAAATCTTAAATTTTCCGACAGTTTTAATCGGACTTTCCAACAACAAGTTTCTTTTCTGTTCAAATACAACATTGTTTTTTGATAAAATCCCAATTTCTTAACTTAAAAGGTATTGGTTTTATATATTAGTAACTCTAACTCACTGAGTAAATGTTTTACCACAATTTTCGCGGTTTGAACTATGTTTCGAAATCTCGAATTTTCGAATCTTAGGGTTTCCAAATTATTCGGGGGAAGGGATGACATCACCCATACTCCTCCTCCCACCTGGATGCAACAATATAAAATATAAAAATGGAAGCCGCAATCCACCAATTTTGACATTTACACTACGATGTGGCATTTTCTGGCATATTAGATAACTTAATTAGCCAACTGCTAAGCCTACCTAATTAACATTTTTGTTTTAATCGTCCATCGTATGGATTAAAATGGAAAAGGTTTCTATGGATATTTATATCTTATGAATACATGGGAGAGTGGGTAAGATTTACTATAAATAAGAAAAAGTAATTTACGTTATAATAGACATATATATTTCTAGTATAATTTTTTCAAACAATATTTTTTTTGTCTTAAAAAAACTTTTTTTTTTTTAAATTGTACGCCTTGCCTAGACTAATTTTTCTACTTAACTAGGTTTTTCAACAAACTTTGTATTATTTAAAAAAAAAAAATCTGGTGCGTGCATCACTCAACATTCAGCTGACACCCAATAATAATTATGGTGAAACTGGTAGTAATAAAAAAATAAAATAAAAAACTTAACTATGCAAATAACTTTTTTTATCAAGGAATGAGGTGGTCCGGGAGGCGGTCAAAAAATGGAAAACAAATAGTAAAAACTATTTATTAATGATCTGACGTTTCGACCCACTTTGCAGGTCTTCTTCAGGGCTGAATAAACAAGATACAAAAAAGTGGGTCGAAACGTCGGATCATTAATAAATAGTTTTTACTATTTGTTTTCCATTTTTTGACCGCCTCCCGGACCATCTCATTCCTTTATAAGTTCTACGGTCAACCATTGATTATTCAACTTTTTTTTATCTTAAAACCCTATTGGTCCTAAGAGATGGAATGTATTTGCATATGTACTTATCATGTGCGAGTAATTGGTGGATTCTTAGAGAAGTTGACGCTCATGAATAATGATACTTGTAGTCGGGGCCACACTCAAACGAAAATTAAGACTCTTCTTTACTCAACACCTAATTTACTTTCTGTATGTTTACATGCACAGATAAATGGAACGGAACGTACTTACAAGGGATCGTAACGCGTAGTGGAAGCCACCCCGACTAGTATACTAAAGTTCAATATTCATGGGCGCAAACTTCACTAAAAATCCACCAATGCGCTTACGTAGACATGAAAGTATATTCCGTCCATTAGGACGAATACTGTTGGACTCGTAAGATATAGAAGTTATTTCCGTAGTTGGGATTTTTAATTTTTATCAAATTTTATTTTATTTTAACGTTTTTAGTATTTCAACTACCTTTGATTATTTATAAATTATTACCAAATGATTATGAACTTACAAATGCTATAAAAAAATATCTGATGTGGGCAACACATCACTTCCTTGTACGCCTATTAAATTATAAATCGGTGGCTCAAAAAGTGGTACTGAATTTGGTTACTAGTTTACGAAGATTGACACTCGGCGTCCCGACATTCATCTATTGACACACACACTCTTGTTACTGGAGGTCTCATTCCGTTATTATATGTCGTTTTCCTTCAGTAGGTAACTAGTTTCCAAGATATTTCTCCATGTTCCGTGACAACAATAAAACAATAAAAAATGGGGAGGAAAACCAGTATTTTACCCTGCATTTTAACACTTAAAATAAGTAATAAAAATGTTTGATTGGATTGGAAACCAAATTGTAGTAACCTTTATTACTGAAACATATGATTTATCTTTTAATTTAAATATAATTTTTGATGTAAGCTTATTATGACCTTCAAGTAAAGTACCCTATTCGGCTCATGAATTTTAACCAAAATCTAGTAAATACATTTATATCGATATAAAAGTCCTATTTACCAAATTTGAGATGTTTTACATTATATTTTAATATAATTTTTGATGAAAGTCTAATATGACCTTCAAGTAAAGTACCGCTCCCGGTTTTCCAATTTAGACCAAAATCTAGTATATTATTTAAATCAATATATAAATTATGAATACTAAATTTGAGAAGTTTTGTATAGTACTTTAATAAAAAAATTTATGGAAATCAATTATGACCTTCAAGTAAAGTATCACTTCCGGTAATCAAGCAGTGACCAAAAAGGGAGGTTCACAACTAGATTTTACAACAATCCTAAATACAAAATTTCAACTTTCGAACGTACGAACGAACGTACGTACAGACGCCACGACGAAACTAGTCAAAATGGATTCAGAGATAGTCAAAATGGATATTTCCGTTGAAATCTAAAAACCGAAAATTTTCGCAATTACAATACTTCCTTTACTTCGTACAAGGAAGTAAAAACACAGCAGCAAATAGCCGAAAATATTTAAAATACTTAAAATATAATGAAATATTTTTAACACATTAATGCAACATATCTTTAGTATTTTGAGCTCAAAATGTTTTAAAACATTCACGGGACCACAACAGGTAATTTGACCCATCAAACTTGAAAAACGGTTGACCCATTCTCTCAAAAAATCGTTAGATACCCTCAAACGGACAGATTATACACATATAATACAAAATTTCTTAAGTATTTTGAGCTCAAAATGTTTCAAAACATTCCCGAGAATTCACTGAGTAATTTGAGCCATTAAACTTGAAAATCGGTTGAGCCGTTCACCCAAAATATCATTACACACCTACTAATGTCAAGCTAATCTCCTGGTGGCTTTGTCGTAGTCGGGAAATTTAAGAGACAAATTAACAACAGAGTTAAACGGTATATAATGTTGAGAGCAGGATGTTGGAGTTGGAATAGCTAGTTGGAAGGGCGGCGTGATAGGAGATTCTGCGGTTGGATCGCATCCATCAGCTTTTGGACACACTCGGCATTCCGTCTAGGGTCGGGCATTAAACTCTTGTAGTCCATTACGCTGTATCGTTGCTGTTGCTGGTCCTATTTATTTTATTTTTTTAGAGAATTTAATTACATTTCGTATAAGAACTTTCATAATTTACCATTAAATGAATACTTTTGAGTTTTACGAAAAATCAAATTTTCTTTTCGTCTTAATCTTTTTTCCTGCATTTTCTCGGTGACTTACTCTTCGGTGATAGATAGTTCAAGGGTTTTAGGAGGAAGAATTTAAGGAAGTTTCATCAAAATTGTAAAACTATTTTCGAAAAAATTGTAAAAAAATGTAAAATCGATAATATGAAGCGGTACTTCCGATTAGTCGATTTTAATGAAAATGCTGCTATAGCATACCTTAATTACATAATTTCAGTTTCGTAACATTTTTCTTTTTTGAGCTAGGCTGTTCAAATACAAACGGACACACACTGACCATTTTGCGAGACTCAGGGTATTTGGACTCAGTGGAACTTAAAACATGTATTTCCATTGAAAACTCGCATTCGAAATTTTTCACGAGCACAATACTTTTTTCTCTTACAATATATTTTTTATTTCTATTTATTTTGTTTGTATATGTATATATATTTATTTATTTTTATTTTTCCTGTACTGTTGATCTATATATGTGTGCGTTCATATGTTGATGTTTGATTAGTTATGTAAATTTTTCAATTATCTAGAAGTTGTACACTAGATTAAGAAAGGGTTTATAGTTAAATGGAAGAGAGAATTATGGAGAGGTGAGAAGATAGTTGGATGGATTAAAATTAATAAAAGATAGAAAGAAAAAATGTAGTGTAATAGAATAGGGATGAAGATGCTATGAATGATTAAGTGATAAAAGGGAAAGGGAAGGAAAAAAAAAGAAAGAAATATAAAATGTGTTTATATATATATATATATATATATATATATATATATATATATATTATATCCAACTAAGGATTGATCAGTACGCTGTGTATTGTAGCAACCCAATGTATTTGGGCAGCACTGATTTTCAATAAATCATTTCTCTCTAGATAAGTGAAAGTAATGAAACTTTGAAATCTTTTAATAATGAATACCAAATTATATATCAACAATATGAACCGCAATAGATTTTATCAGAATACATAAGTTTGTAACTGTAGTCACAAAGTATCCTACATAAAATTATATTTAAATCAAGAAGTAAGCGAAGTTTGTTAAGAATTCCAACGGTTTGTTTTCATTTCCAACTAATTTCCGATTAACAGATCGGTATCATTTTGAGTAAGCCTTATTGCAGTCGTCCTTATATCGGACCTACAGATTTTTTATGTTGGAAACAAGATTCCTAAAGTGCCAAGGCGGGGAGTACAGTTATCGAGTTTCGTAATTTCTTTTACAAGAACCTTTTTTTTCCCCCCCTTTTTCCAATTTCCTCCATTCGAGAAAGCAATGAGGTGTTGGGTATCACAAGAGTAATTATAAGTGAAAGAGACCAAACTCAAGTGCCGTCGATGGACGACAAAGAGGTAATTATTTACTTAAAGGAATTCCGAGCTGGAGAGGGCGGGATATATTGATTAGTTCAGAGGAATTTTATTATCATTGAACCCCTCTGATTTATAATTGAACTATACATTTTTTTTTTCAATTAATAAAAACTCTGATGATCCATTTGAATCTCAATCAATTAATTTATTATAACATACACGTTTCGGCCCTTTAGACCATTATCTAGGCAACACCTGCAAATAATCATAAAAATTTATTATTGGCTAATATGGCTTTCATTAAACCTTCAGAAAGTTAGGCTAATATAAGCCTACAGATTGAGGAGGGGATGATTTTAACGGAACTCAAGTTCCTGTCATTGGACCAGTATAAAGGGATGTTAAAATATACAATTAAAGAACTAAGTGAAAGAGCATGTTATGTAACATTTTAGGAACAATACAAATTTTTGCTTGGAAGAATATTTTAAATACCCCTTTCACATAGCCCTTCAACTGAATTCATCGAGCAGCAAAGCCGATTCTATCTTATTTTTATTGGCTAATCTGGATTTTTTCACACTTTAATAATTTAGAAATTATTACCGATTTAACAGGGCGTATAAAAAAATAATTACCGTTTTTCAACAAAATGTTAATATTTTTATTTATAATCTCTTATGATTCACTGTTGTCAACCATCTTTCAGCCGGTTGCTCGATGTCTTGCTGCTACTTCTCCTTGGGACGGCTGTCGAAAAACTCTTGAACCACAATGTCGACCTCTACAAAATTAATAGTATTATTTTTTTTCTTGAAGAAAGTGGGAATGGGAGGTAATAAGTGATAATCTGATGGAACGATGTCTGGACTGTATGTGGGATAAGTTCGATCCCCTGAAGATTTTTCAACTTTTTCTGCGTCCGACTGAAATTATCTTCCCGAGGGTTATCCTGCATTACCAAAGCTGGGTAACACTGATTATTTCGGACGTTTTCTATCTAAAACTCTTCACAGTGAAGTTCGGAGTTCGTTGAACATCCGTCAGAATCTCATGGAATCTCATCAATATCCACTATCGATCACCCTGAGTCCATCTTCGGTTCCAATGACGTACCTCCTCTGCTGATTTTTTTAAACCAATGCCGCGTTGTACGACGGTTAAGGACACTTTTATCTTCAGTTTGAATAATTTAATGTATTGCTTTAGCGGCTGTAGTTTTTTCTATGATTTTTAATGTTACGAGTATTTCGTAAGAAACCATCTTTCTTGTTCGGCTGCAGCTGATGAACTTAGGCTTTATTGCACGGGTCAAATGTTTAAAAACAAGCTTACTTAATCCTTTATATGAGAGTATTAGTTATTGGTAAACATTGAATAGGTTTGAAGTGCGTATTTACATCCTTTGATAAAAAATTGATAACACGGTCATTATTTTTGATATACCCCATTATAATAATCAAAATTATAAATAAATTTATGAGTTCATTTTACTTGTTTTATAAATGTTTCTTTTCCATTTCAGGTACCAAGTTCTTGTGTAGCGAAGTGATCGCCCCGGTGAAGAGTGAGGTTGACGACATCCGGCTTTACGTGATCAACTTCGAGGACTTGACTAACCCAACCAGCCCTCTTGACGAGCGGGGGAATAACAGGCTCAGCAAGTGTAAATATCTTTATATTATGATTATTCCTTAATAGAATTACCAGAAGTAGAGATGAGCGGTCAGCTCAGGAAATGATTGCTAGCTCATGTTATTAAACAGTAACTCTTTACACTTCATGCCTTCACTAGTGATTTTTTTTTTCTAGAAAAATTGTGTTGTGTAAATGATCCATACCATTCCCCACCAAATCAACAAATAAAAAAATTATTTTATGCTCAAGATTTTTTAAAATGAGTGAAACACAAAACAAATATTCGATAATTCAAAGTTTTAGATCTTTTGAATTTTTATTGTTTGAGTTGTAAATTAAAAAAAAAAAAATTGACTGTTTTTGACACGATTTGAATCATTCCAAATGTTATGGCTCCAAAGCTATTTGGCCTAGAAAGCTCATAATAGTGTCATTTTTTTTTTCAGAATTACGTGATCTTTAAACTAATATGTATATTGGCTTCACCAAATTAATCTCAATATGTTTAAAAAATTTCACAAAGTGATAAAAATTTTAAATACAAAATGAAATTTTTTTTGGAAAAATTCTGTTATAAGAATGTATGGTCCAAGTTTCATGATGGCGTTTATAACAGCTGTAAGGGCTCTATTATACAAAAATATAATAAAATAATAAGAAGAATAGGACTCCTACAACCTCATTTATTTATTGTTAAATCAGTTTGTAATGTTCATAAACCTTAAGAACTGGTCTGAATTTACCAGTCATCCTGGTCAGTCAATCGTTATCCTCACCTTGGCAATATTTTTATAATAATAATATAATTATATAATATAATATAATTAATATATTTATATAATAATATTTCGGTAATATTTTTAGAGATGTTTTGCTATCATTCTCGAGGTAGTTGGAGTATTGTCAACTAAAAGAAAAGAATTAAATCTCTTCAGAAATATCAGGACTTGGAAAGTTATATAAATGAAATAAATTAATGTCGTCTAAAATTAGCTTACGTCTTTCCAATATTATTTAAGAAAAAAAATTGTTTTTATGTTTTAAAATAAATAAAATTTTGGAAATTTTTAAACATTTCGAGATTGGTTTGGTGAAGTCATATAACTCTAAGAAGAATGAAAATCTTTTGAGCTTCCAAGGATAAATAGTTTTGGAGGCATCATCAAAAACAGTCGATTTTTTTTTTTTTTAATTTATAACTTAAAAATTAAAAATGGGGAAAATCCGAAATTTTGCATTTTTTTCTGTTAACTGTGAGTATTTCGTATGTACGAAAAATCATTGATTTCTGAGACATCAATTTCCAGACCATTGGTTGATTTGGTATGGAATGTATTTAAGTAAGTGAGGAATGTGAATTTAGATAATTTCTTAGCAATAAAGAAAGCGCACACGCACAAGTATTTATTTGGATACTATGATATCTCCACGTGATTATGGCAACGACCAAAGAAGCAGGATCACCATCATTAAAACTGACCAACATCCAGGACCTCATCAGATATTTAAAATACCAGCGAGGGTGACCCGGTACTTTAGAAAGTCAACCCGAGGGAAAAATAAACTATGAAGTATTTGAAAGAAACTAAAGCTTGGAACCGCATTGGAAGAAGAGTAAATAAAGGCTGTTATAGCTAAAATGACTATTGGATACGCATCACTTACGGAAACATGATAAAGGAAGATACTCCAAAGTTTGTGATTTGTAATCTTCAATTGACTCTATAGCTGGCTTCAGAAGGCTACCCTCTTAATTACAGCTATTTTCAAATATTGTGAATGGAACGAAACTAATAGTAATAGCAGAACAAACAGAAAAATTACTAGATTCCAAAAACCAAAAAAAAAATTAACTGTTGAATAAAATACTACAGATAAAAAATATATTGAAAATGAATATTAAAGTCCCATTATATCGAGTATCCCTAAGGAGTTTAACGTAACCTATAACTTATTAGTTTCACTTTTAGAGCCCTAGCAGACGACCGACTAATATTGTACACTGCCGGAAGATAAAGTTGTTTTAATAGAGCCACGGCAGATATCCTACGAATAATCGGAGGGATTAAATGTAGGAACGAAAATGAAATATGTCATATTTTTTTTTCCATCTATATAATATGTAGTCACAATGCCACCATGATTGGATTTAATGTTTGGACTTAGGGAGCGTCCCCAAGCCCCAGAGTTTTTACCATCAGAGGCCTTCCTTCATACCATCAGAGGGGTAGAGGTGGTCAGTCCATCACCTTTTCTCAAGAAAACTAACTTTATGCTGACAATTTTTAATATCGCATAATATTACTTATGAAAGTAATTTGAGAAAGACCTGAGTCTACTACGCTACCCATAGAAAAACAACAGGCAAGATATGTATACCAATATACTTTATGATAGAATATTAAAAAAAAAAATTCTTAACTCATCATAAACATTTTCATTCTTATTTAATCAAATATTTTTTTTTAGCGTGCCCTCCCTACCAATGTGTGCCGCTAAGCCGCGTGGACAGTTTAAACTAAGAAAACTTTTAAATGATTATGGAAAAAATGACAAATAAGTGAATTTGTCTTATTTGATTATAAACTTAAAAGTTTGAAAATGGCCAAAAATGTGTTAAAAAATGCCGAAACGTTTAACAAAATTTTTAATAATATGACTGAGTAACAAAGTTTTATTAATAAACGTATGTAGAATTATATGGTCTATTCTTTTGATTTCAATTGATTAATGTTATGTAACATAATTAATATAAGTAAAAAGAAAATGTTTAGCTCATTCTTATATTATATTAATCATTAAAATAAGCATGTAAAATAATGATTATAATTGTTACAATAATAAGAGTTGAACGATAAAATGTAATAAGAGTTGGAATATGTTTTTAGATTAAACATCTTTAAAATGAGCAAAGAGCCCGAAACGTTGTTAGTATGTAAAAGTAAATGAATAATGGAGATTAATCTAAAAGAATTATTAAATAAAGTCCTCATCAGATAAAACTGTAGTTAAAAACATTTTTTTTTTATATCAAAATAAAAGAAGCCATTTTCAGAATTAGTAAATTTTAATTCTATCTAATTCGTGCTTATATATATGACGGAGGGACATTTTTATTTTAAGAAATATTTCGCGAAATCGGTTGTAAATGCAGGGTATACTGCAAGCAAGGATAAGCGAGAGAAACTCCGGTTGGATTGTTGACGCACCTGCATCAGACAGATCAGAACGGGGTCTTTCATCTACCAGACCCGAAGCACAGGGTAGTCTATCACAGTGGGGCCGTGGAGTAATGTTATATCTTTAGTCTACGCTCATTAAACAAAACCAGAAAAAAATATTAAATTGACTGTTGTAGACCAGCTGTACAATTGTAGCTATAGTTAAGATTAGTTAAAATTACAGGTAAAGAATTTTTTTATTGATTGCTTGGCAGTAAACATTTACACTGCTGCTTAATTTAGTGCATTAGCCTAATAAAATATATACATTTTTAAATACTATTTAGTGCTACCCTCACACCATCTTAATAATACATCTTGGATATCGAAAACCAAGTCTGATATCACAATATTAAGGTCATTAGATGGGAATACATAGCAGTGCATTAACACTTAAAGTAGCTACGTCAAGTTTAAATATAAATACTTTTAAATTTACCTCCAATAACATTGGGACCTAATATTACTTAAAAATAAATATCAATTCTAAATATCTGGTGGATCTTTCTATCCCGCTTTGGGTACAAAATTTGTTTACTATATCTTATATTATAAGATATATTTTATATTATAATCATTTATTAGATATATATTTACGTTGTGCGATGTGTTTTATATTATAAAATTATTTTATCTAGAAATTCAGGAATGAGAGAAACAAATTATCATCAAAATATTAACAAGCGCTTATTCTGCTGTAGTGAATTTCATTTTATTGAATCAACTAAAGGGGGGAGGTTCCATTGTAACTACTGAGAAAAGGTGCAAAATATCATAGTTATTTATTAAACCTTAATTAATTAGATACATAATTTATTTATTACTGTAAACAGCACCGAAACTCTGACAGCGATGTATGCAGACGATACAACAATTTAAACAAAATCCAGCAAACGCCTCACAGACTTTACAGCATCGTCTAACAAACCTTCATGAGTTGTGTAAACTTTGAAAAATTCGAATTAATCACGAAAAACCTCAGCATATCACTTTTACTCTCCTACAAGAAATCTGCCATACAATATACCTCAACAATGCAGTAATTCCGCAGACAGACAAAATTCAATACCTTGACTTGACATTGACAGAAGAATGACATGGGACCCACACATCAAGAACAAACAAAAAACGCAAAACAAAAACTAAAACTATTATACTCACTTTTTTCAAGAAATAAATTGAACACGTATACTTACTTACTCAAGCCCATCTGGACCTACGCTTCACAGATTTATGGGACAACCAAAAAAACCCACATACAAAAACTTCAAATTTTTCAATCAAAAACTTGTAAGACTAACACCTTGGTATGTCAACAACATTACTTTACATACAGACCTCAATATGCCAACAGTTAACGAACACACTACAAACGATTTCACGATAACTTACAAGGACATCCTAACACACTTATACAAGACATGACCAGAACCAACATGCCTGGCAACACGCAGAAGATTGAAGAGGAGCTGGATGAGGGATCTTCTAGCCTAACCATGCACGATAATCACGCCAGGAAGAGGTACCGCTGGGTGCAACTCTTTCTCATACCTTTCATGCCACGATAACGTGTTCTTTGCCAGCCATTCACTGGTTGTCTCATCGACAGGTATGAATATAAAAAATAAAGCCCCCTCCCCCAAAAAAATTATTACTGTATAATGATACAGTAATGATGTCCCTTGTTAATAATTAATTACCACAACAAATTAATCAACAGGTAATCTCAATATTAGTTATGAAATGTTTATAAAATTTCTATTAACATAACTTAAAGATAGAGACGGGACAGGCTATATAGTATCCGCAATACTCAATTGTTAAGCGGATTTAGCAGGTGTAAACAAAGGACACGGTCGGACGCACCCAAGGGTTTCATTACTTAGATAAAATATGTAATTTTTTTAAATATATCTCTTCTGTCAAGATTAAAGCGGGTATTTTAAAAATGTCTCTGTTTTTTTTAATACGCTGTCTTCTTCTTAACATACTTTAGCAATATATTCTTATTATTATCTACCCGTTGCTATAATTTATTAATAGCAGGTGGCATATAGTTTTCCAGGACACCCGTGATATGATTCTACAATATTTAGACTTCGAAGCTATGAGTAATGACATCGTTTCTTCGACGTTTCGTCGCTTCTACACTCGTGTAACTACTCTCCACATCAACATCGGCCGTAACTTATACCTCAGTTGGAACAAACGTAAATTATTATATGATAAGAGTGAAGGACTGGTTAATGGGTTTAATTGAATTTGGTTGAATTAACAATAAAATTAATCAATTTTCTTTAACTCAACTAATACATTGGTTGCTGAAAAGATAATTAAAATACTGATTAATGATTATGTTCCCGAAGTGGAGTATTAAATCTCGAACAGAGTTTTTGCTCATGACATAATTATTCATTTACTTTCGACTCTCTTTTCTAGTTGATGCACTGTAGAATTGCTGATGATATCCTGGTATAAATTGGAAGCGAATTTAATTGGGTATTGGTTTGCAAATTTGGTTTAAGGCATGTGTGAAATGCATTTTACGTTTTATTATCTTGCTTGAGAAATGATTCTAATGTTTTTGTCTTGTAGATTTTTTTCTTTGAATTAGTTTTAAATAAAATGCACTGAAACTAATAAAATCTAAATCCTAATAAGCATATGCTGTTTTGTATAATTTGTATAATAATTTTCATTGGAATATTTTTTTAGAAACGTTATCCGTTGTTAGGATCTAATTTTGGAGCTTAATTAATTTAATAACATGAGCGGTTATAAATTTGTTATTAAATTTTAATTCATAAAATTAAAAGAAAAAAATATATATTCTTGCATATGCTAATAAAATGAAGTTTGCAAAAAACATTTTAAAAGGAAATCCTATTTTGTGAAAGACCTAGAAATCACCATAGGTTCAAATAATCAGTTCTGATAAAATTACAAACAGAATATCTACAAGCTATTCATATATGAAAGAGTACTTGATGCGAGTAAATGTGGCTTTGGTAATTATTAAAAGGACTATTAGCATGACTTAAGGCCTGGAAAGGCAATGAAGGATAAATGAGCATGTCTATATTTCGGAGAAATATGACAAGAATAAAACAAAGCAACGAACACGTAAATCGGGCTTGTTATTCAAATGAAATGGATATCTGGATAGATACTTCTTGAAAATCGTTAAGCAAAATGATTAGCTTGGTCCCTCTGAAAATGTGTATGGTTGTTTTTGCTGAAAAAAAATCTGATTACAGCGTAATGTCTACGCTAAAAGTTGAAGAAAAAATGATGAAAATACTGTCAATACGTTAGAAGATATAAGAGCCTGAAGGTAGCCTGAAGTTCTGTTTGGTCCTTGAAAACTGTCGCGGAATCCTTACGCCCTTACACAGATGGAAACAAAAGTTTGCCGGACCTCCTACTGTGTGTAGAGGCCAGGTCGCTGAACTTGGTGTAATTCTTTATAAGAAGCTCTCGATATTTTGGTTTATTATTTTTGATCTTTATGGACCTTTGTAATCGACCAGGGGAAAAAAAGTTTAACCCACCCCTCAAAATTTGAGGTTTTACGTTTCAAGATACGTTGAATCCAAATATTGAATAATAAAAATATCCGCCGATACGCCGCCAGCGGCTTTTCTCCGAGACTACTGTACCGATTTTCTTGATATTTTGGCAATGAAGTCACAGACCACCCAGAGTGATCCTCGGAACTCGACATTACCGTCCGTTGTTTAGTTTCAAAATGGCGGCCGGTTAGAGATTTTTTAAGCCCATATTTAGGCCATTTATAAAGATAGAGGGAAAATGTTAAGTGCCTTGGAATCATCATACCAAAGCATAAGAAAATAACCTTTGTAATCGACTATGAAAAATTTCCCCCTCCTCAAAATTAGAGGTTTTACGTTTCAAGATAGGTGGAATCCGTATATCGAATAAAAAAAAAGTCCGTCCGTCCGCCGTCTGTCAGAGTTTACTACCATATACCGATTTTCTTGAGATTTTTGCAACAAAGTCACAGGCCACCTCAGGTTGATCCTCGGAACTCGACATTACCATCAGTTATTTAGTCTCAAAATGGCGGGCGGTTAGAGATTTTATAAGCCCATATTTCGGTAATTTATACAGATAGAGGGAAAATGTGTTTTGGAATCAGCATACCTAAGCATAAAAAAAATAAAATCTGTATAAATGCTTTTGGTTTATTATTTTCAATAATAGACCTTTGTAATCGACCAGGAAAAAAAGAATTTTATCCCCCCTCAATTGTTTTAATCTTGATATTAGTATCAAATTTTTGCACGCCAACTTCCTGATTAGATAGTATGAATAGTTTTCAACATTATAAAATATATATATATATATATATATATATATATATATATATATATATATATATATATATATGTATGTATAAACACACACATATAGATATATATATATATTTTTTTTGCCGCTTAATCATGTTTAAAACAGATATGTTATATTACGATCTACTATTTTTGTATTATCAATCTAATATTGGTTTACATTTTCAACGAATCAGAGCAGGTAATTTATTTTTGTATTATATGCTTAATATTATTATTTATCAAGATTTTGAGGTAGGCAAGAACATAGCACTTACTGAGTGTGTAAGTATATGATAATGTGATCAGTCTCCATGTGGACGACTGTTTCAGTCGATCGTGCCAGGCAGTCTTTTCGTCAATCTCTGAGAATGGCCAACCTTCGAAGAGGGAGGACCCTGGGACCGCCGACGACCACCGAAGAATCCCTCACACCAAGCCCATCAGGGTGAGTACATCTATCAACATTTATTATATAGAAAATATTTAATAAATAATTTAGTTATTTTTTACGATACATTAATAATGGAATTGAGATGGTATAGCGGGAGGAATATTCGTTGACTATGTACATATCCTGATCGAGCGCATTAAACGTTCTCTTGACAACGAATTGGTGGGCATTGTCAAGACTTTTTATTCTTATTATTCCGCTTGTATTATAAAACAGCTTGGAGAAAACTGGAGTTCTCTACGATCATCGGTTCAAAAGATATTAATTTTCAAAGTCGCGATATCGATAAAAAAACCCGTGTTCACACATCACACATTCTGGAAAGTTCGAGTCCTTCATTCAACAAGAGCACCTGAGTATAATTTATTACCTATATGTATTGGATATACATGGTAATTTCATTTACCAGACGCCCACATGAAAATAAAATAAACTTTATTAAATGATATAAAATAAAAATTAATGTATTAATGACCTAATTACTTGAATATTGCTAATAATTATAATGTTTTTTATAGCATACTCACTCTGGTATTGATTCATCTAAACTTTTCGGATTTTTTTAATATTAAAGTCTATTATTATGTTATCGGGACCTTAGTTTTTAAAAATACTATTACTTTTAAGATCGCGCACTTAGGTATTGATTTAATCAAACTTTTCGGATTTCTTAGATATTAAGGTCTATTATTATGCTATCGGGGTCTTAGTTTTTAAAAATACTATGACTTTTAACATCGCTCACTTAGCTATTGATTTAATTAAACTTTTCGGATTTCTTAGATATTAAGGTCTATTATTAAGTTATCGGGGCATTAGTTTTTAAAAATAATGTGACTTTTAAGATAGCACACACCTATTTATTTAATCAAAGTTTTCATATTTCTTCGAAATTAGGATCTAATATTATGTTATCGAGGGCGTAGTTTTTAAAAATACTATCGAATTTCAGATCGCGCGTTGACGTATAGATTTATATAAACTTTTCGGTAAGGTCTATTATTATGCTATATTAGATTATTATTCTAGTTTACCTGACATTAGAGTATAATAAATTAGTTTATTCTCCACGCGTTTTAACCCACATTGTAGTTCTTTATGACAGTTATTGACGAGAAAGAAATAATTTACAGTATTAATCTGTGCGATGATATTCAGGGGGGGGGGGGAGTGAGGCAGTAAAATAAAACAGAAATTCATGCAAAACTGTTTAGTGAAAAAATGATTTTCGGCATAAATTGTTGACATTCTAAATAAATATTCATTATAATAATTATTGAGATTAAAATAAAATGAATAAATATACGAAAATTCACAAAAGCAAGGTATAGGATTAAAGAATTGGGTTTTAGAAGCAATATTATTTCTAAAAGGACTCTAAATTTGTACGATAATTAAATTAATTAATCATGGTTTATTTGTATTAATTTTGACCTTTTAATATTATTCAGAATTGTTTCAGATTAATTATGATTTTTTTTTAAAATTAGTCGTGATTTTTCTTGATTAATCATGATAATTTTAGATTGATCATCATTTTTTTATTAGTATTGTTTTTTTGTTTTTTTAAATTAGTGATAATTTCTATTAACATTCCGTTTTTCTCTAAATTATAGTAATTTTCTCAATCAGACATGTTTTTTTTTTTTAATTTATACTGATGTTTTATTATTTTTTTTTGAATATATTTTTTATTGGTGTGGTTCTATTCTAAAACCGAACTGTTAATTCATGTATTTGTACTGTCTGATGTATCTTTTGATTTTTTTATTATTTCTTTTTTATGATTTTTTTAATTATTTTTTTATTTATTTTTATGATTTTTTTTTATCTAGTTGGAATTTTTAAATTGTCGTAAGCATTGTTTTATCTTAGTAAAACTTTAGGGAATATCTTTTTTAAAGTCAAAATTACAAACGATATTTATAAATATATTTTAAAAAATCCTGTGTATACGTAATGAGGATTTCTAACCTCAAAGTGATATTTTCATGCTTTATTTTTTAAGCTGTATTTTCAATGAGGCAGTGTATGCCTGAAAATTTGAGAACTTGTTCACATAATTGTAAAATAAAAAAATCTCTAGCTCATATTTTCGTTTATTTATAAATACTATATTAAGTCAGAAGAGCTGCGATGTTTGATAAAGGCCATCTGTTAATTCTCTAGCTTGTTGAAAGCCACAGGTGGTGACACCGTCCAAGTTAAGTAGTCAATCCTTTGCTACTTAAGCATTTAGTTTACTTTGTGTATTATGTTGCATTCCTTAATTTATTTTGTAAGATATGCCTTCATGTTGTTCTAAAACTTATCTTAATTAGAAAATTAAAGAGAAATTGGTTACTTTCTCCAAGTCAATCAAGAAATTAGTTCACAATGTGCTCTTGCGGATAAAGGAATAAAAATTATATCAAATATCAAAATATCAAATGCCAATATTTTAAATTTTATTTTTCAATTTTTCTGACGAACAACTTTCAATTCCCACTCCATAAAAAGCTCGGGTGATAAATTACAGGAAAGCATTTTGTGATACAAATTTTTATAGAGGCTTTCTAGAAAATAATTTAAGATTTTAAAAAGAAGTAATTTCTGCTGATTACTGAAAAATCATGAAGTGGATAATTATTAATCGCGTAGTAAAATTGCCACCTTAATTAATAATTATAATTGATGTTTCGTAAATTATCAGTGTAATAACTATTTAATTGTTAGTTGTTATTTTATTTGTTGCAGCCTTAAATTGATATTCAAATTATATAATCGTGTACTTATTTTTATTAATTTTTTTTTTATATTTTAATTATTCGTCTTTATTTCTTATTGTTCTATATATGAGTCATTATTCGTGGACCAAAGTGTGAGGTCTAGTTAATAAATAATGATATAAGTGCATATAATATATAATAATGATCGCTTTTTATTTATTATAAAAATTGTATTTCATTTAATATGTCTCTAATTCGTTTGTTTAATTAATAGGGTATAATTAATTTATCTCACACACTTTGTAATAATTTAATAATAATAAAAATAATAATGTAATAATTTAACTAAAAATAATTTAACTAAAAATTATTGAAACTAAAGATATTTTAAAGACACTATATATTTTTTGTTTTATTGATATTATTTCCTATTTGTATTCACTCTCTCGCACACACACCTCCCCCACCCCTTTAATTTTGAATTTTTTTGATAACAGTATCTGAAATTCAATTAAAATCAATAAAAATTATTTTTTTATTATTTATTTTTATTATTTATTATTATTATTATTTATTTATTAATTATTTTTATTTTTTAATTACAGTGCTATCTGAAGTAATAAGAAAATTATTAGGAAATATCGAATTGTGTAAATCGATACTTACAGCCCTAATACTTATCGCCTTTGAGTGTGGTTCCATATTAAATATTTTTAAGTGTTTAAATTGTATTAATAAAAATCTTCAATTTCTTGTATTATGCCAACAACCATAGAAGTTACCTCTAGGCGCCAGCTACTCGTACCATCTTCGTGGTAATGGATTTCTTGACCCTTGACTACTTAAAAGCGTCTTTACACATTTGCCAAGCCTAGGAAAATCAAATGCCAAACATGCAAACAGAGTTTACAGGAGCTTAGCAAACTAACCTATCCACACTCTACTATTCCGGCTGTTAATTTCGGTTTAAAATAGTTTTGTAAAGAAACAATTATTATATGAAATAAAAACATATAAATATATAATTTATATAAATACATAAATGTATGGATGCAACACTAGCGCTGATAGAATATTTTTTTTTTCTTTTCGAGTAAAGATTTGTATTTTTGAGTCACCAGGCTTGCTAATTAAATTGATAATACGTTAATGTATTTTTTTTTATAGCGTTTACGGATAATGTATTAATAATACACTGATGTACAACATTATGGATATCTCGTGTGTATTCAATATTTTCCAGTCGCTTTGATCTTAACCTACTGACGCAACTTTAAATTCTGTACTTATATATTTATTAATAATTTTCAATTTACAGTAGCTTCTATATTTGTAAATTAAATATTCTTTGAAGACTATTTGTAATTATTGGATGTTTGAACCTGGCGTACGTCTTTAGATCGTTTATTATAAATAAACGGATAAAATGCAGTCGAATGTTGCTCGTTTTAAACATTAAGATTATTTCTGTCGTTTTATTTCGAATAAGAAACAGTTTATTTATTTTAATTCTTTAACTACGCGAGTGTAGAGGAAGTGTAGTTAATGATAGATCTTGATATTTTATCTCACTTTCTTTACCTAGTTTTAGGTCTCCTGATTCCAAAAAAAAAAAACGTTTTATGCTTGCTTGTGTTGTATACAATCAAAGTTCTTCCGTTCTATGTACTTGTTTTCTCCAATAATTTTAAATATTTAATAAGTATTATTCCGAAGTATCAAGTGATCGTTTAAAAATTTAATCTTTTATACAATGTATTTTTTCTGTTTTTATTAAACATTGCATTATCTTTAAATTTATCAGATTTATGAAAAATTTTCAGAGAATTACTTTTGAAGGTTGTAGAAGACCAAGAATTCAATGCGATTTTTGAGCGAAAATAAAATAGTAAATCGAAATAATTCAAACGATTTTTGCAGATTTTATTATTTTTGATCATATATTTTGTTTTTCAAAATTATAAATAAACAAATAAAAAAACCTATAATGTCTATAATTTTTAAATTTAATCACAGACATGTCGATTTAAATTGTTTGCGGATTTAACTGACTAAAAAGAAGTCTCCGTTGATACTTCATTAAAAGAAATAAAAAAAAAATTGAATAATTTCAATTTTTGCAAAATTTCTTGGCCAGAATTCAATAAACAAATCTCAAAAAAAAATTCTACATGTTTGCCTGGACTTGGAACTACGCCCTTCTAATTTCTCTTTCATATTTCATCGAAAATGGTTCAATAGTTCGGAAAAATGAGACCATCTTAGAGATAGAGGACGGTAAAAAGGAAAACTATCGTTTTTTAGGCTTGTGGAGTCCTAAGTTTTTATTTTAGTAAGATATAGAAAAAAAAAATAGCCGAAGCTATCCACTTCTCTCCCGGCTCTTCTTCTTCTTCTTCTTCTTCTTCTTTATCTTCCTCCTTTAGTGCCTTTCAGCGTGGAGGTGCCCCGATCCAAGACTGCCAAGCTTCTCGATCTCCAGCCAGCGCTTTTATTACATTCATAGACCTTCCCTTCCTTTCACCAATCCCTGAGATGTGGTTCATCCATTGTAATCTTGGTCTTCCTCTAGGGCAGCGTCCGGTAGGCCTGGCTTCAAAGAATTTCTTTGGGCCCCGGTCCTTATCCATTCTGCAAAGATGACCAAACCATCCCAGCTGTCGTCTCTCCACTGTTTCCTTCAGTGCAGTCACTCCCAGGTCTCCCCTTATTCTCTCATTCCTAACTCTGTCCCTCCTTATTTTGCCTGCCATTCTGACATTAACAATGTCGAAAAATCAAAAAAGAGAGACAAAAGTTGCTGCTAGTGTATTATTGGAAAATTCCAAAACAAAGCCTCTAGTCTCTCATATATAGCTATAAATAACACGGGCCAACAAAAAAAAAAAATTTTAAAAACTTTTTTAACTTTAATAGTTGATCTTTACAGATTTTTATGTGCTGAATCTAAATCTGGCCTTAGTTTTTTTAATCGCCCATAGTTTTCTGTAGGTTTCAGGCTCATCAAACATCCTAACTTTTTAAACTTCTGTAACATGTTCGCTACAATAGAGACATACTCTGGGTCTTTTTCATTTCCCAATAACTTTGTAAAGACTTTCTTGAATGATACCCGTGCTTCTTTCTCATTTAAGATCATTATGGATTCAAAGTTAACATCAAACATCATTTTTCTAATGTCAGGTCCGACAAAGACGCCGTTTTTTAGTATAGCTTCTGAAAAGCCTGGAAACTTTTGGCAGAGATACATGAAACATGGTCCATCTTTAGGCAAATCCTTTACAAATTGTTTCATGAGGCCTAACGTAAGGCCTTTTTTAATATCATATTTGGATTCAGCACCCTGAAAACTATAGGAATAAGATATTTTCAATACAAAAGTTTTTTCATCGTTGGCCTGTGTAATTAACCAGTCAACGTTTCGCCATTTCAGGCAACCTCAATTCGGAAAATGATAACATCACATGAATGAAAACTAGGGACAGGATATATTCAACGATCTCAAATCAACTAGCAGATATTCTATCGCTTAAATTCCGACCAGAGATAGCACATCACACATCAACAATCTAAAAAAAGACTAATCGTTTAGAGATAGATAGTACATCAATCCAAGACGGTTCAACGTATATATATATATATATATATATATATATATATATATATATATATATATATATATATATATATATATATATATATAATTTTACAAAGCTAGAGAATTAAAGAAATATTATAATATTATATTATAAGTATTTGGCTTAATTTTTGGGAAGTATTAATTTTAAAATTTGTTTTTCGAAATTAAAAAAAAACTATACCAAGCATCAACATTAATGTTTCACGAGAAGCCAATTTAGCTGCGAGTAAAGATGAAAAATTAATATATGTTTGTTGATTAAGGTGAACACTCCAATATATAAAAATAAGCCTGCCTTTATTTTTCCACTTTATTTATTATGCTGCAAATTTTCGGCCTAGAAGCCATCCTCAGGCATCTTAAAATTATTTAAAATGAATATACTGTCATATTTAAGTCCAAAGCGGATCAAGTCGAAATATAAACTTCAAAAATAAAATAACATTATATTTTTTTTTGGATTTTCACCTGTGATGGCTGTGATGACTGAGATGGCTCCCGTATAGTTATTTTATTTTTGAAGTTTGATGCTGTATATTTCGACTTGGTCCGACTTGGACTTAAATATGACAGTGTATTCCTTTAAATAATTTTAAGATGCCTGAGGATGGCTTGTAGGCCGAAAATTTGTATCATAATAAATAAAGTGGTGAAATAAAAGCTGCCTGCCTTTATTTTTATGAAAAATTAATTTAAAAATCATGCAAAAAAATAATGTAAATGAATAATTGTGCTAAATAAATACTTGAAAGAATTTTTTTCTCAGTTAAGGATCAACCAGAAACTGCTTAAAAATAAATATGGACCAGCTATAATATTTTTATTTTCAGAAAAAAATGTAAGAATAGAAATTCCGGACGAATGCATCAGTCTCCATCACCAAAATATAAATTGACAGGTGACAGTGTTGCTCGTGTGCCGGCAACATCACAAGGGTTTATTTTAGACTGACATTCTTGAACTAATTACTAATTAGAAAATTTAAATATTTGTATAATTGTACTTTGGCAAATTTTGAGTATTATTATTACTATAAAAATCAATAAATAGTCTAAATAATCGTTATATCTAAGAACAAAAAAGCGTTGTATTTTCAAAAATTTGTGACAGGTTGAGTTGAATTGTAACTTTTTTCAATTTTTAAATTTATATATGAATCTATTTTATCAATTATATGGTATCCAGCAACTGACATATTATTTGTTTAATGCTTTCCTTTAAATTATTTATTTAATTTTTTTTTTCTTCAATTTTACATCTACATCCGTAGATCACTCTGGGGCAATAAACGGAATGGATTAAGATGATATAATGGTATGTCAAGTCAGTACCATCAGTATCCTAAATTGAACTAACATAATAATAATAATAATAAAAGGCTTTGCGAACCCGGAGGTTCGATGCCGATACCACTAATCGCTGTTTACAAATCTCGGTCCACCGACTACCTTCCAAACCCAAATTCATTAGATCACTCATAATACAATCCTCCCACCTACGTTTCGGTCTACCCCTCGGACGTTCACCAGTCGGCTCAGCGTTTATTAACTTTTTAGGAATTCGTTCGTTACTGAGCCCAACAACTTTGCAGGCCCATTTCAACCGTCGCGGTGATATCACTTCGATTATATTAACAGGGTGCATCCTCCGCAATTCCGAGTTGTGTAACCTTCTGAATTCTTCAGTTGACTCATCCTTTTTCGGATCAAATATTTTACGCAGTACCTTATTCTCGAATACCTTAAAGGAGTTGTTCGTCCTTCAAGGTTAGCGGCCACGTTTCACACCCGTACAGAACTGTAGGCAAGACAATAGTTTTGTATATTCTAAGTTTTAAGTTTCTGGACAGAATGCGCGACCTAAGTAATGTTGATACCGAAAAATAACCGCGCCTTTATTTCCTCTTGAATTTCGTTTTTTCTAGTAATCACAGACCCCAAATACTTAAATTTCTCAACGTCTTCAAACCTATTTTCTCCTATAGCTATTTCCTCAAAATCGCCTTTGTTTCAATTGCTAACCATATATTTCGTCTTATCCGTATTTATTTTGAGGCCAACTTCTTTCCCAGCTGTCATCAACGTTGTTGTATTTAGTTTTATAGTTTCCGCGTCCTCACTTAATAATACTTAATAAATTGAACTAACAAAGTATTTAATTCATGGAGATCTCTTAATCAATTCCTTTTCATGCCTATGACATGCATAAGTTTGCTGAAATGTCCATGGAGTTCGGCAAAAAATCACTTATATTTTTGTTTCTGGCGTGCCAGGCTGAACAAATGACGATTCTTAATTATTGCTTATTGGATAGTCTGTATTTTCTTTTAATGAGTTTTTTAATTGTCCTGTAAACTGGTTAGGTCTAGGTCCGTAAGAATTTTAGTAAATGTAATTTTAACTATAAGTATTTGCCGAGTAAAAATAATCTGACAGTGATCGGAGTTTGTAGCCAGTAAATCGCCAGGTGTATGCTAAAGGTTAGATAGTCATAGTCACCGGTATTTTATGTTGCTTACAAATTGGTCTCGATTTCTCCGAAAGTAGAGGACAGTGAATTATGACTGTACAGCCTTGATTCCGGTCAATAGCAGATCCTTCCTACTTATGATTTTTTTTTTATTTAGCGTCACTTAAAAATAAATAAATAAATAAATTAGAAAATATTTGTATAATTGTACTTAGGCAAATTTCGGGTATTATTTTTACTATAAAAATGAATAAATAGTCCAAGTAATCGTTCTATCTGAGAACAAAGTAAGTATTGTAGTTTCAAAAATTTGTGATAGGGCAGTTAAGCAAAAACAACGCGTAACAGTTAAAAGAAACAACGCAACAACACAGATACACAATTTAAAGCAGTACATAAGTTTGGTAAGTGTGCATTTACTTTGTGAAATAGGAAAAACATTGCTATTAAGATTTCACAAAGCACACTGTTTGGAATATTTATGAGATGAGGCAAATAATCTTCCTTTTTAATGACTCATTGTAAAGCAGTAGCACTTTGCAGAAAATCTATGCTGAGGGATTTGAGATTTAATTTTGAGCCCACCATTTTTCTTGGCTCTCTCAGTCAGTTCCGTGAGCTGTCGCCCCGCTTTTATCAAGTCACCGGTTGCCAAACCTTAAAAAGAGCTCTTGACATGGTTCATGAGCGGATGACTCATGCGCCATAGCTGACCACTAGTTATTGTACTCTAAATGCCAGCATTGCAAGGAACAAGCCCATACAGATATTTTAGTAGTTTGGTTGATTTTTGAAGGCTGCTTGTTTAGGTTCATCGCCCTAATGTATTCCAACTAGAGCAGGAAGGACGAGTTAACCTATAGGTTACAACCTATTCTAGACTGAGTGAAAAAGAGGAAATTTATTCCGTGGGTTTGTCTCGAAATAATAGTCAATCCATCCAGGCCTTAGTCTGAACTGGTAGCCTGGTTGTATCCCTGTATAATTAACTCGGTTTTACAATACACAGCAAGTAATATATAATAATACATAATAAATAATAATACACAGTAGTTATGAACTGATTTTTAAGATTTGTCTTCGGCACCTCGAGACGGGCTCATGTGTCTCACCTTTACGGCGTATTAAAGTAGCTCCTCCCTTCCAACCGTAGACAATATTTTCTCGGATCTTTCCTGTACCAAACTATCACCATCCACCACCATCCCTACATCTACAGCCTCCTGCAATTCAAATCGTCGGTCCACGCCCTGGAAACAAGATCTCGCCTTTCTGACCTCTATACCCCTTCCCACAGAACCAAAACATTCGAACTTTCCTTTCTCGTACGCTCCTCTACCCTCTGGAATTCCTTTTCTTCCAATTTCCGCCATGCTTCTTCTCTATCCTCATTCAAATCCCTCATTTTCCAACACATTCTTTCTCTCCAAAATGAAGCTCTCTAATTGCGAAATTTCAGTTTAGGATTAACATCTGAAGTGAATAATAGTTTTTTAATGTGCAAACTTCAACTTTGCAAATCTACTCATTATTTTTGTATTTTTCATTTTTCTTTTCTTTTTTTCTCGTTTTTTTCTCTTTTTTTCAAATTAATTATATTTTTCGAGAAAAGAATTTATTTGATTTGCTTATTTCTTTCACTAAAAATATTTTAAACATTAACTGATCTGTATTTTGTAGTCTTATGGCCAGATATTGTTTCTGTTTTATTTGCTCAATCATGTTATTTTTAAGGGACCTAGCCCCAAAATAAAGTTCTTCTTCTATCTATCTATCAAATACTGTTGTGATGTTTTAGATGCGAAATATGTAGGTCATTTGCGCACGATTGACAGAAAAATACTAATACAGTCAAACTGTATCTGTATAGATGAAGTAATCATAAATATTAGTATTAATAATGAGTTTATTTATTTTTCGAAGGATAGAGATGAGGTTTAGTAAAAAAATAAATCTTTAATAAAATCCTACTGATCGCCAGGAGCTATAACTGAGATAGAAATGATTAAAAAAAACTGACACGTTTTGAAGGGCTGTAAAAAATAAAACAACATCTAGCAAAAACTATTTATATTTTAAAAAAGTACATTGAATATAGTTTTATTTCAATAAGTTTCAAAAATTATATCTTCCAAATGTCGGCCGTTGTTGATTACGCGTTACCGAAGACATTCCCGAATATTTTCCATCACACTAAGTCGTTTCCGATGAAATGAAATTGATTTCTTCTTGACTGATCCTCTCCTTTAAATCAACCAGAGAACGAGGCAGGTGTTTAAACACCTTGTCCTTGAGTTATCCCCAGAGAAAAAAATCGCATGAAGATAAATAAAAGCCTGCACAATTCACTCAAAACCCCAAACAAACTTCGAGGTGTGTGAGTTCTATCTTGTTGTAACAACACATCCTTTACGTCGTTTTTATCCGACTTAAAGGCGTGGATGGTCTGTAACATGTGTACGTAACGGTCTGAATTATCTTTACACATACTTTCTCAAAAAGTACGGACCGATAACACCGATGTCACCAACAGCTGCCAAACATTGCCCTCCCAAAATGTGTCCGTTATTCCTATAGAAACGAGGGTTGATCGAAAGGCCGACATTTCGAAGATTTAATTTTTAAAATAATTTTTTAGACACATTGGTTTGTTTTGTACAGCCCTCCAAAATGTTTTTTCAACGTAACATTACTTAATTAAGACTTAGGTTAGATTGATTTGTTCAAGCCGTATTTAATCTATACCTAACCGTATCTATACCAAAATCAGCCTGTGACGGACAAAATTAACACTTAAAAAAAATCTGTGGACCAAAGATACAGAGATTTTAAATTTGAACTCCTTGATATTTAATTGGAGCTGTTTATTTATTTTTAGAAAGCTAACCGAACGACTACTCCAGCGACCTCAACATCTCGATTTTTCGAAGAAGAGATGCCTCGATTTCGACTGTTCCGCGTTGCTGGAAAAGCTCAGGTGAGTTCACACGGCACTTTGGAAGACTCATACCTTCTTCGACACAGCCAAAGGTTCACGATTTGTGCTAATGTTGTCCTGTGATGTCTGTTCAGTTTGTTCCCTGTGGTCAGTCGTGTTCAAAATATTGCATTCAAGGAATTCACCAAGCATTCACCTTCTACCGTATTGCTTACGTCACAGTTATATCCTCTCACTACTGTGCGTCTGTCTCATAACTTTTTTAGTTAGGATTAACTTTCATTAAGCAGGAATATCCTCAATGCACAAGTTGTTGGAGTGGGCCAATATTCCTCGCAATGACTCAGTTGCGAATCAAGGATTTAATTTTGGGTGCGGCTGAATTCTGGGGTCTGAGTATGGAGATAGTAGGGGTGTCAGGTACTGTGAAAAAAAAGGTTATCGGTTATTTTACCTTCGATTATAACCGATCGGTTATAACCGGTTGTTTGCACGGAGTAAATGGAGTCACATGCCATGTCTCGGTCATTTATGAAGACAGAGGAAAAATATGAAATGTTTTGGAATCATTGTACCAACGCCTAAGAAAAAAAAAATCTGATGTGGACAACACATGACTTCTTTGCACGCCTATTAAACTATAAAGCGGTGGCTCAAAAAGTAATCCTGAATTTGGTTACAAGTTTCCGAAGATTGCAGAATCTCAAAAACGACATTCGGCGTCCATAAATTGCCACACACATACAAGCTCTTGTTTCAGTAGGAAAAAAGTTTCCAAAAGATTTCTTCGTGTTCCTTGACAACGTCACTAGATAAAGCATTGGAAATCGATAGTTTCGAGATTTTAGACGGAATATCCCACTTAACTTATATCTTATTCTCCTTCTGCAGACTTTTTAATATCACAAATGGAGGGAATAGAATTATTTTACACTCAATTTTAACACTTAAAACAAATAATAAAAATGTTTAATTAGAATAGAAAATATCTCGTTTATAACCTTTATCACGAAACCATATGATCTCTGTATTAAATGTCAATAAACCTTTTGATGTGAATTTAATATGACCTTCAAGTAAAATACTCCTTTCGGTACTTCAATTTCAACCAAAATTTATTATGTTGTTTATATTTATATGTAAGTCTTACGTACCAAATTTGAGAACTCTTGCATTATATTTTAATATAATTTTTGATAAAAATCTATAATGACCTTCAAGTAAAGTACCACTTCCGGTAATCATGCAGGGACCAAAAAGAGAGGTCCACAATTATATTTTACAATAATTCTAAATACAAAATTTTAAGTTTCTACGGCTAACCGTTTTTGAGTTATGATTAGATACGTACGAACGAACGTATATACAGACGTCACGACGAAACTTGTCAAAATGGATTAAGGGATGGTTAAAATGGATATTTCCGTTGAAATTTGATTGACTGCGTACAAGGAATTAATAAATAAATAAATAAAATAAATATATCCAAATATTTTTTCTTCAGTCTTGGTATAATCATTCCGAAACACTTTTAAAGGTGTTTTTTAGAATTAATAAAAAATTTAACAAATCAATAATAATAAATCACTGTGTTATAATTGTTAGCGTTTTTACTTTCTTGTTCGCAGTAAAGGAAGTATTGTAATCGCGAAAATTTTCGGTTTTCAGATTTTAATGCAAATATCCATTTTGCATAGTACCTTTGTCGTTTATTTCTGTCTCGCATAACTCAAAAATGGTTTGTGGTAGAAAGTTTAATTTTTGTATTTGAGATTTTTGTAACATTCAATTGAGAACATCCATTTTTGGTCACTGCGTGATTACCGGAAGTGGTACTTTACTTGAAGATCATAATGGATTATCATCAAAAATTATATTAAAATATAACGCAAAACGTCTAAAATTCGGTATATAAGACACATATAAATATAAACAGCATAATAAATTTTGGTTAAAATTAGCACACCGCAAGTGGTACTTTTTGAAGGTCATTCTAGACTTTCATAAAAAATTATATTAAAATATAATGTAAAACATCTTAAATTTAGTATAAAAAACATTATTATAAATATAAATAATATTTTATGTTTTGGACAAAATCGGCTAATTAGAAGTGGTACTCAGCTTGAAGGTCATTTTAAACTTTCATCAAAAGTTATAATAAAATATAACGCAAAACATCTCAAATTTGGTATATACGACTTTTATATCAATATAAATAACATACTAGATGTTGGCTAAAATATGCCTGTATTGGAGGTGGTACTTCATCTGATAATGTTTGTTTCTTTTGTTTTTTTTTACTTCCCCCCTTTTTTTTTCACCACCGATTTATAGTTTAATAGGTGTGCGAGGAAGTCAGATAATTTATAATACAGCTATTACAACGTTTAGGCTTAAAATAAAGTCATTGCCAGGCAATTATATCTAAATATGTAAATAACATAATTCAAAATAATTTTACAATATTAATCAATCTCAAGTTTCGTCACGTAAATATTTTTTCATGAATAAATTAAAATTATTTTTTAAAAATATTCAATTAATAGCACAATTCTAAAGGGCATAATCTCGTATTTTTTTGGCCTGTATTCTCTTCAATATTCTTGGGAATCGTATGTGCACTCCGTTCCAATTACCTGATTTATCTTCTAGCAAATATCAGGTGTTCATTTTAAGTCTGAGTGTACCAAGATTGCATAAAATAATAAGATAAGTCGTTTCGCACCCCGACAGGGCTCCTTTCAATATAAATTAATAAATTATTTTACTGATTAACACAAAAGTTTTTCTTTCGCATTAGACACCACATTGTTCAACATTAACATATTTGTATTCCAAAAAATAAAAATAAATAATTAACTGTGTAAATAAAAGTGTTTTATTTCATTTGATTTAATTCAACGTATCTTCATCTTTGACGAATTAGATCATTTTTTGGTATGGGGAATAAAATTGAGATTAATAAATTTATAAAAACTGAACATAATAAAATAAGAATATCAAATTTTACGAACGAGGTAACAAGGAGAAGAGGTGGTAAAATGAAGGAGTCATACATGGAACAGAATTAAGCCCATAACTTTTTATTTAAAAATATATTTTTTATATTCTAAATTATTTTTCTATCCAATTATTTTTTAAAAATAATTATAAAAACTCCGTTCCAGCCCATATTGTATTAAAAATAAAATACTAATTAATATAAAATTAATATTATTTTATAATATTTAGTTGCTAATGTAGTAAGCCAGTTTGATCTGAATCGTTTCACTAGCGAAAAATTCCTAGAATTCTTATTTATTGAATTTATTTCAGTTCTACCACAGGTTTGTTCCCGTCTTTGTAGTAAAATTTTAAGTTCTTGTAGTCCATTAGACTACTTATGAGTATGTTTTTTTTTTTTTTAATGTCTCTTATAGAATTTGTTTAAGCTTTTCACCTTCAAATTTCCTGGATATGTTCTGTGGTTATATTTCAGTTCAGCACCCACCATTTTCGTTGCACAACTGAAAGAAAATTCACTGAATTTCATTTAATTATGTGTGATGAGCAGAGAATGGCATTCACCAAATGTCTTGCAGTTATAATAGCATGATGAAAATATAATATCAATTCTATTTATATTTTATTGAAATCTGGTGTGCGATTTCGCGAATTTGGCTTGTTAGATTCTCTTCCTCGCCAAAAAAATTTCCGGGCAATAGCATTTTTTTTGAATATCTATTTATTTCAATTAGATAAAAAAAAAAAGGTACAACTACAGAGGAGCGGCGCACTATCAGAAGAGTCTAGAGACTGAATTGAGTGTCGTCTCACTAGCGATCTCTGGGTCCATTCTTGTTAACTACGTGCCTCCTTTTTCAGCACTTTCTTATAAATTGGTTTTATGCTCATCGCTTAAAGCTGTTTCACAGTTTGCAAATTGATTCTTATTTGGATATAACTGTTTGTTTGTTTTTTTAAAGAAAAGAGTTACTTTTTATTTTAATGTACTTAACATCTTCCCTTTTTCACATAAGAATATAAGTATTTCACTTATTTTTATACAATTAAATAATAATTAATCAAGTAATGTTTTTTTTAAATGATCTTCATAATTCAAGGCCATGATTAATAAACATTTGTAATAATTAAATTCATTAATTTAGTTCTAATTTAATTATCTAAAAATAAGGTAAATGAATATGTTCATAATTAAAAACCATAAAATTACCACTTTACTATCGCAATTGAATTTTTTAAATAATTAATTTAATTTTATACAAAAATAAATACTGTTAATATCATCCATTATGATAATAAATGATTAAGTTCACAATTAAAAAACATGAAATTACCCAGTAACTATCATAAATAGGTGCAAACTAGAATCTAACAAAATAAAATCACAATGGGTGTAGCAACTCGGAATAAAATTTGTGCGACGTAACAAAGCGGGGTAAAATATTTTTTTTAGGGAGAGACAAAGTTGATGTTCGTTTTTTACACCCCCCCCCAAAACTACTAAAAACGAATTTTCATAGCAATCGAAAAATTGCTTGTAAAAAAACAGCTTTAAGCGGTGAGCATAAAACCAAATTTATAAGAAAAAGGAGGCACGTAGTTAAGAAGAATGGACACTGAGATCGCTAGTGAGACGACACTTAATTTGTCAAATTATATTTTAATAATTCCATTTGCGACAAATTTTTGAGCCCTTATAAGAATGGATACTTTCAAATTCGAGTTTTCAATGGAAATATACCTTTTAAGATCCTCTGAGTCAAAATATCTAAGTCTCGCAAAATGGTGTGTGTGTGTGTGTGTATGTGTTTATGTGAACATCCTAGCTCAAAAACGAAAAGTTGTACGAAACTCAAAATTATAAATTTATATATTAGGCAGTTATATTCCTGGGGGTGTTGCAGCCGCTTTTTCGTATAAATCGACTTACCGGAATTACCACTTTATATCATCATTTTTTTCGCCAATTTTCTCGAAAACGATTTTTAGATAGCATGAAACATGCCTAAAATCTTCCCTTTAAAGCCTTTTAACGTTTCGCGTTTGTAGTACATTACCGAGAAAATGCAGAGAAAAAAACTATGTATAAAAGGCAATCAAACTCTAAAAAAAAAAAAAATAATAATAAAATTCGGATCAGTATTTGTCAAGATACAGCATATCTAATAAGGACTACAAGACTAAACCCAAGATAGATAGCCGAGTGTGTCCGAAAGCAGACGAATGCAACCGAACTTGATTTCTCCATGTCCCCATCCTGTTCTCTACAATATACTCTGTAATAACATAAGATTAGAAATGATTAAAATAATCATTTTTACTTTTATATTATTTAATAGAATCTAAATGTTTCCTTGGAAAATAAATGTACACTTTTAAAATTTAATAATATTTTTATTTGTTTGTTTTAAGTGGTTCTGGTGCACCGTTTCGATGTATTTTTTTTTTTCCTCTACATTCCTCAGTCGCTAAACTTAAATATAAAAGGTGTGGGTAAGGCCTACTTACTTAACACGCTGCTTCTATGAAACATCAAAGATTAGCTTATTTATTTAATATTAAAAAAAAACTGTTTGATTCATCTTTTCTTTTTTTTTTTATAAGTACCTATCTTTGTTTATTGATTGCCCATTGTGTATTCCACTGTTGGGAAAATGACAGTTTTGATTAATTTGAAAAGAAAAGAAACAAATAGATTCAGAAATATACCTGTTACCTGTTAAGGGAGCGGAGTAGCTCAGTGGTAAGAACCTAAGTTACAATGCTCCCGGTCCCGGGTTCGAGACCGGCTGTGGCAGATAATAATTTATTCTGTTATCAGCCGTGGATCGACCCTGTGGGATCGGGAGACCCTCCTGGGGACCACCCAGCCTCTATAAAATGGGTACCCTTAATTGGAGAAAAACCTGGCGCTCGAGCGTGATCTCGGCCAAATCACCTCCTTGCACAACCGTTGGCCTAGAGACAGGTACGGTCCTTAACAAGTACTGAACCCAAGACCCTTCATGGGTTGTAGTGGTATAGGTTTTTTTTTTTTTTTTACCTTAATTGATTAACAGTTGTCCATTGAGAAGTTCGCCCCTCTCTCTCCAACAATATTGAAAAAATATTTTATATTTTTTAAGTATTCTCGAATTTTTGTTGCTATTTTATATTATACATCTGTAAGTTCATATTGACGTCGTTTTTTGAAAAAGGCGTAAGCGTACATTTAGCAAACTTTACAGGAAACACATGAAGCGATTTTTCCCGAAATAACAATCTATTTTTTTTTTAAATTTTATTCTTTTTTGTATACAGTAGGAGCTTATTAATCTGGCAAAACCTTTATAATTACGATATATTTTAGGGGGTTCTAGCACTGGTTAAGACCATAGTGAGGACTGAGAGTCGTTAGTATTTGGTGCTTACCTCATCAATATTCGATTTTTAGACCGTTTCCAATTTTTTTTCTCGATATATCATGAGCGGGAATCTATAGGAGTGGTGTTTACGTCCCATAATCAATTGGAACCTGAATTTCGAATTTTTGGTGCTTAAAGCCTTTTTAAAAAAAACGACGTCGATATGTAGTAAAATATTAATTTTTCTATTAATATTTAGTAAAAAATATTCCATCTTTAAAAGTTTTCATCAGATCTTAGTCAAATTTATACGGGAACACCTCCAAGATGTAAGATCTGTTGATTAAAAAAATAATCATAGAAGTCATTCAAGAATGAAGAAGTTATTAGAGAACATAAATAAAAACAGAATTTTCATCGGATTCTGATAAAAAAAATAAATGGGACCAACCTGGAGGTGAACCCTTTTGATTAATCAAATAATCTCAGAAAAAGGTTGCAGACTGGCGAAGTTATGCCTAGATATGCACAGAACATAATGTCAAACTGATAGCCTAATTTTTTTAAATCGGTTGACAAGGTTTGTTTCGAAGTGAGGATTATTCACAAATTAGCATGAGCGAGAATCGATCCAGGCAAAAGGCCGAGATATCGGCGGAATACTTGTGAATAATTAGCAAGAGCATGAAAGTGTAATTTATTGTTAGGGTTGAGCACTGAAAGCTTGATTAAATCAACTCTCAGCGCTGCCTCCTGAGGGAATGGGTTCGCATGTATGGTAGAAATTGGAGATCACTTGTTGCTTCTCAACTTCTGATTTATGGCCTCGATGCAATTGAAATGAAAAAAAGTCGGGTCGTTTGAAAGATCTCTAACCCTTTCGTACTAAGTCTTCTTTGTTGAAGTTGATCTTTACTGGAGTGTACTGCACCGCTTAGTAAGAACGCAGTGTCTTCCAAAAAGTCATTTTTGAGATTTTGGTATCACTGAAATTGGAAAAAAAATCGTTTTTATTTTAAAACTGTTAAAATGCTGTAAATGCAATAATTTTATAATATTAAAGTCTTAAAATGTAGTATGCTTAATCCTACTAAATGGTTTACTGATTAGAAATGCAGTTGTCACTAAATGCAGCTGTTTCTTTATACCATCTTATTCTGCTGAAAAATATGAATATTGATATGTATGACTCCAACTCGAGAGAAATTTGCAGCGTTATTTATTATTCACTTTATTATGAATCTATATATTTCCCATTGCCACAAATAACAGATATAATGACTTACACAATTTGTTTATCAAATGGCTTCAAAGGCTTTACTGAGAGGAATACTGCAAAAATGGAATACTAGGAACACAGTATCTTACTAACCGAAACAGTGACAACTTATGTCACGATGTGTCACGATGGTAGGCTACGAAGGATTCAAGTTATAAAAATGTTGCATTGAAGAATAAGAAAACCATTAATTTAATTTGAGTTAATTATTTTCAATAATGAACCATTTTAATCTGCCGAAAAAGACTTTACCTCTCACAAAATTTCAGATTATAAATTTCAAGATACAAAAAACGAAAAATATAAAATAAACAAATTCGCCGTCCACAACTTTTCTTCGATACTACTCTGCCGATTTTTACTTCCTTGTACGAAGTAAAGGAAGTATTGTAATCGCGAAAGTTTTCGGTTTTCAGATTTCAACGGAAATATCCATTTTGACCATCCCTGAATCCATTTTGGCTAGTTTATCTGTATGTATGTTCGTACGTACGTTCGTTCGTACATACGTTCGTATTTCGCATAACTCAAAAACGGTTAGCCGTAGAAAGTTGAAATTTTGTATTTAGGATTGTTGTAAAATCTAGTTGTGAACCCCCCTTTTTGGTCACTGCTTAATCACCGGAAGTGGTGCCATACTTGAAGGTCATAAATGATTTCCATCAAAAATTATATTAACATACTTTGCAAAACTTCTCAAATTTGGTATTTACAATTTATATATTGATTTAAATAACATACTAGATTTTGGAGTATGAAATAACATACTATGCAAAATTTGATTGGTGCTGTTATTGTATTTAAACGAAAGTTAATGAAATTCCCTATAAAACGAAATTAAAATCATTTAAATCGGACCATTATTAGAGATATTGCATAAGGAACTGAGACTGATTCTTCTGGCGGCTAGTCATCCTGCTTCCTGACTTATTTATTGGGCTTCTCATTTCCTCGTATCTCTCGGTTTTATTCTTCCTTGGATTATTTCTTTACTTCCTTTAGCTTCCTTAGTCTTTCCTTTTTTTTGTTTCCTCCTGAAGTGCACATCAAAAATTTCCTCTGTATCATCTCACATCACAGCCTACTTCCATTGACAGAGTTTTTTAAATTAACACTCTCAGTTCAGCACTCTCACGTCGATCATCTTGTGAAAAGCTTCAAATTTCTTTCCCTTTGGTGCCTACTGCTTAATTTTTTTTACTTGGACAGAATAGAAATTTTTGAAATATTACTAAGTGGAAATAATAAACCATTGTGTAATAATTTGCAGCGTTTTATTACTTTTTTCAAGTGTTAAAATTGAGTCTAAAATACTAGTTTTCCTCCCCATTAGTGAGATCAACAAGTCTTCATCATGAGAATAAGATATTAGTTAAGTGAGTTTTTCCGCTTAAAATGTCGAAACTGTCCATTTCTAATGCTTTATCCAGTGATATTGACAGTTTTATTGTTGTCATGGAACATGAAGAAATATCTTGGTTGCCTACTGAAGGAAAACGACATATAATAATGGAATGAGACCTCCAGTGCCAAGAGTGTGTGTTTGTGTGTGTGTCAATAGATGGATGACTGGACGCGGAGTGTCGTTTTTACTGCAATCTTCGGAAACTAGTAACCAAATTCAGTATCACTTTTTGAGCCACGGATTTATAATGTAATAGGCGTACAAGGAAGTCATGTGTTGCCCACATCAGATATTTTTTTTTCAGATTTGTCACGGTAGTTACAGGTCACCCCAGAATGATCCTCCGAACTCGACATTACCATCCGGCGACCGATTAGAGGTTTCATACAGCCATACCTCAGCCTTTTATAAAGATAGAGGAAAAATAAATAGTATTTTTCTTTTTTTAGTCTGATATAACGATTTTAGAAATTTTTTTAATAAAATTGTTATTAATTGAATAGTAATTCAACAAATAAGTAATATTAACTGAAGAGCCCACGGAAGAAAGGGGGAGATTCACCGTAATGCATTTCGAGAAAATCAAGTTTTAAAGTTGTAGCGTTATTTTTGTAATTCCACAAATAACAGATATAATGGCACACAATTGTGCAATTATGTTCATTATTTGTATGTTTTAAATTATTCATTTTTTTAATTATTAGCAATATTCAACAGCATAAAAACTAATAAATAAAAGAAATATGGCGCCCGCTGCTTGACTGATAATCTATAAATGTCCTCCCATGTAGAAAAAGGTTGGAGACTCCTGCTTTAGAGGACCACTTAACCTTCACTAATTTTAACAAGAGTGTTCATTCGGCAACTGTTACCGTGTAAACTGTTGGACATTCGCCGCCGCTACAGCGTTTACTGTCGTGGTAGTATTGTCGCACAATCAGTCTAGACCTGATAGTTGACAGCACCTGTTCCACTTATCAATCTAACCTTACCTACTTATCAGCTGAAAGTTTCGATTATGTTTGAACATGAAACTGGTTGTATTGAATGTTTTTGAAGTTATTTAATTATTGGAGGAATTTTTTATGGTGGCTTACAAATTGCTTCTGTATAGTCAGTTGTGCTACATCCACCATTTTTTAAACTGTTCGATAATTTATTTTCTTTTATTTCCTCTTGGATTTATTCTAGTCCCAGATACTTAAATTTCTCTACATATTAAAACGTACCTGAGTCGTAATTCTTTAATTACGAATGTAATTTTCTAAAACTTTCATTTGACGCTTTTATTTCTAAAATTTATGGAGAATCTTTGAAAAAAATCTGATGCGACCAGCACACGACCTTCAGCCAATTCAAATTAATAAACCGGAAGTGATAATTTAAACTAAGCTGTTTCTTACCTCTCGCCACATGGTAAGGGAGCTATAGGAATCGTGGTAAAAATCACCTTTCGAGATTTTTTTATTTAGTAATCGTACCTATTTATTACTTTCACTTACCTATATATGAAATATATAGTAAGAGAAAGTATTACGATCGTGGAAAAATTTGAATTCGAGTTTTCAACGAAAATACATGTTTTAGGTCTCCTGAATCCAAATAACGAAGTCTCACAAAATGATCTGTGCGTGTCTTTGTCTGTGTGTATATATGTGAACAGCCTAGCTCAAAAACGAAAAGTTGTATGAAATTGAAATTACGTATTTAAAATAGTTATATGCCTGAGATGTTACAGCAACTTTTTCGCTGTAATCGACGAACCGGGAGTGCCACTTTATACTATCAATTTTACACTTTTTCTACAATTTTTTCGAAAATGGCTCAAACGATTTTGATGAAAGCTGCCTAAAGTTTGCTTCTTGAAATTCTCTTAACAAACAAAAATGAATTATCTAAATCGCACCAGTATTAGCAAAGATATAGCGTATTGAACTACGAGAGTCTAGCACAAAAACGAAAAGTTGTATGAAACTGAAATTATGTAATTAAGAATATATGTCTGTGATGATGCAAAATTTTCGCTAAAATCAATTAACCGGAAGTGTCACTTTATACCATGGATATTAGACATTAAAAAAAATATATTTTGCTGTATTCTGTATAAATTTATAAGTTATAATTTAATAATACGTGATATGGTATACGCAGAATTTAATTTTCTAAAACTATTTATTTGAAGTATTTATTTCTAAAATTAAAAAAAGAAAATGTAAACATCTTCCGGTAAAGTACCACTTCCGGTTGGCCAATTTCAACCAAAATCTAGTATATTATTTGTATTGGCATAAAACTTTATATAGCCTGTTTGAGAAGTTTAAGTCTATTATGAACTTCAAGTTTACTTAAAACTTTACTTGAAGTTCATAATATAGTACCCCTTCCTGTAATCCAATTTTAACAAGCATCTAGTATGTTATTTATATTAATATATAAGTCAAATACGAAATTTAAGTTTTGCATTATAATTTTTGATAAAACCTGTTATGGTCTTCAAGTGAAATACCACTTCCATTGATCATGTAGCGCCACGAAAATTTGCACAATTAGATTTTATAACAGTCCAAAATACACCGTCACAAGGAACCAACGTCAATAGACATAGTGAAGCCGATTGTCGTTTTTTGTGATACCGCTATCTTCGGAATTTTGTAACCAAATAGGAATTCAGGATTACTTTTTGAGCCACGTATTTATAGTTTAATTATATTATAGGCCTGTATTATATATTATAGTCGTACAAGGAAGTCATATGGTGTCCACATCAGATATTTTCTTCTAACCATATTTATTGTTTTATTCGTACTTCTCGCGAAAGATAAGTTTCGTCAGAATCTACCTTTACTAAACTGTTAAAAAAGTCTTTGTGCATAAAATATGTTTTATTTAAATTTCAGTATAAAATCTACATATTAAAATTATTCTTCAAAATATAGGCCATCATTGCCAATTACTTTCGCCCATCTTTCTACCAGAAGTTGAATTTGGTTGTCCTTGGTTTTCAAGGCGGAAAACTCCTCACATCCTGATTTGACATTCGTGTAGTTTTTGAAGAGCCTTTCAAAAAATGTGCCGTTGACGGTAAAAGACCGTAGCCAAACATTGCAATTTCAGTGCTGTAAGGAGTGTGGGGTAAGATGTTAACACCCTCCATATCTGAGAATCTTTCTTAGATTAAGTGTGAACGATGGGCAGGAGCATTATCTTTTTGAAATATCACTTTAATATGATTGACCAAAGTAGGAGACTCCAATTTTAAAACTCCATATGCTCTTTCGAGTTGTTCACAGTAAAGCTAAACGCCAGTACCCCTGCAATCTGGAACCAGGTCAAAGTTCAAAACATCCTCATAACTCCACCTAACACAAAGCATTACCTTGAAGGCTGTTAGCAGAATTGAACCGCCTGAACCAAAACGCTAGTGTATTACGATGCACGACATTTTTATCTCCCTCAGCAGCTGCCTTCGCACTTAATCCTTTTTGCCAGTAGTGCCTCAGAAGACCACGAATGAAATTTTTTTCTCCCAGCATTATCTGCGAAATTCATAAAATGGAATGAAAGGTAGACAGTTGGTAAACATAATTAAATAAAGCATTAGTCAAAGTAAACAACGATATTTGCATTGTTTATATCAGTGTTGAATATAGATTCAAATGGAGACTTTAATGTCAGCAATGAATCAATGTACAAAGACTTTTGTAACAACCAAGTATTGCATTTAACTTGATCGTTTCCGCATCCTCGTCCAGCGACATACAATAATTGACATGATACGGATTTATTACTGATAAATATTAAACCTCTTTCGATACGCATTAACAAATTAATAATCTATTCTAATGATAAATTATGTAAAACTGGTGAAATTAAACGCCTTATTGTAAATCTGAATGAACTACAAAAATACAATAATAAAAATCACCTATTATTAAATGATTAACTAGTGTCTATGATATTCCTTGCTTTATAAAAATATTGTACAATCCATATGAATATAATAATAATAAGTTAATATAATAAATAGATGAACGTTATGTTACAGAAGACTGAGCCCTTCAATGACAGCTGAAACTGAGAGACTGAGCCAAAGCGTCGCTGTCCCGAGTACCTCATCTGCGGTGGCACCTCTAGCCTCACCCGAGGATCAGGTAACTGAGTAGCCGGTAGTTTATTATCTTTATTTTGTTTTAATAATTAACCATTTATAACAAAAAGTAACGTTTTACTAAGTATATAATAGAAGTGAACTCGAAGATACATTTCTAAATTGTAGAGTTATACATTGAGCGTTCTTGGGTAGAAGTGTGCAAAACTTTAAATACTATGAAACTTCAGGTAAACGTACCGAAATGTTGACGGAAATTTATCATAACTTTTCATGCTGAATTTCAGCTCGTTTGACCCAAAGGGGGCCGCTGGAGGTGCCCAAATATAGTGATATATATATATATATATATATATATATATATATATATATATATATATATATATATATATATATATCAGATATCTCTTGAACTTCCGTAATCGTGTACTAGGGGTTATGAAACGGATACGAAATGCACTCCAGCCCCTCTCCGATGGCCTTCGATTCAGTAGAATAGCCTGTCGGGGAAAATACGACTAAAAAATATACTGATATATATATACATAAAACATGAAAATTAAATGTAAAAAACCATAAAAATTAGAGAAATGAAGTAAAAATGTTAACAGTGTCAAAATAATTGAATTTCACTTTATTATCAATAATTATTAATACTGTGTATTTCATTATTATTTTTAGCGTTACCAAAAATGAATTATATAAATGTTTGTAAGTAAATGTAAGTTGGTTAAATTTCACTAATTAAAATTTATTTCTATAAGTAAAATATAGATTGGCTAGCTGGCAAAAACGATATAACCAAAATTGTTGCAGATCAATAAAATAAGTTTAATTATGAATCGGACGTAAATCAAATTTGTAATTTAGAAAAACAAAGTAATAAATTTGAATTAAAACATAATAAGATCTGCGATTAATGAATTTATAATTGTGGAGAAAGAAATTATTAATAATAATATTAATCTAATTGAATCACTAAACCTTAGTACAGATTCATTGTTACAAAACCTTAGTCGAAATGACGAGAACATTTTTCTGTGCACTGCTAAACTTTCGTTGATAGATCATACTCGTATGATTTGTTTAGAAATACCTGGTTATAAACATGTCACGTGATACTTTCTTTCGGGTGATTGAAAGGAAGCTGATTTATGCGAAGCACTGCAAAGAGATGAATTTTCTAAGGTTTTCCGTAACGATTTTACTGAGAATAATTTTGTCGGTTCGACGAAGGTTTAGTATTTTAGGGATAAGGATTTGCAATGCATTTTAAAATTGTATATTATGCGACGCACCCATAATAATTAATATGATTATCTAAAAAAAAAATATTGATTATGAAAATTGATATATGACAATTGAGATATTATTTCTCGTTCTGTGCTTCTGCGACCTAGCATCCTTATACTCAGCCTTCATTGGCTTCTAACATAATGAGGCTAATAGGGTGGGACGCTGAGTCCTACTTTTCCCTCGTACTTAAGCCACGGTCCTGCATGTAGGATTACGTTGTAGGACTACACTAGGTATCGGACTACCTTTGGACTCTGAATGGGGGTGTAGGACTACATAAACGTATAGGATGTTTGTAGGATTATCCAATCGTCCTACAAGCATTCCACCCTAATAACATCCTACCGCCTTGGATCGTGAGTAGGGTTGTCGTCCTACAAACTCCACTTGTTTATTTCTACATCATTATTACCTCATTCATTGCTATCAATATTTGTTTACTAATAGTCAAGAACTGTCAGATTAAAGTTTTTCTCTCTAGGTTATGAATGTTTTTTTACGGTTAGAATGTTTGGTTTTTTATTATATACTACTAAACGCGTTCATAATTTATATCTAATCAGAAACTAATAATTATAATGATAAGAAAATTGATTTGAAAATACATATTCAGTTCTTTTTTTGTATTACTTTATTTTACAAATATACGTAAGATAATGTTGCTGATATACCGAGGAGCTTTGGTGATAGTCCTAAAAGTTTTTGACTGAAAAATTTGAAGTTTTTGTATGTGAGTTTTTTTGGCTGTCCCGTAAATCTGTGGAGCGTAGGTCCAGGTGGGCTTGGGCAAGTAAGTGTACGTGTTCAATTTATGTCTAAGTTTCAATTTTGAACGTCTTGAATGAAGTGTGTATAATAGTTTTAGTCTTTGGTTTAGGGTTTTTTTTTTTGTTCTTGAGGTGTGGGCTCCATGTCATTCTTCTGTCAAATGTCAGGCTAAAGTATCGAATTTTGTCTGTCTGCGGAATTACTACATTGTCGAGGTATATTGGAGGGCAGGTTTCTTGTCGAAGAGTAAAAGTGATACGTTGAAATTTGTCGTGGTTAAGTCGAATTTTCCAAAGTTTGCACCAATCATGAAGTTTTGTTATATGATGTTGTAAAGTCTGTGAGGCGTGTGCTGGATTTTGATGTTTTGGTAAAATTATTGTTGCATACGTCGCTGTCAGAGTTTCGGTGCTGTTTGGAATATCGTGTATATATATATGATGTTGAGCAGCGGAGGTAATACTGATCCCTGAGGTACTCCTGCTAAGGCCGGTCTAATGGTAGGAAGGTTTGTGCCTTGGCAGACAGAGAATTAAAATTTTAAATAAATAATGTGAATAAACATGAATGGCGACAATTTTGTACTAATAATTTTGGATCCTATTTTTGTTAAAATATATTTTAAATGATAATCTCTAATTTATCTTGTTTTAAGTTTGCTTGTAATCGTCCATATGACCCAATCTTTCAACTAATTTAAGTTAAATGAAATTAAAGCGATGTGAAAATGTATAAACCTTTTAAATAAAAACCTTTAGCACAAATATAAAACTTCAGTACATTTTTATCATTTATCCTTATCTTATACTAGAGGGATGGTTTTGATATTCAATCTTAAGTAATTTTTATAATCCTTCCTATCAATTTCATTTAACATTTTCAAATCACTGTAATTTGTTCGGTTAATAAACATTTTTTCGTCCAGACTTACTTTTTCCTTTTTTCCAATAACGCCTTAACAAGACAAATTACCGGAATTTTTCAAAACATTGATAAACGACGAGTACAGGTTTGATTAGCTGATCGAATCCCTTTTAGGACCGTGGATGGACGAATTAATCCAACTGTAATCCTACAGCGTAGACCTACTAACTTGGACCGTGAGTGGGTACCTTAAGGAAAGAAGTTTGGTTCGAGAGTGTTTATTCCATGGAATGTATGGCAGATTGTAAATAATGTATGTTTGCTTGAGAATTCCTATTTCGTTTCTCAATTACTTCAAATTTATTTTATTCATTAGTTTTTTACTTCCTTGTACGAAGTAAAGGAAGTATTGTATTGACGAAAATTTTCGGTTTTCAGATTTCAACGGAATTATCCATTTTGACCTATTCATCGTGACGTCTGTACATACGTACGCATGTTCGTTCGTTCGTACGTACGAGCGTATCTCGCGTAACTCAAAAACGGTTAGCCGTAGAATGTTAAAATTTTGTATTTAGGATTGCAGTAAAATCTAGTTGCGAACCTCCCTTTTTGGTCACTACATGGTTACCGAAAGTGGTACTTTACTTGAAGGTCATTATTGAATTTTATTAAACGTTCTATTAAAATATAATGCAAAACTTCTCCAACTGGGTATATAAGACTTACGTATTAATATAAATAATATAATAAATTTTGGTTAAAATTAGCTGATCGGAAGTGATACTTTACTTCAAGGTCATATTAGACTTTCATCAAAAATTATATTAAAATATAATTGAAAACATCTCAAATCTGGTAAATAGGACTTATAGGCCAATATGAATGTATTTACTAGATTTTGGTTAAAATTGGTGAGCCGAAAAGGGTAGTTTATTTGAAGGTCATAATAAACTTACATCAAAAATTATATTAAAATTAAATTCTGAAATCACATGGTTCGGTAATAAAGGTTACAAACGCGATTTTTTTTTCCATTCCAATTAAATATTTTTATTACTTGTTATTAGTGTTAAGATTGAGTGTAAAATACGGGATTTCCTCCCATTTGTGAGATGAACAAGTCTGCAACAGGAAAATAAGACATAAGTGGGCTCTTCCGCTTAAAATGTCGAAACTGTCGATTTCCAATGCTTTATCTAGTGATATTGACAGTTCTAACGTTGTCACGGAACACGAAGAAATCTCTTAGAAACTAATTACCTAATGAAAGAAAACGGACATACACTAACGTCCAGAAACAAGAGTGTGTGTGTTAATAGATGGATGTCGCGATATTGTAATCTTCAGAAACAAGTAACCAATTCAGGATCACTTTTTGAGCCACCGATTACTTTAATAGGCGTACAAGGATGTCATATGTTGACCACATCAGATATTTATTATTGCTATTTTCAATACATGTTATGAATGTAATCAACTCAGCACTATTGTCTTATAAATGAGTCAGGAATAATTAAAACGGATATCTTTTTAATTATACAGAAATAACAAATCACTCGAAGTTTATTACATGAACAAAGGTATACGTATAAGTGAGGTAAATCTATTTCAGAGGAATTATCCATCGGTAAATAACTAAGCCGGAATTCGCCCTAAGCCTTGGTAATATTAGAAGCTGCTTTGGTTAAGGTTGGAAAATATTTGATTAGGCTGTAAATGGCTAATTACCACGTTAACTAGTTCCTCCTCGTTTGGCTATTGCTTGCTGTCTCCGCTCTTTGTCAAAGCAAATGTTTGCCAAGGCAGTTATCGGACGTAATATGTACTTTGAGAAAATCATTTAGAATAGTCTCAAATTCGATCTTGGAGTATAAACCGTAATAAATTAAGCGTGTTTGATGGTGTATATAAAGGTACTCAAATAATGAAAATTCTTAAATAATCATTATTTAGTTTTATTAATTAATTAAGAACCAAAAATCACCCTATATCGAATTAATGCTTAATAACTTCTACCCTAATACAAAATGATCTATATTGCACCAATAATAGCACAGACTACTAGAACATTTGTCTGATTATTTATTTATAAAATGGGATTTTTATATTACAATCTAAAAATATCATACTTGACGGGGTAAAAGAGGAAACTGTTCATGTAATACGAATTTAACTGAAAACTTTTTCAGTTGACATCCGCATGATGGTATAGAAGGATCAATCTAACTAGGGATTGATAAATTATTTGCCACTTCAATTTGTTTTATTGAAAACTAGTTTCGAATGTTATACATTCATCCTCAGTTCTAAAAACACACAAAAAATTCAAAAATAAGCAATTCAAAATATAGTTTGGTATTATTATACATATTAAATTATATAAATCAGTATTATAAAACATTTATGAGTTATGAATTTAATTAAGACAAGAAATCAAGTACATGTTGGTACTCACCAAGGTTTAAATGGATTATATCAAACAGAAAAGTTTGTACTGGTTTCTTCTCGCATTGTACTAACAATGAAAGATAGATAGGCAGGATGTTTTTAAGTATACGGTTTTAGGGTCAGGGTTTTCCCAGTAATGCCGGTGAGTAATTGTTTTTTCTGTTATAGATGGGAATAAATTTAAGATTGGACTATTGGAGATATTTATTTGGTCATTTTAGCAAAAATCTGGATTGGATATGAAGGATTTTATTTATAATAACATATATAACAAGTTATAAAAATATATACTTTTATTTAAAAATTTAGTTAATTTTAAGCTGGGTCCACCTTGTTATATAACAGGTTTTATGAATTATATAAATTTTATAAGTTATATAGCGTGGTTATATAACAGAATACTAGCCGGCTAGTGTCGATAAAATCAAGGAAAGTTATGGAAAAGAAAGGAAGTTATAGTCCACCCGTCTCTATTGTTCTCGACAGCCTGGTCATTTAAATATTGTAACTTTATGACTGTTATAGCTATAACATACCTATATATTGTGCTCTTTAACATTAAAAAAAAAAAAATGAATTGTTTGTTCGTTTTTATTTATAAGCGTAAAACCCCTTAGGTCATCAGCGGTTCGTTTTATCAACTCAGATTTGGAACATTTTTGAAACAAAAAAATTAGATAAAAAATAACAAAAATATAAATAAAAAAATAAAGATAAAAATAATATAAAATAAATAAATAAAATAATAGATGATTAAAAAATAAATTAATTACTAAAGAGAGAAAAAAAAATGAAGAAAGATCTATAATCCTATAATTTATACAAGAGGCGATGTGCTTTCAAAAACATAAATACCAGTGTTATTTCAATTGTTTATAATTGGTTCTCAGCTACTTACTTTAACACTGTCCTTCAAAAAATGTATGGGAGCCTGACAAAAGCTCTGTTTAGATATTTTTAATGGGTAGCCCAAACTTGTTTATGAATCCCCAAGTGCTAAAAATCTCTCTCCTCGCCATCATGAGAACTAATCATATATCTACTGGCACACCATTTTGTTGTAACTTCGTTACAAAATAGAACTTTCTCTCAGTTATATAAGTTATATTTTATTTAAGTTATATAACGAATTGTTAGAAACTTTTACAAATTATTATAAAAGAAGTCTTTTGTTTGTTGGGGTGGACCCAACTTTTGATATGAAATGGTATGAACTTGAACGAAGTAAAGGAAGTATTTTAATCGGGAAAATTTTCGGTTTTCAGATTTCAACGGAAATATCCATTTTGCCATCCCTCAATCCATTTTGACTGGTTTCGTCGTGACGTATGAACGTACGTTCGCTCGTGCATATCTCAAAAACGATTTGCCGTAGAAAGTTAAAATTTTGTATTTGGAATTGTAAAATCTAGAATCTCCCTTTTTGGTCACTACATCATGACCAGAAGTGGTACTTTACTTGGAGGTAATAATTTATTTTCATCAAAAGTCATACTTAAATATAATGCAATGCTTTTCAAATTTGATAAACATGATTTATATATTCATTTAAATAACATATTAGATTTTGGTTTAAATTATATTAAAATATAATGTAAAACATCTCAAATTTGGTAAATAAGACTTTTCTATTAATATAAATAATGTAATAGATTTTGGTTAAAATTGGTGAGCCGTTAGGGGTACTTTACTTGAAGATCATAATAAACTGATATCAAAAATTATATTAAAGTTAAATACAGAGATCATATGGTTCGGTGATAAAGATTACAAACGCGATTTTTCCTGACTATAATTAAACAATTTTTTTAATTGTTTTAAGTATTAAAATTGAGTGTAAAATACTTGTTTTACCCCATTTGTGAGCTGAACAAATCTTCAGCAGAAGAACAAGATATAAGTTAAGCGGGTTCTTCCGCTTAAAATCTCGAAACGGTCAATTTCCAATGCTTAATGTCACTAGATTAACAGTTCTAATGTTGACGGAATACGAAGGAATCGTTTCATTATTTGCATAGGTATTTTAGAAATACTTCTTATTTTACTTCAAAAACCAATATTTGTTAAACAATTCGACTAATTCGCGTAATTTCGTATTATTGAATAATATTGTTGTTAAAACGTAAATAAACTTAAAATTCAAATCACTTTGATATTTCACATCAATTTTAAAATCTTCTTTTGTAAATTTAATTCAATAATTAGTCATTTAATAATTAATGGTTTTATTTCTTTTAATTCAAGCTACATTTTAAATGTCATACATTTCAATGTTTTAGTTATTTGTTTTTATTAATATCAAGCATTAACATTAGATATAGTACTGATGCTATTATCTGGTTAAAATGACTGAAAGAGCTTGAAGAAGCCAGAGAATAAAAAGATAAGTGGAATATCAATTGTTAACTGCTTTAATGTAAATTTTAAATTGATATTATGAATAAAATTGTTTGTTTCACTTTATATATATATTCTTTTATACCTTACAAACAAATAATTTATCATAATTAAAAGAAGAAAGAGTTTAAAATGATTTTTATTTTGTGGCTAACCGGCTAAACGTGTAACAGCAAATCACGTGTCTACTCCAGGGTCAAAGATGACTGAAGTTTTTTTACACAGGTTTGGATGTGGATGGAGAGCGGAGTAGCTCGGTTGATAGGGCACTGTGCTACTAACTCAAGGTCCCAGGTTCGAGACCTGCTGTGGCAGATAATTATTTAATCTGTTTTCAGCCGTGAGTCGGTCCTGTGGGATCGAGAGACCCTTCTGGGGCTCTTAGCCAACCTCTATAAAGTGGGTACCGTTAAAGGTGCGTTATCCTCGGTGCGGCTATCACAAAGATCGTTCAACGATTCAGTTATTACAGTCCTTCAACGATAATCATAGAGCACTATAAGACTGTATTTCATAGAAGCTGTGTGCTAGGAACACAGTTGCTATGAAATATGGTATAATCGTTCTACGACTCTAATAATTGAACCGTTGAACGATCGTCGTGAAAACCGCACCGAGGAAAACGTACCTTAATTGGGGGAAAACCTGGCGGTTGAGGTGATCTCGGCCAAATCACCTCCTTGAACAACCGCTAGTTTAGAAACACTACAGTTCTTACCAACTTAGTTGACATCCGCATGGAATAGAAATAGAAGGATCAATCTAATTAGAAATTGATAAATTATTTACCAGTTATATAAATTTGTTTTTATTGAAAACTAGTCTCGAATGATATACAGTGGAGCGTCGATTATCCGAACGTCAGTTATCCGTACGTTCGATTATCGGAACGGTTTTTTTATTTTTTTTATGTGTGTAATTTTGATTAATTTTATCATGAAATTACTTATTGGTATTGCTAAAATTATTGTTATTTTGAATAAAATTAAAAGAAAAATATAATTATTTTTCCCAGAACCTCTATAAAGGAAGCCATCCTTAATTGTTTCTCAGAAACTGCTTCGTTAAATAGTATTTGTATACCTAAAACTGTATACTCTATATGCGAGTACGTGAATTTCCATTATCCGAACTTTTGATTATCCGAACCACTACTGACAACATTAGTTCGGATAATCGACGCTCTACTGTACATTCATCTTCAGTTCTAATAACACAAAAATTCAAAAATAAGCAATTCAAAATACAGTTTGGTATTATTATACATATTAAATTAAATGTAATATAAATTAGTATTATAAAACAATTAAGAATTTAATTAATTTAATATATATTTGATTTCTTGTCTTAATTAAATTCATAATTCATAAATGTTTTATAATACTAATTTATATTACATTTAATTTAGTATGTATAATAATACCAAACTGTATTTCGAATTGCTTATTTTTGATTTTTTGTGTTTTTAGAACTGAAGATGAATGTATAACATTCGAAACTAGTTTTCAATATAAATAAAATCATAGAAGTGGCAAATAATTTATCAATCCCTAATTAGTCCTTACGAAGTAAGACCCTTCACGGGTTGTAGTGGTACAGGTTTTTTTTTTTTTTTTTATGCGTATGAGTATATTACTAATTGTAGATAAAGTAACCGATAATACAGAAAAGAGTTAAGGGAGTGTCTGGAACTGACGAGGTTCGCTTTGCTTGGTTATATTCTTGGTCAGCATGCACTTGTTCCTCTGTTCACTCTTTGAACACAAGATTTGTTTACCCTCTCCGATAGGGCTGATACCTTTCGCAAATTTGAGCTATTATTTTGGAATTCTCCACTCGTAACTATGCCTATATACGCTCCATGTTTCTATATACGCTGTATCCTCTTCTACCGCATTGTTTATTCATATATTATTTTTTACTTCAGATATGATTAATGGTAATATTATTATGTTGTATTATAGGTGCCACTGACGATACCCCACGCTGCCTCCATGGACGGACTGTCGGGCAGCCGCAGGCCAACCCCCGAACCAATGCCGAGGCCTCCAGCACGCTCAGCAACTTGCTCCGTCCGTAAGTCTATCTATCTCTATCGATATATAATCATATATATCTAAACATATAATACGCCTGAAGACATGTATTCAATTGGCATAGGCTTGTATGTTTCGGATAAAAAATACTGGAAAGTTTGTGTCTGTTTGTACACCACGCATTGTTGCCTTTGCAAAATCAGTGTTGTGTGTAAATGTATGCATAATGTAAAAGAATGCGAATTGATGTGATTTTCATATGTATTGTATCTCATATAATTATGTCAAAAATCAACAAAAATGTCTAGTAAAGATTTTTCGATAAATTTTCACTTCTGGAGTTGTTTAATTGTTTAAAAACAACGTATTTTTCGAAATATTTAAGTCCTCGAATTGATCAGGCTAGTTAAAATTCAAGACTAAATTAATGCTTGGCCCAGCAATCACCACAAAAGGCCCTTTTTTACTTGGTAAATAAAAAAAAAATAAATAAAAGGAAATCTAATTAACATTTATACGTTTTTCTAAATTTCAATTTTTGATATTAGAACCTGATGTAGTATCTTAAATTTTGTCTTTACTTTTATTAGCCTATTTAATAATCCTATCTATCTTCTATCTATATATATATATATATATATATATATATATATATATATATATATATATATATAAAACATTATAATAAAACTAAATAGTTTATTTATATTTTATATTGTAACCCAATAGGCATGGGACGTTTAATTTCTAACTAAACCTTTCTTCTATAACGATACTGGATGGAGGTTTGTATCTGCATTTAACTGATACAAATGAATATGATACTGATGCATATGAATATTTTCATAAGATTCAATGGTAACAATCGTTTTAACAAGCTCTTCTTTTAATCATAAAATGAATTTTTAAATCTTCTACAATTAAAATCCAATCCATCGGTTGGCGTTAGACCACACGCCTCGCTGCCCTGAAGATGGCCTAAAATTTAGGCCGAAACGTAGGCACAATTATATAAGACCACACTTATTAAGTCTATTTCTTTGACCGCACCCCCGATCAACTTCTCCCTTTAAATAAAATCCATGTAAATTTCGGTTCAATAATAAACATTTAACGCTACGGTGATTAACAGAATCCATAAAAAGAATACTGAATGCGGGAAATCCTTCGTTAATAAAATATTTTCCTGGGTCACATTGACATTAGATAATTAAGAAGCTGTCAACTGCAGGGCAACAATCTTCCCCTTGACAGATTTCCTCTGCGTTCTTTTAATTTTTCACAGAGAGAGATGGTTTTCTGATGATCATAATTCCTTTCTATGTTACATTTTAGCGGTTAGAAGTTTGATATAATTAATTTATAAATGATTATCTCTTTTATAATGTAGTATATATTCGGCCAATGCATACCAAGTGGTCCAAAATAAATTAATTTTCCTCCATGTCTCTAGAAATAAAAACCGTTGAGGAAAGTTTTTTTCCTTGGTCATTTATAAATGGCAGCCATTTTTCTTCAGTTCTACTGGCGAATTTCAGTAAATATAGTCATTTGCGGTTTCGTTGATAGTTCAAAAACTATATGACAGAAAAAAAAACACCATTTTAAAGATAATGCTTTAAGCTAAAACTTATTCTTAGTGTATTTAATATGTGTCCCTACTCCTAATATGGTAAAAATTGACCTGATAAAAAAATCGAGTTTTCAACTATTTTTTCTATGAGGAGTGCTATAAACAATTTATCTATTAGTGTTGTAGTTAGATCCCTAGTAGTAGGTCAACCAGAATAAATATAAATCCTACTAGATGTATCCTTGGTTTTTAATTTTTTTTTTTTTTTTTTTTTTTTTTAATGATATAGTTTTAACTACAGAACTCAGGCACATTTATTTAATGCGTGAGTTATATAGTTAAAACTATTTTATGTTATTTTTGACCGCCACTCTTCCCATCTCCTTTTTGACTTACCTTATGATTAACCATCAATACACAAAACCATAAAAAAAAAAAAATATTAATAAAAAAAAAATAAAAAAAATAAAAATAAATAAATAAAAGGAAACATATCCATTATCTAAGAAAATCAAAATTTTATAGCAGAGTCTAATGATCATAACATAATAAGACAATGACCCTTCGGGATAGAGGCGGAATAAATAATTAAATCGGAACTTCAATTATTTCTCGCAATTAATAATCATGTTCGACCATCTCGAGTTTCAATCAGACCAACCAACAATTGATTACCTCTTTTCGAAGCCTCGGAATTTTCTTGGAAAAACCTTATTTTTAAAATTTACAATATAAAAGGAAACAAATTTACTATCTTCTTACTTTAAATTTTATATTATCACGCAGTTAAAAAAGTTAAACAAACTTATTCTTCATATATATATCATACTCCATCTCGTTTTTGCGACTGAGCACTCCCTATTATTTCTGCTTTTTTCTTTATTATTAGTAAAATGAAAACTTTGTAAAAAAAAAAAGAAATAAATAAGAAATCTTTATTTATAATGAAAACCAATTACATTTGTTTATTTACGGTAATCGGTCTTTTGGCCAGATTTTTTTTTAATTTATTTTTTTTTTATTGTACACGTATATTATTATATTATGTTAAAAACATGTATTATTCTTAAGGGACTTTGCCACGGACTAAATTTTTGTTCTATTTCTATATTTAAAAAAAAAAATTACGATTTTATATAATTTTATAATTAAGTGTCAATTATCTTCGGTATTTTATTAAATAGAGGACATAACATAATCTACAAAAAAAAAATCAGATGAAAAGTAATCATTCCCCTTTATTTTTATTTTATTTTAATCTCGTCATTTTTTAGTGTTCCATATTATTATCGGGACGAGTACTTGAGGTTTTAAATGGCGAGGAATTTATTGCGGAAGGGCATCTTTTTTATTATAGCTGAGCGAATAAAACAGTTTTATTCAAGGATTTATTGAGGCCTTCGAATAATAAAATAATCGCACATATTATAGGTAATTGAGTGTGAAATAATTAAAAAAATGTCCATTTTCAGATTGAGAACATTTAATTAATTAGGTGAAGTGAATGAAACTGAGTACTTGCTCATTCCTCAAAAAAATGAATAAATGCTTCGGTTAGATGTGAATAAATAGAAATCGCTCAATAGGATACTTGTTAAGTGTATGGAGCACGTGCTCCAAATATTATGGGTTGATTATTGATTGGGTTTATCAGCTCAGCTTTATAAGTGAATGAAACTGAGAACGTGTTCCACTATATGAGCAGATACTCAATAAAATGCAGATTTAATCTTTTGTAGACTCGTCAATATACTGAGTACCTACTCACACAGTGAAGCACGTTCGCAGTTATATTCAAGGTGACATATATAGGTTACATAGAAAGGTGAACAGGTACTCCCAATCAATAACCAACCCATATTTGGAGCACTTGTTCCTTACACTCAGCAAGTATTCCATTGTGTAACAACATTTAACCGAAGAATCTGATACTTTTTTTGAGTTCATGCTCAGTTTTATTCACTTCACTTATTGTCATCTACATATATCCGGAGGAAGTAAAGAAACAAATGACATTTAAAGAAAGATGATATAGCGCGATTTTCCTCCTTTAGAACCTCCGAATTTTCCTCTGACATCCTTAGGTATTTGCTTTTGGGGTAAAAAAACGCAACCTATTCAACTATCGCAGCATGATTATATTCAAGATTATTAAGATTAAGATAACTTTTCTTTTAAACTGCTGTTTTAAGGAATTTCAACAAAAAATCAAATTAAATTAAAGCAAATGATCCTTAATGTCGTGAGGCCCTGCCAAATTGGCTTTGAGCCTGTTCCATGTCACCCTTAAACATCTCCCTTGCTCTTGCAAATTATCACATTACATCCTAATTGCTCTAAAGAATGAATCCAATTGAACTTGGCAGTAAGTCCGCATTATCCGGAGGATGGAGTACAGCATGATATTTAAGTTTCTCTTGTTCGTACAAACGTCTTGTTACATGAGTGCGCCATCAATATATGGGCGTTGTAATGAGGTTCATCAGAAAATACTTTGATGGGCACTACTTTTTTTTAATAGTTCAAAGAAGTGTTACTGAGATATTAAATCTTTTATCCAAACAGCTGATCATTGTTTAAGTCATGTAAGCAGTGGCGTACGCAGAAGGGGGAGGGAGGATCAGAGAAATATATCCCTCCTCCGAAATGTAAAAAAAAAAATATGTTTTTCGTACCCACCAACATAAGATTTGTATTTTAAGTAATATTTTTGGCCATTTTTACAATAACTTTTATACAATTTTCATGCTTATTCTGAAAACTTAAGCAAAATTTGGCGATCATATGCATTTAGGTGATTAGCCTTCTTATTACTTAATCTCCACCCCGAAAAAAAATTAAATCTCTCTCCAAAAAAATGTAAATCCCTCCCGAAAAAATTTTGCGTACGCCCCTGGATGTTAGTCTGTGATTTAAGGTGTATTTGAATAGCTATTACAAATTAATAAAAGTGTTTACACCGTGGCGTAAAAATGAGAACATGGATCCTTAGCACGTGGGAGATATTCCATAACCCGCCAGTCGGGAGGAGGGTCCGGAGATATTCTTTACTCCACAGGAAAATTGTTTAAACTAAAAAAAATATTTAAAGTACAATTCTTTTATCCGTAATTTCTTGTTAGACCTAGTCATATTAATCCGGATAAACGGAGTTCTACTGTAATTGTAGCTTTTTTTCTTTAGCTTTTTCCTCCATCCTATTTTTCATTTTATTGTATATGAATCACTAACATATACATGGGCCATTCTTCGTAAATAGGTTGATCACAGTCCCATGAAGAAATCGGGCTTTTTTGATGCATCTGGCAGAAATTTTTTCGTTGATTTTGATAAAGAATTAGATTTTCTTATGAGGGTTCAGCTTTCATGCTAACATTTTTTTATAATTAAACATGGTTTAACATTAAAATCCTCAATTCCTCACATGTGCTATTATTATATTATATTATATACACTATAATCAGTTCTGTTGTCAGATTGGTATATTTAATATAAGTATTCGACAAATAAAATGTTTTTCTATGTCTCTAATTAAGCAATTTCTGTTTAAATAATTGTTTCATGTTCAATAAAGATTATAAAAATATTCACGTTATCAAGAATAGCATATTAGTGTTAGTATTGTAAGCATTGTATTGTTCAGCAATTGTATTATTTTTCATCTAGTTAAAACGACACATTATTATAGTAAAATATATCTATATAACTATAAAAAAAATGTTTTCACTATTTTTGGTGATTATTTAAAACTCTTGGAACTCGTGATTTGTTGATTATAGAATATTTATGTTCGTAATTTATTCAATATAGAGCAGTATGCGTAATATGTAAGAAAATGGGTTGATGAAAATCCGAATAAACTAAGAAAAAAAATCATAGATTCCATATAATCATGCAAATAAAAGCCATGATATGTAAATATGTCATAAATTAAGCATGTTAATTTTATTTTGAATTAAATTGAATTGTCTCAAGTAACTGTTATTAATTTTTATGGGATGTATAATAATATAATAGAAAAATCCAATGTTATGTATATTGAATTGTAATTAATTTGATAATGTTTTAAGTATGTTTTTAAAAAATAAATTAATCTTGTAGATTGGCACTTGAAAATGAACCAACCGGTCTGAAACGTTGTCTATATGTAATAATAAATATGAAGTTTGAAGGGTCTATTATAGATCATTGAATTTTAATTACTCTAATAAATGTACTTATTAAATAAATTATTATTATTATTAATAAATTAACTTATCACTTATCATGTTATCATTAGATATTAAATTCATTTTAAACGTAAATTTATTTATGTTTATAATAAGTAATTTTAACATTAAGTAATAGCATACATCTTATTGTTAATATTCATCAGCTTCCATTCCCTCAAATTCACAATTTAGTTCTCTGAAAACGGCAGACCACGTACTTTTTGTTTTATTTAAAATTTCGAGTGGCTCTATATTTTTTATTTCAGTACAGTGAATAGAAAAAAATTTATCCACGATCTTAAATAAATTGCCCGGCAGCCGACCAGTTCAGAGAGAGCTGTCGGGGACTACCCGGCTGCCGTAAAAAGCTTACAGACTTATCAATGGGGTACCCGGAAGTCGTGTATGTCTGCTATGGCCCTTAAGATACAGTAGGAGTACCTAATTCTTCCTATCACATGCCATTAGTTTTAGGCGAAAAGTAATGGTAGACTAGCTCTAAATAAAAAATTAAAAAAATGATTTTACGACCTTCAATTACAATCCGATATTAAGGTATTATTAACGTGATGTTAATGTTGGGCATGGCGAGAAAACGATATTAGCTTGTGACTATTGCAATCAAATTTCCAAATTTTAACTTTGGATTTATTTCCCAATGTTCAACTGTGCCGTACGCTTGCTCCACTGTCATCTTGAAGCTTAGGAGATGCCTCAAGCTGATGGGAAGGGTTGAAGGATTCGTATCTTTGTAAGTCATCAACATACAAATGGTATAGGGAGTAGTGGATGAAATATGATTGGTCATTTACAGTAAATCTTCATTATAACGCTCTGCTAGGACCTCAAGAAAAAAAGCGCTATAATTGGGAAAACGTTATAACCCGGAAATCGTAAAAAAAAAAAAAAAAAATTTATTAAATTCTGTCTCTGTATACAGACTTCCATAAATCGAAAATCTCTATATATCAAACTATTTTCAGGAATTTTGAATTTTTATTAGAAAAAAATATTCTGTAAAACGAATAACATTTATATATATATATCGAACAAAAAATTCTCAATTCAAAAAATATGAAATGTGATTGTCATCAAAAAGAGCCCTCAGTTAACGTATATTAGAATGGGTGATAATTAAATAAGAAACATAAAAAATGTTTAACTGTTTTGCAAAGCAATGGAAATTCATGGAGCATCTTTCTTCAGAAGAATCACAGGAGTACCTAATTTCTCTGAATCTATTTCCTAACAAGGAGTGATATTTTCGTTTAATTTCAGTTTAACTTTGCCTTTCTTGTTGTCAATATTGCTCCTATTCATGACTTCGGTAATAAATTATAAACAAAAAGACATTAGAAGCTATTTGCGCGAAAACAAAAATAAATATTTTTTGTTTATGTTTGCATATTTGTAATGCATGCCCTGATCGTTCAGTTATTTTTCTTTAAACCTGAAAAATTTCCTTTGTTACACCATTAATCCCAAAACATTAGTTTTGATACTTCTTCGGCTCGAAAGAATTGCTGTAATTATTTTTAGCTTGAAAAGAATGAAAAATTGCAATCTTTCTATTTATCGAAATTTCCATATACCGAATTTTTTTCAAGGAACCTTCATGTTTGTTATATACTCGACTATAAATCTACATTTTCCTATTTTATTTTTACATCTTGTTATGTTATGAGGTAATATGTTCCTGGTTTAAATTAGTCACCGATTTTTTTTGCTTAAAGCATCATAAGGTATTTTTATAAATAGCATTTTTTAATTTATACATCTCTTCAAAAGTTTCGTTTTAGATTTCAGAGAAGCATAAAAAAAAAAAAAAATATACGAATCGTCTATAACGCGTTCAAAATATTTGTTGTTTTTTCTGATTCCGTTTCATTATCTCCCTTTTCTTCATTTTCTGGCTCTTTCGATAATTTATGATCATCAATTACGCAGTCAATACTTAAAAAATTTTCGGTCACAAGGTCATCACCGAAATCATCAGAACCTTTAAATTTAACGAACCTTTCTTTGATATAAGAATTTTCATAATTCTTATCAACTCTCATCATTTATCTATGATGAAACCAAAATAAAATGTATAAAACGAAAAATTAAACTAAAAAAAAAAAATATAACGCTTTGGTGTTTCTTTCCGATACTATATTCGAAACTTCAAGTTAACCCATCTGATATTTACAAAACAAAACGTTATAAATGTAAAAATTATTTTAAAAAAATATTCAGAGTGTTTTAACGGGGAAATTTGATCGTCATAAAGAATAAAGTTTCATAGGAAAACCACTAACTGGGACCGAGACCGAGAAAAAAAGTGTTATAGCCGGGAAATCGTTATAACCTGGAGCGTTATAACGAAGTTTTGCTTTATATAGAAGATCTCCTAGGAACACCTCGTGAGAGAAGTTGTGTTGATTAGACAGGTTTGTTCGGAATAACACCTTCGGATGAAACAGCGCATTCCTTCGAAGTGTTTTTCAGCGCATTCTTACCTGGACCGAAGAAATCAAACAAGGCGATCTTCGTTAGAGCTGCCAAACCGATGATACCTTGCCCTGAATAACAAATAGGTTTTATTATAGATATGGGATTGTAATGTTTCAGGTCCAACAACGATCCTCATGCCCTATAAGAAGCGGAAAATGAGCCTCCCGATGGAGTCTGGTAGCACGGCGGGCCTCTTCAGCTTCGATGCCTACCAGGAAGTCCCCAACTTCTACCATCGGTTCAAAGCGGCTACTGGCAATTTACTGAGCGTTGCAGGTACTCCTCGTTCCTCCTTACCTTTCTGTAGTCTCTTTTGCTCTTCTTCAAAACCTCTTCTCGAACCCATTCATCTTCATATCTTGGTCATCCGGCGTCCAATTCATGTTTCAATAACTTCATTAATTTGAATTTTACTTTTCAGCCGGACAAATAAAATTTTTCTTATCTTTATAAAGGTATATTATGCTTTCAGTTGTTGAGATATGTTTCACTTGGAATTATTATTTTAAGATTCCAAAACAAAGCTTACAGTCTCTCAAGTAGCTGAAAACAACAAAACGACCAACGTTTTGCCAATTTAAGCTTCATCATGAGTATATAACATAAAATCACATATTTGCAATTAGTGATAGAATATCACAACTATACTTTGAACTGTTATCGAGTAATAAATTTATATCAATTTAGTGTGCTTTTTTTTTAAGCTGTTGAAATGAGATGCACTATCTCTCACCCACTTTTGATCGTACTTATTAATTGAACTCGATTATACTTCCAGAAGCCTGATGAGAAAAAGTAAGATCCCACAGAAATCTTGAGCTTTTAAATATAACTGGTGTCATATATGTTCAGTTTCAGCAACACGCGTACCCCCATCACCTTTTATCATTTTGGAAATAGTTTATAATCATAACAAAATTGTTATATTATAACTCAAAAGTATGTTCAAATGTAACATTTTAATAATAAAAATTAAAAAAAAAGTATTATTTATATAGTATGGATTAGTAATTGTTTTTGTAATTATAGACTACGACTATGGGTTTAAGAAACTTGTATAAGCTATTGTGTGATAGCGTAATTAGTGTCTCATACCGCGGAACGTTGCTACGTATTACGATTAATTAAGGAGGGAGGGCAAAATCTGAAATTTCCCATTAATTTTGACAGTATTTCCCAACTATATTAAATATTTTAATTGTCCCTACTATATTATGAAATGTTTTGATTTTTCCAACTCTTTTGGGTATACATTTTTTACTTATCTCTTGTTGTCTTGACAACAATAATATTTGTTTATTCAAATGTAGATTTATAACGAAAAAATCTAAAATTATATCGAATATTGTTCTTAAATCTCAAATTTCCCAACTTTTTCAATATTCAAATTATTAGAGGGAAGGATTGACTTTACTAACCCCCTCTTCCCTCCCCCTCATCACGAAGTCTCTTCTGATGTCCCTCATCTTTGAACATAGATAGCTATGAATATCTAGCCGCATATTAACTTGTTTACTTCATTTATTTTTTTATATTTTATTTTATTTTTGATCTTAGTTTTCATCATGTTTCCTTCTTGCTTATGCTACAATTGTTAATTTTTGCATTGTTAACTTTAAATAATTTGTTCAATCTTCAATAAATGCTTTACATAATAATTATTTATTTAGCAAGAAACGGCCATTTCTCTAGTTTATCTTGAAATATAAAAAAAAAAATTAAAATTGTCTTATACAACAGATATACATTGGAAGGCATTCGACTACTACACCAAGGTTGAATATTCATGGGCTTAAATTTCACCAACAACCCTTAGATATGCAAGCTCATTGTGTCCCTTAGGGCGAATAGGGTTGTTTTTAATGTTTTTCAAGTATTTGCTATTTATAATTTATTACCATATCATAATGAACTTACGCATGATATAATAAGAAACCTCAACAAAAAGCCGAAAATACTTAAAATTGTAATGAAATATTTTTTCAGTATTTTGAGCTCACAATGTTTCAAAACATTCACGGGAACTGACTGAGTAATTTGAGCCATAAAACTTTTTAAAAAATCTGTCGTGCTGTTTGCTCAAAAAATCGTTAGATACCCTCAAAGGGACAGGCTGTTAGAAACAAAAGTTAGAGATTGTTAAATTATTCGCCACTTCTATAATTTTGTTTTTATTGAAAACTATTTTCAAATGTTATACATTCATCTTCAGTTCTAAAAACACACAAAAATTAAAAAATAAGCAATTCAAAAGTTTGATATTATTGTACATATTAAATTAGTATTTCAGTAATTAGTTCACTGCGAGAACAAATCAATACAACCTTTTCTGTTTGATATAATCCACTTAAACCTTGGTGAGTACCAACATGTATTTGATCTCTTGTATTAAATTCATAATTCATAAATGTTTTATAAAACTAATTTATATTACATTTAATTTAATATGTATAATAAAACCAAATTATATTTTAAATTGCTTATTTTTGAATTTTTGTGTGTTTTTAGAACTGAAGATGAATGCATAACATTCGGCGCTAGTTTTCATATTATAGAAGTGGCAAATAATTTATCGATCCCTAATTAGATTAATTATTTTATGCATGCGGACGTCAACTGAGAAACAAATGTGGTTGGGAGAAATCCAAGTATGAAGAATGTGAAGTATGTGAGACACTTGATATAAGGGTGCGTTTATACGAACTAGTTTTTCACTCTCGAGAGTGATAGACATACTCTCTCGAGAGCGGAACTCGCAAATGTAAAGGACTCTCAGAGATCTCGCTTCTACTCTCCGTAGCGTTTACACTTGTGAGTTTTACTCTTGCGAGTTTTCCTCTCGAGAGTATATCTACCTCTAGCTCGTGTAAACGCACCTTAACGCTTAAGCATTTCTGTGGGATCCAAACTTCATATATACACTTGTTGTACGTGTGTCAGCTCCATAAATAATGAAACACGACCATGAAATACTAATGATTATTGTTAATTTAACGCAAATAGGGCCTTGAAAGTCGTTAACAAGATACACCAAGTTATTGGGTAATGGATTATTCTGGCTTCATAAAAAATTGAAGAAGTTGATCAAACTTTTTATCGACTGAACGATAGAGCAGGCAAAGAACTTTAGAAGTTTGTTAATTCTTGTAAACAAACGTCTACTTGGTTAAAGCGTTAATCTATGAAATATTTTAAAAATGCAACATTTTAATTTATTAATTCTTTGTTTTGGTTTATTATTTTTAATAATTTGGTATATTTGTAATCGACAAATAAAAAAAAAACATGTTTCATCCCCTTCACCACAAAAATTTTACGTTTCAAGACTCGTAGAAACTAAAACTCGAATAATAAAAAAATCCGTCAGTCCGTCGTTTCTCCGATTCGACACATAAGTCACAGTTCAACCAGGATGTTCCTCGGAACTCTACATTACTATAAGCGATTTCGTTGCAAAATTGCGGCCGAATAAAGGTTTCATACGCCCATATTTCGGCCATTTATGGTGGTAGAGGAAAAATATAAAGTGTTCCTCAATTATTTTACGAAACCTTAAAAGATAAATAAATAATAATTATTTGGAAATAATAAACCATAATTTGCAGCGTTTTTACTGTTGTATAATAACCTTAGTTTAAAACTACAAGTTTAAGTATATTATAATTATTTTTTAAAAACTTCTACAAGAGGAATGAGGTCTATCTACTGTTGTTGATTGCCAGTAGCCATTGATTAGTATTCTAAATTTTTTTCTATAAGCTGCTACTTTTCCCCTTCTATAACTAGAAATGTATAGGGTTCATATCAGTCGAAAAGATTTTCCTTTAGGATAATTTTTTATTCCCACAGAACGGTTAACAAGAAACTTTTCATATTTGGATGTGAATGCATAGCCAACAATTTTGAATAAATTTATTATTAATATACTTATGGAAACTTTGTTTTCAGTCCTGGAAGAATGGTTTGCTTTCTGTACTTCAAGTTAGGGAGGTCCTTGGTTTTTTAAATTCAACTTCTTTTTCTTAACCATTTTAAAAACTCGAAGTCTTTGAGACTTATAGACTTTTCGGTAATTATTGGGGCCGGTCACTCCCTTATCTAAAGGGGCGTGGCCTCACACTGTTGACATTGAGGTTACGTCCCCCACCACATTCCCTTATACGTTCATTCCCATATATGTTCACTTCTTTCTTGTAAATAATTATCGAAATATACATAATTTTTACCTCGCTTCGTTCGCTCAAGAGATAAACAAACCCCAAAAGTTCCTTTTCAGTTGAGGTCGGGGGTCCTTACCGTAATTTCAATTATTACTGCTTTAAATAGATCACAGCTGACGATTTCAGCTCGCTACGCTCGCTCATGAGATAAACAAACCCCAAAAGTTCCTTTTCAGTTGAGGTTGGGTCCATACCGTAATTTAAATTATCTCTCCTTCAAATTATTACTTAAACTTCCCCATATCACCGGAAGTCGACAGCGCTAACAATTTTAAATATGTAATTAAGGCAGTAATAATTTTAATGATTGCAATGAATACGCGGTTTTCAAAAACCAGGACAAAGGGGAAGAATGGTGGCGGCAACCGGTGACGGGTGGGGCTATAACCTTACTGAGGCCACGCCCCTATTGATAAGGGAGTGACAGGCCCCAATAACTACCGACTTTTCTATTCTCTGAACACTCCTGATTTAAAAATCTCAAAACGTAGCCAATATTTTGGTCAGTATATATTTCTTCGAAGATTGAAAATGTGAAAGCTTGAATCCTGATCATTTATAGTATGTATTAAATAGTCGTTTCTTGTTTGAAACACATTGCGAGTAAAATGAACAAGAGATGTTCTTGACCCTAGACGGTTTTATAACTTACCCTTGTCTTTGTGAGCTGATGTCCCGATTTAGAAAGTAAAGAAGATGGTGATTGGTAAAACTTCTCCGGGAACCCATCAAAGCGCTCCAGATGATCAAGTCCTTTTAGCAGCCGGGATTGGTGCTATAACAATTACATTTTCAGTGCTTCTTGAAAGTTCGAAGATAACAGCATTTTTATTTCTCTCAATAACATTAAATAAGAAGCTATGCTCATTCGAAATACTCGAAGATCAGTCTAAATCACAGAAAATAAAATGTGGTCTGTTTTGCGATCATAACTTTCCAATAATACCTCAAAACTATCAACAAATACATACAGTCGAACATCTGTATATCTAACATGAAATTTCCTTGAAAAAAATTCGCTATATAGAAATTTCTATATACAGAAAGATTGCAAATTTTCACCCTTTTCAGTCTAAAAACAATTACAGCTATTGTTTAGAATTAAAGAAGTATAAAAGGCAATTTTTTGCGGTTAATAAATTAACAAAGGCAATTTTTTAAGGCTAAGGAAAAACAAAATTGAAGGATCAATAACACATATTTGAAAAATTGTACAAATTACATCTGTGAATCGCTGATTTGTTTAAAAATATACGTTTATAATTTAGTAAGGACATGTATTAAAAATATGCAAGCATACATAAAAATTAATTTATTTTTATTTTCGCGCAAAATAGCTTCTAACGTCTATTTGTGTATAATTCATCACCGAAGTCATGTTTAGGAACAACGCTCACAACAAGAAGGGCAAAGTTAAACTGAATTTAAAATGAAAATTTCGCTCTATGTTAGGAAAGAGATTCAGAGAATTTAGGTACTCCTGTGCTTCTTATGAAACAAGATCTTCCCTGAATTTCCCTTACTTTGCAAATTATTATCAATTCTTATGTATTATGTGGGTAAACTAAGGACCCTTTTTGATGACAATCGCATTTTATATTTTTTGTTCGATATAGAGAATATTTTTCTATAATAAAAATTTAAGTTTCCTAAAAAAAGTTTGATATACAGAAGTATGACTGTATATCGATTAAGTACAATTACTTTTCTTAAGTCATTTAGTGACTTTTACCCCCATTTTATAAGAAAGCTGGCTGTGTAATTGATGATTTTCTTTTAACATGTCCCTATAAAGTTCTTTCAGAATTTATTCCATCTCGACGTCTGACATGCGCATAATATACTTAATCTATGGTATTTGGAAACCGAAGACAATTTTTACTAGCCTTCTTTACATTCCTTCGTACAAGACATAGCCCATAGCAAAGAACATCCATGATTCCTGTACTTTTTGATCCTGAAGAAACGGACTTATTAAAACAGCTGTTGAAGCAGGACCAATCAAACGCATTACATCAACCTGAGAAAGTTACCAACGCTTCATAAAAGAGAAGAGGACGTCCATGTCTACTGCAGAAGTAAGTTAATTCCGCATGAAACCAAAGCCGCATCATTGATGACAGATGCTGTGCTTATAATGGTCAATTTTAAAACCACAATCTGTCAATTTGCACTAAATGTACAGTGTTGTAAATTTCCTTCGAAAAATATAATGGAATTGTTAAAGGGTATTTTTTTTTAAATAAGTTTTTACTGGGCGTTTGTTGAGTACGAAAATAAACCAACATTTTTCTGACTATTTACAGTAGGTTAAAGTATATTAATATATATTTTTGCCTATAGATAATCTATCTGCATTATTTTCTCATGTTAATAATAACTATTAATGTTCACAAAAAATAAAATTATTTTTTCGATTCAAAAACAATTATTTGAAGATTTTTTTTTTTTGTTATGAAGCAATAATACCAATTTTCGCATCTCTACATTATGCATTCAATAAGATACAAGTTAATGTAAATACCTTAAGTAAGTGTTTATGTTCAAGTCATGAATTTGTTTGTTGTTTTTTTTTTTCTGTTTAAATCGTTATTGCTTTGCTATCCGTGCATCACATCAATGAGCACTTGATGAATAAAATTTATTCATATTAATAAAAAAAAAAAAATACCATAATATTAAGGAGCTTTGGTGAATAATATTGTGGTGAATAAGGGATGGTGATTGTGTCTGTTCAGTGCCAAGTTTGAGGGCCCAAGAAGACATTCCAAGAAGACCTCACACCCTTGATAATTTCTCCCAAGGTAACCGGGAATGAATATTGACGAAAGCTTCAAATTTATAACACCTTAGCTAATAAGCAGCACGCTTTTCGCTTTATTATTGTTTGTATATTGTATTATTATTTATTTATTTATTTTTGTGTTTATATATTTAAATAATAATCATATTGATTGTATTAATATGATCTTGTCTTGTATAATAATTCATGTCATGATATATGAATTCGTGTTCTGAATGCAGCTGTACATTGTAATTATTAACAATTCCGATTTTTATGTCTATGGCATATCTGTATGTAATTTGACGGTTGGACATAATATCAGCATGAATGAATTACGCGAGTATGTTTGATAATTTTTTTTATTACAATTTATTTGAATATAAAATTCAATATGAAAGTCGTTCTTTAGAGTCAGCAAATTAATTTTGAAAAAATTTACTTCTATATCCGCCTTCATAAATTTTCTAGATTTGGCTTTTGTCAAGCAGCGGCAATTTTTTTAAATTGACTCCCTAAAATCTCTCTAACCCGTGAAATATTCGATGAAAATTTGAGGTATTTACAAGGGTCGCCGCGAAAAGCGTAAAGATATATACGAAAAGTATAACTCTTTGTAGAGCGAAAAATTAAGTAGATGATGTACACGTTTTAGAAAACCACGACTTTTCGAAAAAAAATTGCGTAAAACTATTTTTTTTTTGTAATATATTTTATAAGAGAATGACCCTATTTAAAGGAAAAACTCAACGTGGAAACCAGCTAAAACCAATGCTATGTTTAAATCCAATATTTATATTTTAATTTAAATAAAAGCTGTTAGAAATACCATATCCAGGCGAAACTATTAGCTAGTTTACATAAAAATTATGTTATAGATTTTAGAAAACTATACTATGACTTCTTTTTTTTTTCGTAAATTAATTTATTTGTTGATAATCCGGGACGGAAATGAGTTTATTTGGGACATAGTGCTGAAATTCTGTACTGTTCCGGGCAATTCGGGACGAATGGTCACCTCGACTTGCAGTTTAGTCAATTTTATTAAGAATGAAATTTATTTTTAAAATAATATATTTATAACCTCAGCTGCGATACTACCGACATAGAAATTTGTAATTTTCTCAAATTTTTTATCGATTTATTGTTTTCTAGTAACTTTTAAACATAATGTATTCCAACACACTTAAATATAATTTGGTTCCACAGACATACATCGTACTATTTCGTTATATTTAACACTATCTTGCCTGTTTTGTTTTTGTTAACATTGAGGAATGTTTTTCGTCTTATTAAATTTACTGCCATGGTAGTTGTCTAGACAAGACACTCGCAACTACTCAGCCCCCCTCACAATTTGCAAGACATTTATATTTATATTTATAATTAAACTATTGTCTAGTGCCTGAGGTTAGCTGACAATGTTAATTATTGTAGATAAGAAGAAAGCTGTGATGGACCGAGCCTCTGTATTATAATTTATTTGTATATTTTATGAATATTTTATTATATATTTATATTATTGCTATATTTTTGTATTTTTATGCCTATATAGGCTTAGCTTTATAGATTAGTCATATTCAATAAACTAGAAGGATTTTTTTTCAATATTCAGTTAAAATTATATCGCTTGATAATACTAGAAACCTTTTCATAAAATTATCTATTTTATTACATTTCTTATTATTATCGAATTTACGTCATAATTGCAATTATTAATAAAATTTGCACTATTTCAATATTCTTAAGCACAACGATTCCGCTTTAAATTATATTATTTTTAAAAAAGTTAAGCACATCACAGCATGTTTTACTTTTCCATTTAAAGTAATGAAAAAAAAATTATATATTTTCAAGTAACAAACATTCAATATTTTGCTAAAAGTTTTTTCAAGAACGTTAAAGTTTATTTTTTTTTAAATTAAATAATGAACAAAAGTTTTAGTGTGTCGTTCAAATTTGATAACATTTCAATAAATGGTATCACGTAGCATTTATATGTAAATAAAAAAAAAATATTTATTATATGAAGTGTGAGCTTCGTTTTTATTACTTATAAAAATACAAATTTACATATCTTAATTTTTAACTACATTCCATATCGATTAATACTTGGATGGGTGACCTCTTTCTGAGGACTCTGGAGTAAGAATGGATGAAGTAAATCGTAAAATTTAATTAAGAAACCTGAAGATTTTTTCCAGGAACTGGAAACCATACATATCGCTCATTTGCTGCAACAATGCCATTATATACATTTCTAATTCTTATATACAATTCTAATGATGTGAACTATTAATTAGTAGAGCCATTTTTGAGCTTTCAAGGCCAATCGAACAATTTTTTAAACGTAGAATTACGTCCCTCCATCTATGGTGTCAGAATAATTTTAAGACGCTTTTGGCGTACTTTTTAAACGCTCATAGCTCCGCTTCTATGAGAGCTAGAAGACAAGAATTGGTATCATTTTACAGAGAAAATGTGCCATTATAGATTGCAAAAAAGATTTTTGGATTTGGAAGTACTGTAAGGGAGTAAAGTTGACCAATTTCGATTGAATAGTTTATGACGTCACCGCCTCTCATTCACTTGAACTAATGAACTAATTTTGATTTTTATAGTCATTTCGATTTGATGATTTTGATTTGAGGCTTTGTAATAAAAAATTAATGTTAGTTATTATTTAATCGATTATTATGCGCACTTCAAATTTAACTTTCAATGAATAAAATTTATTTTAAATATCACTCTGAGGAATTCTACTCCTTTAAAACCCGTCGGTGTATGGTAGACACAGTGTTAGATTTTTATTTTATTTTGTACTATAGTCTCATAAAATTAATATTTAACTTCAATCACATCTCCAGAAAAATCGCATATTTAGCTTATGACATTTTTGTAGTAAATGAGCGATTTATTCTATCAGAGTTGATACCAGAAATTCACAAACCATGTATCTTGGCCGTTTTGACTTTTCTCTTGAACCTGAAGATTTTTTAATGTATATTTATTCTTTACATATATCTATTTTCCATACGAATTCTATTGTGATTAAAATAAAAATCACTTTTCTAAATTTTCGTGTATTTACAATTTGAATCGTAACGTAATATTTAAAATATCAATTTCACTTGAAATTTATTATAATAGATAATATATAAAAATTATTTTGAGAAATATTTATTTTAATAAAATTAATTAATTTTTTTGATAATTATTATTTTTTAATATATTTCTAGAATTCGAGATATAATGGTATTACTACTATTACAAGTTCAGTAATTTTTTAAACTAAAATAAATTAAATAAATTTTATATCTTTGTAATGGCTCTCAACGTAATTTATCTTCAAACATTCTTATTGTGTAAAACATTCTATTTTGTTTATAAAAACTCACATGAACCTCGAAACATTATACATTAATTATTGCTTAAGTATCTTTTGTAGATAACGGCTTTAGAAGCCTTCGTAGATAACGAAGCTTGAAGTAGTTACACAGCTACGATTACAAATGAAAATTACAATTGCTTACGTTTACAAAATTTGATTGTAAATAGTATATGTAAATTTTTAAACTAATAGAAGATCTAGTGGAGTTATAGTTAATTTAGTTAAACAAAAAGTAAAAAAATATTAGACGTTTGTCTCATTTATCATATTTTTGATATTTTTATTTCTTTTATAAACACTGTAGTTATTGCACTAGATATACTTTTTAATTTTAAATTATTTCTTTAATTAATTTTTTATATTAATATCGCATTGCTAATGGTACATGATTCTGAGTTATAATATTTTTCAGTCTTTATCAAATGTTCATAAGGAATAAAAAATGGATACTTATTATTAACAACAATAATAATATATAAAAGTAATAATTTTTTTCATAAAATCTATTTATTTTTTCTAAAAATTTAAACTTTTCTGTTCAAGAATTGGTGATTAAATATTCTTAAATTTTTGAATCAACGACTTAGTTCTGAGTTGAAATGGTTCATTTTATAAACCAAAAATTGTTTACAAAATATTTTAAAATAGATTTGGTTATTTAAAGTATCTTTGCATTTTAAACTGTTCATATTAATTAAAAACAGTTTTGATTTTTTTATGAAACAATCATATTGCTGTTATAATTCTAAATATTGGCCATTATAATACCTAATATAAAAATAAAAAGAGCTATGTTTTGCAATATTTAGTGAAATTTTAATTAATTTTTTACCAAGATTTCCTCTAGAAATCAATGCTCAAATGTCAATTTTTTTTTATTTTATGAGTTGTTATTAGATTAACTTTATTAATGTGAGCTTCAAATTAGACTGTAACATTTTTCAAAGTTACTGAATAGGAAAGTCGATCGTAAACAAAATGTTTCTGTTACGAATGAAGCAGAAATATTAAAATATTTTTAATTAATATTTTAACTATTGATTATCCACACAATTAATGAATATACTTAATTTCTATTAAACTAATGATATTATTATGGTTTCAACTTTTTCGTAAATTTTCATATTTCAATGCTTTGAAAAAATTAATTAATAAAATAATCTTTTTTTTTTTTAATATATCTATTTTTCACTGGCATGGAAGCCAATAAAATTATTAACTTTAAATGCAATGTAAAATTATTAATAAAAAACTGTATTACTCAAGAGGGTTTATTTGGACAAAAAATAATAAGTTGAGCATTTAAAAACATGATAATAACTAAAAATAAGGTATAAAATAAGGATGAAAGATTAATGAATAATATTTTAATTTGTTTTACATATACTTTTACATATACATATATTTTGTCCTTACGAAGTTTTAGAACGAGAAATAAAAATCAGGGTTATATAGGCAGAATTCTTGCGTCCCAGCAGTGATCAGTTCTTATTTTATATTCGTTGTTATCTATTAAGTTTAAATTTATTTTTATTATTATAGAAATCATCCCCTCCTATTTTATATCCATCTAGTTTTCTTCTCCTCTACTTTTATATTTATTTATTTTTGTTTGTTTTTCAGCAACCCGAAACCACGTAGTTAAGTGCTTTCCTAATACGAGTTCCGAATCGGACCTTCAAAAATACCGTACCTCATCTGTCTGGGACCCAGCGCCTTCGTTAAGCAATATTGCGGCGGAGGGACTCAGGCACAAGGTAAATATATATTATAACTATATTATATAAATAAAGTTCACTTCTCAACAGACTAGTTAATGTAGGTCGAAACGTATTTGGGAGGATTGCATTAGGCCTGGTCTGTATATTTGGGTTTTGACGTGGTAGAGTAGAGGAAGATATGTAGAAAGAAACATGTTACCGGGATGCACTTCTGCGTTCTTTAGGTCTTTTAATTATTATCACAAACTTTTATTGAAAAAATTCAAAATTTGACTAAAAATTTAAATTATGAAATGGAATTTAAAATGATGATAAGTATTTAGGCAACCTAAATTTTTAATAGTAATATCATGATGAATTTACAAATTTTTAAAGTTTTAAAATCCAAGATTCGGTTTCATAAAAGAAGATGAGGTTATTTTGGCGATGGATAAAATAAAACTGGGCAAAGCAGCAGGAAGAGATAGCATCGCGCCAGAATTCATAAAATATGGTGGAGAAGAAATGGTCAAGTGTTTACAGAACCTCTTTCAAAAGATTTGGTCGGAAAAGATAATACCACATGACTGGGAAAATAATATTATAATTCCGATTTTTAAGAAAGGCAACCAGACAAAGTGTGAGAATTATAGACCAATATGCCTATCCTCTGTAGTATATAAATTATATACAAGAATATTGGAACAGGGGCTCAGGAGATTGGTGGAACATGATCTGGAAGAGGAGCAGGCTGGCTTTAGACCAGGGAGACAAACCCAGGACCATATTTTCTCACTACGAATGGTTGTTGAGAAAGCGTGGGATAGAGGAAGAAAGTTATTTTTGGCGTTCCTGGATTTGAAGGCTGCATTCGATTCGATTCCCCGCCAAGAGATTTGGAATGCTTTACAGGAAAAACAGGTGCCACCCACTCTCATCAGTGCGATCAAATCGGTATACCAGGATCCCAAGGGAATTTATACGGCTTAACGGAACTGAATCAGAGCCATTTAGGTTTTATAAAGGCGTCAAGCAAGGGGACAGCCTAAGCCCACTTCTTTTTATAATATGCATGGATGAAGTATGGAAAGTCTTCAAGCGAAAGACACCAAGGGCAACAGTGGGATACTGGATTTTAATTCCTGTACAAGCACAAGCTCTGCTATATGCGGATGATGTGGTCCTGATTGCTGACACCCAGGAAAGGCTTCAGGTGGCTGTCGATGAATGGTCGGAAGAGCTCCAGAGGAAAGGAATGGAAATAAATTCTATTAAAAGTAAGGTGATGGTTATCGGCCGAGACGGGGAAGACCCAATTCATATTTCATGCAATAATGAGCTGCTAGAGAAGGCAGATAATTTCCAGTACCTGGGCACGATTTTCAGCAGAGATGGGAGAATAGACCAAGAGGTTCTAAATAGAGTCAAAAAGGCTAATAGTGTGTTCTACTCTATCTGCACTACAATATTAGGGAAACAGGAGATAAAGAAAGAAACCAAAATAGTCTTATTTAAAACAGTGTTTCTGCCTGTCCTTCTATATGGTGCGGAGAGCTGGACTGTTCTTGATAAACATGCGAGCAAAGTAACGGCCATAGAAATGAGGTACCTTAGGAGAGTACTTGGAAAAACAAGAAGAGACTGCTGGAGAAATGAGAGAATAAGAGAGGAACTGAATGTAAGACCAGTAAAAGAAATTATTGAAGAACGCCAACTGAAATGGTTTGGTCATATTTACAGGATGGGCGATAACCAAAAGGCTAAATGGCTCTTGGAAGCAAAACCAGAGGGAAGGCGACCTACAGGCAGACCCAGGATGATGTATCAAAACTATCTGGAGAGACTTGGGCGAGCCAGAGGAAGCACGATGGTGGATATGAGAAGAAGGGCCAGCGACAGAGATCAGTGGGCGAGATGGGCCGAGGCCGTTCCTCCACGCTGATGGCACTAAGGAGGGAGTGAAAGAAGAAGAAGAAGAAGATTCGGTTTCTGTTATTAGATATGGAAATTGCAAGAAGAAAAATCGATGAAAACATTAACCATTAAGTTCGGGGTTTAAAATGCAGTTTGGTATTAAATGTGGGAGTGAGATGGTGTTGACCATTTTTAAAAATTAAATTTTATTTAAAATATCCACTCCTGCGTTGATATGTTTTGTCCTAAGGGGAATTATCACGTTAAATCTCATTCAGGTCTTTATTCAAAAATAATTTGCTAAAAATTACAATTTATTTTTTTTTAAATTGGGATGTAACAAGAATATAGAACCTATATATGGGGATTTATTTCAAATCAATTTTGTTGAGAGAGCTGCCATCTATGAAAATTTGAAGTAAATAGTAAAATCCCCATAAATGGCAGCCCAACAACATCCCAATAAAATAAATGTGAAATAAATCTCCATGTATGCACATGCCCCGGGTATGCACATGCCCCGGGTATGCACTTACCCCGACTTACTTTGTATCCAAAAAAATAAAATAATAAAAATGTATTATTATTTTTTTAAAGGCTGTGGTATAATGATTCTAAAACATTTTATATTTTTCCTCTATCTTCATAATTGGCCGAGATATGGGCGTATGAAACCTTTAATATGTCGCCATTTTTAGACGAAATGATGGATAGTAATGTCGAATACCGTGGATCATCCTGGTGTCACCAGTGAGTTTGGTGCAAGATCTAAAAAAATCGGCGCGATAGTATTGGAGAAAAGCCGCGGACGGACGGATTTATATATATATATATATATTTTTTTGCTCGAATTTTGGATTCTTCATATTTCGTTTAAATTGTAAGAGGGATCCTTTTTTTTTTTGATCGATTACAAAAGTTATTATCGAAAATAATAAACCAAAACTTTAAAAAAGTACACATACTTTAATTAAATCGAAAAGATCTAATCATCTTACAATTTCTCGAAGAAAACGATTTTTAAATAACTTATCAAATAATACGGGAATGGTGAGAGGCGATCATAGATTATAAGACATGATCAATGCTATTATTTCAAATTATTATATAAACTATAATATTTATCTACTAAAGTAAAAAATCCAGGATAATAATCATATAATGCATGTCTCATAATAACCTCTTACTATTCACATATTACATGATCAATTTTATTAATTTTTATTTTATTAACTCTTGATATATATATATATATATATATATATATATATATACATACAGAGTATGATAGTGATGACTTGCTGAAGTTTTTGTAAAAAAAAAATTTTTTCATTCCTTAGAAATATAATAATTACTATAGTCACAGTTTAATCATCTCATGGTCTGTTTCAGTACTCCATTCCCGACAACGGGTCGGCGAAGTTTTTTCAAGGTGCTCTCCATACACCTAATATGGGAGAAAAAGTTGCTCAGGTAGGATTTTGTAAATGCCGTTAATATAAAAATTGTTTATTGAAATGACAATAAAAATTTTTTTTTAATTTGAATTATTATTAAAATAAAGTTGGATAATTTAATATTGCAATACAGACGATTCAGTCTTTTATAGTTTGATTTGCATGCATTATATATATATTTTTTTTTGTGGTTTATTATTTTAGTTAGTCTTTACATTTCTCTTGTAGAAAATATCAAAATTTCCATTACTAGCATTTTTAACTACATTAATAATTCGTATACAGATATAAAATATTAAAGGTTTTAACGTTTTTTTTTTTTAAGTTTTCAATATTTTTTTTATTAATGATAATAACTACATTCGTTAAAGAATGAGCTAATTTAAAAATTAAAAAAAAAAAATACTGAATATTCACCTATATATGATAGTAATTTAATTATCTAGAAAAAATTACATATTTAAAATCAATGGCGATTATAAAACAATTTTGTATATTAATGTTTAATACCCAAAAAGTAGTGAAACTGCTTTAATTTCCGATAAATTACAAGTCCGAATAGTTCGTTGAATAATCAACCTTCAGTAATAATTGCTGTAATTATTGTTAAATTTATTTTAAATTCACGAATGACGAAGAAGTTTGACGAAGATTACTTCCAGAAGTAAGAGGAATCAGTTCATATTTACAAGGTAAGTTATTAGTTATAGTATTTTTTAAATATTTCATGTTTATATAACAAGACATATAATTCGATATATGTTCACATGGTGATTATTAGAAGTCTACATAAATTTAACTTATTAGTTTGAAGCATCACAATTTTATGTACAAATTATTTGAACTACTGATATCGATATGCTGTGGAAAATTTTAATTTTTCCAAATAATCGATGGTTTTAAATTTATTTTATTTTATATTTATTTTAAACTATGACAATTAGTTCGAATTTTTATTGTCAAAATGTGTTATTGGAAAAAAAGTGGTGAAGTAACACATTAAATTATTTTAAATTTAAGAAAATGTTTCAAATAGTATCGTTAGTTTGAGATGTTTAATTGGGAAATTAATAAGTAGTCATAAAATAATCCTAGTGTATTGTCGCACGCGATTTTTCTTCTATTATATGTTATTATCTACAGGCCCTCACTCAGCTTTCGTTGGATTTAGATTCCAGTGACGCGGTAAAGGGAGAAGCGCTGGAATCTCCGGGAATCCTGTTTTTCCCTCCACTCGTTTTTTTGGGGGGAGGGAGGGGAGAGGGTACCCTAGGCTGGTTTTGAGTTCCCTGAACTGAGTGTAAATTTTGTACATGAGTATGGCTGAGTTAATATGCCTTATTTTATTTTTACTTTAAATTTTATTTATTTTTTTCATCTATGTTAAATTTTTCATATTTTATATACCGGTAATTTGTAAGAAGTGTGCCACAGTACGAATTTTTTTATTTTTCCTTATTTTTGATTTCAAAGCTTCCTATGAGGTATATTTCTTGATGGAAAATGTCAGATTTTTATTTTAAGTATTTACCGCAATAAAAAATTATTGTTAGTTTAGATATTATATGTTTACTATTTAAACATAATGATTTTCTTCAAACTGCTATTAGAAAATAACTTCATAGAGACTGTCTTGATGAAAATAATAAATAATTACTTTTAATGCTGTAATAATATTCTTAAGCTATTTAGGTGATCAATTATGTCTGAATAAGTAATTGAAAACATCACATTATATTATTTTGTACTCTAATATATTCAATAAAACATTTTGAGTTGATTTTTATTTCCAAATTCAATTTGTTGCTTAATTAGGTTGTTTCTTTTATTTATTATTATCAATAATGAACCTTTGTAACCGACCAAGAAAAAAAATGTAGCCCCCTTCAAGCTTTTAGGTTTTTCATCTCAAGAAAGGTAGAATCCAAATATCTAATAAATAAAAAAATCCGTCAGTCCGCTGTCCGCGACTTTCCTCCGAGACTACTGTAGCGATATTCTTGAGAATTGGCACCAAAGCCACAGGTCACCCCGGGCTGATCCTTGGAACTCGAAATTACAATTTCGTTTAAAAATGGTGACCGATTAAAGATACAATACCCCCTTACCTCGGCAATTTATAGCGATTATCTGGTAAACTATAACAGATAAGAAGAAAATGAATATCAATATTCTTAAAGGAAATAATACCAGCTATAATTTGGGATTGGTCACAATTTTCTGTGCGACGCATCGCTTTCGAGATCAATGAAAAACGCAATGTACCCCTCGTCCTATGAAGCGGCAAGGAGAGGGGTGGGAACCTTTAATATGTTTACATTTCAAGTTTCTTAGAATCTTAAAATCGAATTTTAAAAAAAAATCTGTCTGTCCGCCGTCCGTCGCTTTTCTTCTAGATTTTTTTTATTTTGATATGGCAAATCGAAAGTTGATAAAATTCTCTACTAAACGGAAAAAAATATCATCTAAATCGGACCAGTAATTCAGAAAAGCTGAGATATAGCGCAATTAGCTGAGATATAGCGCATTGAACGTTTTAGAATAACGGCCCGGCCCAACAGGTAAGATTAACAACCCTTGGCCTCCTGAGTTTTCATTTGCGGACTCCCAGCTTTTCTTAATCAATCTCTTGTATTCATCTTCCACTTCCATCAGCTTCTTGGTCTTGCCCTTCTTCTTTTCCCACTGATGTGCTCCTCCAACATTTTCTTCTATACCATTTCATCCTCCATTCTGATGCATGTCCAGCCCATCTTAGCCAACTTACTTTGAGACAATTATCTTCGAACACTGTCAGTTTACGGCAATCATCTTGGTACAAACATTTAGTTTCCGCTACAAGGTCTATAATTTTGGTTTCGTTGCTTTGGACAACAGCTGAGAATTGTGACGTTTCAGTTTTGCTCCATTACCCATTATTATTCTGCTGTTAATTTCATCGCTGAACTTGGTAGATATGTTTTATAAAGTATTCTGCACATATACCTATGGAGACCGGTTCACATTTTGTTAGTTACTTAATAACTCAAAAATATTATATCTGAAACAATTCAGATAAAATTGCTAGCTCTTTGAAAGCTAATTTAATTTGCTGGAGTCTAAACCAAAGCAATAAGGGAAGTAGTGTTTATGGACACACGAGATATTTTAAGCTATAACTATTTGGAAATCATAAACCATTCTGTAATCATATGCAGAGATATTTTGTGAATGATCTACCAAGGTCAACATGTTAAAGGTCTTAAGGGATTTAGTAAATACAATTATTTAGTTACAGTTTAAGAAAGCACATACATTTTTATCGTGGTGGAAACATTGTTTTGTGAACCAACCCGTTAAACAGGAGCGATTTTGTAGTGTGGAGGACCCAACTGAAAAAATACCCACCTTTGTAGGCAATTTGCTAACTAGAGCATAACCTGGGGTGTTGTTTGTTTGTAGCGATAATATATTGCGAATGGCCATGCCTTGTCCCGCGCGTCAATTTGTCAGCCTGTCGTTTGTCTTCTTCTGCACAAGTCGGTCAGGCGTCACCCCTACTAGTGGTGCCATCTGGTGGCCGCTCTTCTGTTCCTCTGCCAAGAGGCGCCTTCAGTGTCCATCATCTGAAATAATTGCCTCAAATGCGTTGTTCTATCTAATTATGACTGTATTTATCTATGTTTTTCCCCAGTTCTACAAATGTCGGTCGTAACGCATGACGTGAGGTATACCCTTAGCCAAGAAATTTCCTCAGCAAATTAGTCAATCTCCAATCTAACTCCCTTTACATATATTCGAATTTATCATCCACGTGATGTGCTGGCCAACACCTTTGATTGTATTCAGTATTTTATTTTAGGACTTTTCGAGCACTTCGGTTATTTTCACCCTTAACTTTATTTATAATTTAGTTATTAAGTAGATATATAAATAGATAGATAAACATGCTTTATTTACATAACTCTCTTATTTATCTACATTATTTACAATACGCTCAATATGGCATGGATATACCGTCTTCCAGCAAGTTGGTCTACGTTCATGGCCGAAAAAAATTAATAACAAATAAAACAAATTTTAGATATCTAACAATAAGTAACATAACATAAATTATATAGTTACAATCTGAACTGAAGGTAACACTAAATATAAACATAAGCCAAAATATGGCATATCTGGCCCTGCCCATACTAATTCTATTTAGTAATTGAACTCAGTTATTAAAAATTGTCTATAGTTTGAAGCGCATTTCATATACATAAACAACTTATGCTTTTAGTATTTATTAGTAAATATACATATTCATTAGATAAATGAATACGTGTATTTACAGATATGCAACTATATATGTACAACATATAAATTATGTTATTTACAAATAGATATTTGTTAGGTATTTTAGACAATGAACAAAGTTCGTCTGTCGAGGTTTCTATATTGTTTATTAATAAAATCATAATAATAATATGTGAATATAAAAATAAAATAATACGTTTTTCCACACATAAGTTTTTACTATCACATTCCTAAAGTGATAGTCCTTATGTTTGTGGTCATAAAGTACCTGAAACTGGTTAACGAACTCTACTAGACGTTTGTCGTCATAATCGCTGAATCCTTTTTTATTAAACGACATTGTTTTAAATGGCAAGCGGGAACCGTCGCGTGTGAGGCAGTATGACTCCTTCTAGAACGGTCAGGGACGCGACAGTATAGGTATGACGTCTTACCTAGACTGCCGGGCAGTGCCAGCGAAATACACATAACACATGCATATACAACACATATCGTAAAAGTACATAAAGTAAATTAATTACAATAAATTAATTTTTCCAGTTCCATTGTTTCAAATCAAATATGTATATGTAAGTTTGCAGTGTAGTAGGCATATCCTTTCTGAACTGAGTAAATTTATTTCGTAATTTTGAATAAATGAATCATTGATTTGAGAAACACCCTAAGTCATAGAGACCAAATTTTTGGCCATACAATCCGGCCGTAATGATTCATGGCAACCCTAAACGATTAATTATTAAAATTTGATTGACTCTTAACTAATTATATTACCAATTATTAAAAAGATCAACTATGTTGTTTAAATTTGCTTGTCTAATGGGGTTTCTCAAATCAATCAACTTTATGGAAATAAGGAAAATATTAACTAACAATTAATATGTAAAAAGTGGTTACATATGGTGATCAAACATCAATGGATGATGATCAAACATTGATTGATGATGTTCCAAACGAGAGTAGTCAGCTTTTGGTTCTTTTTTTCCTTTCACTTGTGGGCAACTGGAAAATATTTGACTTAACTTCACTAACTGAAATGTCTTCAACTAAATTATGACTAGCTACCTTTAGAAAACAGCGGAAAAACAGACTTATCGGACTATGTTCCCCAAACACGTTTCTATTTCAACAGAATGAAAATCCGTCAAATTTTAAATATTCTTCAAAAATTAACTCATGGGGTTTCTCAACTCTTCTTCTTTCTCTTCCTCCAATTTGCCACAAGGCGTGGAGGTTTAGTCTCAGTCCACTTCTCCTATAGTCACGATCTTTCGCCATATCCCTCATTTCTGACGGAAAGCAACCTCTTTCTCTCCCAAGCCTTGTGACGTACAACTGCCTCGGCCGATCTTGCAAGTTCTTTCCTTTTGATCTGTTCTCTATCGGTTGATCGCCCTTTCATCGCTCAACCTATTCAACTGGAGGGACCACGAGGTTCTCTTGGATACTTTCATTGCCAATTAGGTCTCTTCGGGTTTTCCTCTGGATCTTTCCAAGGAATCTCATCTCTGATGCCGTTACTTTACTCGCATGCCGATCTAGGACTGTTCAACGCTCTATCGAGTAAAATTGGTAGAAATACTGTTTTAAATAGAAGGAGCAGTGTCTGGTTGCTTATTTCCTTCATTCCTATGACCATAGAGCGTATTTCGTAGTATACTCCATTCGTTTTTTTCCCTCTAGTGATTACCTCGTGAACTACTTTTCCATTTTTGCTAATTATAGTTCCCAGATTCTCATAGGAATCCACAAATTGAATTTTAGGATACCGCTCCCTTAGCATTAATAGCCATTTCTCTCATCTGAAACTCTTCACTCCATCCATTCCTCACTACCTTAGTTTCTGCAGCGTGTCTGCTATCAATACTACATCGTCTGCATATTTAAACGCTTGTACCAGAATTTGCATGAGGTTCCAATATCTAACCATTGCTTTTGGCGTACTCATCTTGCTTACCTTCCATATCTCATGCTTGAAGACGATAAACAAGAGTGGGGTGAGGAATTTTCTCAACTCAAGGGTTCAAATAATCACCTGTATTAAACAGAAATCGTAAAAAATATTAATCACATTTCAAGACAGCCCAATCTTTATTACAATATATTGATTTTATAATTTGGTTAGGTTTAGAATATGAATAAGTAAATATGCACTTGTATGAAATGTATACAAACTCAAATACATACATATTTAATCTAAAGCTCAATAAGATTGCATTAAATTGCTCTCCTTTTGTTTGTTGATTGTTCAAAAAGTCTATCGGTCTAATATTTTTTAATAAGTCTGTTTAAAGTTTTTGGCCAGCTCTACTCCTTTTTTATGGTAAAAAGAACATATTATTTATTTTATTTAATATGTTATATTTTACAATTAACAAAGATTGTAAAAGAAATTTTATACACTTTGTTTATTGTATAAATATATATATAACCCAGACATAGTAGAATATTATATTATATACATACATATTATATACATAGTAGAATATTATATATATATATATTATATATATATATATATATATATATATTATATATATATTATATACATAGTAGAATATTATATTAGGTTTAAATATTTAGCTCGAAATCCGAATTTTTTTTACCAACAATTTAAATAATTTCGAAGGTGAAATACATTAGGAAACACAATTCTTTCACACTCGACAAGGCACTTACGTGCCAAAATTATTTGGCTTCTCCTTTTTCATTCAAATTATTTATTCGTTTCCTATTATATCTGGCCATCATCCAAATCCGCTTCCTCCAAATCCTCAGAGTCATTCTCAAGGAGTGGCTTAAGTTCTAAAATTATCTGAAAATTCCGTAGGAAAAAAAAAAAAAATAGTAAATTCCAAAATATCAAAATGTCAGGCGTAAGATCTACTATTTATTTATTTTTTTATAACGTGTAAGGATTAAAAAAAATGCTTTTGAAGACTAAAAATATAATTTATGAAATATTATGACTTTATGAAATATTAAAAGTTATCAGAAATGTTATGAAAAATATTCCGAAATAAGATTTGACTTATTTTTTACTTATTTAGTTTTGGTTTTCGTTGTTTAAATCTTCAGCATTTTAATTTGTCCGTGTTTAAATATTTTGTTCTGAATCTAAAATTTGAATTCATTTTTAACGTGCGATATTTGAGGAGTTTAATTATCAAAAATCATATTTTTTTAAAACATATTTTCTTTTAGGCTCTTCATGCTAAATACAGGGTTACAACGAACTCTGGCAAATATATCCACTTTCGAAAAAAATTATTAGAGGGGTATCTCATGGAGATAAGGCTAATTTATTTTTTAAGATGTTGATTCATAACACCTTGTTATCAGGGGAAAATCTAAGATTTGAAATAAACTGAATAAATTTTATCTGTAGAATATTATTTAGTCAAAAAAATCTTTGTTTTTGAGAAGTGGATAGAAACAAAGATAGAAAACTCCTCATTTTTTTTTTTTAAACTGTTTATAAATGCAACATGATAAAACAATTTTCTTCCTCTATATGAATATTGTGATTTAATAGTCATCTTTTCTTTAATTGTGTGCCACATTATAAAAAAACATATTTTCTTTTAGGTTCTTCATTGTACTAAATACAAGGTCACAACGAACTCTTGCAAAATGGAAAAATATTCAGTAACATAGCACTTTCAAAAATAATTATTAAGAAAGATGCTTTTTTTTTTAAAAAAAATTATAATAAAAGCATACGTTCTTTTTGCTTCCAGGATATATTTGCAGAATCACAGAACTATGTGAATGTGGGTAATTGTTCAGATATATGGTCCCATAGGAAGCATCTCGTATTCCGATATCCCATATGTTTTCCCATGTGGGGTTCAATGGCTTTAGTTTCCAAGCAAATATAACTTCATCTTATTCACCATTGAATTGGATGATTGATTTACTGATATAAAAAACTTTGGTAAAGAAAAAAAATAATATAAAGTATATTATTTAAGCAATGAAAAATAAAATCTTTTTAATCTCCTGCTAATAGAAAGCGTGTAATTTTTCTACATTATAATTAAACATCGGATAATAAGCAATATTTACTGGAATCGTATTTAAAAAACGAAAATAGGTCAATGCAAAAAAAAATTTAAATTAATTTTATGGTATACGTAGCTTAAATACAAATGAATAATATTAATAAAAACAAATCTTTAAATTTAAATAATTTTAAGCCTCTTTAAGACTGAAAAAATAATATTAATATTTTGTTTTAAAACTTCAAGCGCTTTTTTATTTGGGGGGGGGGGGAGAAGGGTTCGGGGAAAAATTAATAAAACATGAATAGATATAATCAGGTTTGTAGAAAATTTACCTAAAAATTGGAAAGATATGATCAATCGTTTATTAAGTCACTTCCAAATTGACGTTTTATAATCTAAAAAGTAAACAGAATTCACTTGCCGTTTAAAAATCCTGCACTATTCAAATCTCTCAAGAAATAATATGGGGGCCGAAGAAGTACAAATGTGTCTTAAAAAGGTTATGCATACACTGAATTTTTAGTGCATATACACACTATAAATATTTAGTCAATAAACAAATTAATTTATGAAATCCATGATAAGTATACTTTGAAGCATATATATATTCCCTTTTGAACCAATTTCAAATGTCGTCAATCTGATTATAAAACCTTCTAACTTCATATAAGTAAAGATATCATTAGGTTTTATAATTAGAGTGACGATATGTAATTTCAGTTTAACTGATCAAATTTATATTATAGGTTAGGATTTCTGTAAATGAAATAGAGACATCATGGAAAATTCAATGGCAAGCATTTAAAATAAAATAATTTTTGTTTCAAAACAGTAGGCAATTGTTTTTACATCTATGAACTAAGAAATGACAATGAAATTATACGCGTACCAAGTAGTGTCTTACTGTATTTTTTTTTTTTTTTTTTATGTATATGCTGCAACTTTCACCGAACTTTCTATATAAAAAAACGTGATATTTGTCTCATTAGGTTATTTTTAATTATTTATTATTAATTAATGAATTTGATTTATCAAATGAACGTTTCGATGAGATAGGGCAGCGAACTCAGGGGTTGGGAGCGATGACGTGTTGTTTACTGGTTGCTAGGAAACGAGTCGGTTCTGATTATGGCCTGAAGAGTGGGCTACCATCCAGTATCTTTGTAGTCCTTGCTTCTGCCGATAGACTGCAGCACTTCCCATTAGCGTATCTTGTATTATTAAAAAGAAGTCTTAAAAACAAAATTAAAGTTCTATGGAATTAGTTTAATTTTTAAGCAACATATTGATAAAATATATAATTATATTTAATAATAGCACAAAAATGAGCAACCACTGAAAAAGTGAATTAAAAGCTGAAGAACAAAAAAAGGTGTTTCATGAAAATATATATTTATTTTTTTAACATCGTAGCTGTATTTAAATTTCTCGTGAGGATTAGGCTCATAATATAAACTCATAATTTTCGTTTTTTAATTTATTATCTGAATTTTTTTTTAATGGCAATAAACAATAAAATATTTTTTATTGTTTCTGTTTGTATTCGTAGCTCCTTCCACGAGAGGAATGATTCTGCCCCAGTGTATTTCTCATTATTTTATAAATATTTTTATCTAAAAGTTAAATTTCGCACACCCCTCTACGAATGTTTCGAAAATTTTAATGCCGGGCGTAAGTAATTTGAAAATTGAAGTTATCTTTCAATCATATAATAGATAATCTCTCAAATACTTAAATACATTCAACTACATATTAATAAGCCATAATATTTCATCGTAAAAATACATTGCTTTCCTAAAAGACAGTCCATTCGAATAGTCATATGTGGACTAATGATTGAAAAAATCTATTTAATAAATTTAATATTTATACGATAAAATTTTGTATCAAATGATCATGATTGCCAATCTATTAAAAAAAACTTCATAAAATTAATTATTTTTATTATTGCTTATAGTTATAACTTTAAGAATCAAATAGAATATTTTACTGGACAAGTTGATATTTAAAATAATATTTTAATGATTATAACTTATGTTTAAGGAATAATTTAGAATAATAATTAAAACTACCAACAGGTTGGTCTGTGTATTATTCATTTAGAAAATATTTTAATTTAATCTTCTATATCAACTAATAAAAAATAATTAAAGCTCATAATAATTCACATCTTATAAATAGAAAATATTTATTATAGGAGGTGATGTATTATATTAGTGTGAATATTTTTAGTTAAGAAAAAGTCTGTAGTAGGTTGAGTGGTGGGAGTAGCTTTCAGCCAATCAACTGTCAGTATTCTCTATAATCAAATTAGCTTCCCTAAGAGAAGAGCAACAATACAGATCTGCCTTTCTCTTTTTTATTAGTTTCCTTCTGGTGCGTATCTGATCTGCATCGGGTAGTTTAGTTTATTTTAAATGTGTAAAATTATTGATATTATAATGTTGGTTCATTTAATTTTCTTAAATGCTCGTTAATTTTAACAGTTACTGTCGTTTTTTAATCCAAATGTGTTTAAAAAGGAGTGAACTTAAAGAAAGATCTGGCCATATTGGAAATTTTTACTGTAAGTTGTGAATTTTAAATAATGCATGTTAATCTTTTATAAATATTATTTTTATACATATTTCATATTTACAATACCTACTGAAAACTTTTTTTATAAGTATTTAAGCCAATCTACAAATAACTAAGTGATTATGAATATACCTATTTTTAACTATATTGAGGCCTTATAATCCGTTCTGCCGTGCAAATTTATATGCTTCAAAAATACCATATTTAAAATTACTCATTTTTTTTTTAAGTTTTTTTTTAAATGAAGAAACTTCCATATTGGATGAGGTGCGAATTTAAAACTAAATCTTGCTCCTTTTGTAGGTAGTTAAAATAGTTTTGATTTGTATAATGAATCCCTTTTTTAATGCATAGTTTTTATAAATGAAACCCTTTTTTTCATTGCAAATAAAAATTTTGCTTATAAAATAAACAATAATTTTTTTTTTTAAAGCAATTGATGCAGAATAAAACTTAGCCTGTAACGCAGGTTGATGTATTAATTTATTTTTATTTATATATATTATTCAGAACTAAACAAAAATTACGTATAGGAATTCTTAAGCATGTATGAAATATGTTACATATTAAATTATAAATTTGTACAGTTTCAATAAGCTTGAAGGTAGGGTGTTAATAGCGAACTTAAAATTCCGCCAATTTTAGAACGGAAATTTCCATTAGCATTATTGAATTGTTAAATTGTGTATTACAATATATTTCTTTTTTTGTTGATCAGACTGTATTATTTTTATATATTATTCCGAAAAATAAAATAAATAAAAACGCATGCAGTTAGAGGTAAATATTATACCTAACACTAATGCAGATAGAAAATATATTTTTTTAAATTTATTAGTAAAAATTTATGAAGTCTCTCCCTATAAACTTTTCAAAGTTATAAAAAAATAACTTTAAAATTAAGTGAGCTATAATGTCGTTCAGTATATATTCCTATATAATATGCATATGTATATTTTTAATATGTCTGTTTTGTACGTTTTTTTTTATAAATGTAGTTCAGTATATGTATATCAGGAAAAAGTAAATCATTTGTATGTTTTCATGTTAATTTTTTATACATATAAAAAACAATTTTTATTCATACACATTCAACTAATGTTCTTAATAGGGCAATCAATTATAATGAAGCATTCTTAAATTAAGAAATAAAAAAAGAAATCTAAGCATTCCTAACGTTAAATGCTTTAATAAAGATAAACATTTTCACATCTTCTGTGTTTTAAATGTTTGAGGATTCGATTAATATCAGGTTAATTTTAATTTTAAAATTCAATTTTTTTTTCCAACTGAATAACCTCCTTTTATTCGGGATGAAGTAAGCACAGGATGGATGGATGCAAAATTAGTTTAGCTCGTTTCCTCCTGGTTTATTTCATTTGACCAATTTCCTCTCCTGTTCAGCTGGAATATTTGTTACTAGAGTTTTTTCTCCTAAAAATAGTTACAGAAAAACTATACATTAAAAGAACAGATATGTAATAGGGTAATATTAAATAATAGAAAATAGTTAAAATAATTTAAGAAAACACGGTTAAGGCCACATTTTCCATGAATATCATTATATTCGTTCAGTTTTAGCTTTATTATATATCCTATTATTGTTATCATAAAATACTATCGAATCTCTATACATTAATGTTGGTGTTACAAAAAACTTATATCTATATATGATTATATATATATATATATATATATATATATATATATATATATATATATATATATATATATATTATAAATAATATATAATATAATATAATATAAATATATTATATATATATTAAAAAGGAGTGAACTTAAAGAAAGATCTGGCCATATTGGAAACTTTTACTCTAAGTTGTGAATTTTAAATAATGCATGTTAACCTTTTATAAATATTACTTTATTATATATATATATATATATATATATATATATATATATATATATATATATATATATATATTTATATATATATACACACTCACTCATAAACAGAAATTCGCATTTTGTTTAATTGTGTAACTTTTTGTTCCTCCTGGAAAAAAATTCTATTTCAAATCAACAGTCTAGCAATTAAACTTAAAAATTGGGATGAATGATTTTCAAGTTTTAAAAGAAGAAGATAAATGATCAAAAATAATTCATACTTGCAAATGCATTTTTTTTTCTTCTTTTTTTTTTTAGCTTGTGCACCTATTTTACAAATAAAATATGTACTTAATATGTACATTCATAAAAATAAAATATGTTCCTAATTTTTCATACTAGATGTACACTTATACATTAAATAAAAGTATGTCTTAAAATGTTTATATATGATATAATAATAATATTTACATTTTATTTGTAAATATAAAGTGAAGTTATAAAAGTTTTAATTAAACTAATTTTTATATTTCGACAGTATACATGCAAAACCTCGTTTTGGGGACAACCTGTACATAAGATGCCGAGGGTTCAATAACGATAACTTTATCATACTGTCTTTGTTATTAAATATATCTTTTTAATATTTGGGTGGAGATATCAGGCTGAATGAATTTCTTCTGATTATTATTTACTTTTTTATTCTTTATTTGTGCCCATAATTATGAAAGTGGTCTAAGTCATATATTTCTTGTTTCGAGATATTTAATTAATCGCATTTGAATAAATTAAAAAATATTTTTATACTATGCTACATTTCAATTTATAATTTTATTAGTTTTGATTAATAGAAATTTATTATAGATATGAAATTTTGTGTGAATTTCATAGGAAAATGTTGTTTTTAAAGCTTGAATTGACTTAGACCATTTTCAAAATTAACTGAATGTCCTATAATTGACTTAAAGTAATAAAAAATTGTGATTTTTATTTGAAACAACAACTTTAACGGAATAATTCATAAACATTTATTAATCATTTTTAACAAGTAATCCATTTTTATAATAATTTCGAGTTTTTAAGATTTTTAAAATGTTTCTGAAAAAAATGGAGGAATGTATGGTAGTAAACACATAAGATCTTTATGTTTTTCTTCCGTTACTGGTCTAGTGGAGTTGTATAATGGAAGTAATTGAATATTTTCGTATATTTTTGGTCTTCCTCTTTTAGGTTTATATAATAGTTTAAGTTTATGTTTATATAATTTCTTTAAATTGTTGACTTAGACCACTTTCATAATTAACACTAAATGAATTCCGTATAACGTTGTAATTAAAACTACTATCTAAAGGTTCATTTTTGACTATATCGTAAAAATTACATTGAATAAATTTAGTTTAAAATCATGTCGTGTGAAATAATTGATAAATTAATTTTTTTTTTTTTAATTTTGACTTAGACCACTATCATAATTATGGGCACGTTTGCTTCTTTAACTTTAGTATCTTTTAGTGATTTTTATATTAATTCACTAGTTTATTCACTACATTTTTTATTTATTCCTTTGGATAATTTAAATATTTATTTATAATTTATGCCACAGGCCAATATGAATATCACAACTGAAAGCAGTTACATTTTTTTTTCATGATCTGTCCTTTTGAAAGCTTAATTCATTCTTTAGTAAACATTTTAATTGTATGACTTATGATATAAGAAAAATAAAAAATGAAATGCTGATTTCTCTCTCCCTAGTGCTTGCTGAGTTTCGTGTCTATGAAATGCTGAAACCTTCCTTCCTGGCTTCTCACTTCCTAAAAAAATTTACAGTCTAAATAGTGAGGTTTGAATCTAGGACATCAGATTCAAGGAGTTGATTTTTTTGAAAAGGGTTTTTCAATGTTCCTATTTCATAAAGGTATCATCTCACATAGATTTTCAATTAATAAAGTCGGCTGTATCTAACATAAAATCTTTCTTTGTGAGAGCCCTATGTGCCTCTGATTCTAATCTTTGAGCTCAGTTATTTTCTACATCTTCAAATTTTACGTTTGTTTATTTTTTTAAATTTTTATTTCTATGAGACTTCATCTTTCTGGTTTTTAAAATAAAAATTTTAAAAATGAAAACTATCATTTCTTCACTCTCAGATTTTTTTTTCTCGAAATGGTGTATCTATGGTTAGGTTGATGATTATCTTTGCTTATATTAGAATCTTACTGAGACAACCATGATTATTGATAAGAAGTGGAAATACAGGCTATTTCTCTTCTTTTTTTTCTTTTTCTTTGCAAGAAAGATGATGTCTAAATGTGACCTAAATTTTTAATTGAATCTTCTATTTTTTTTTTTAATTTTAGATTAAGCAAAAGCTGATTTTAAGGCTTCTATTCCACGTTCTATAATTTTAACAGTTATTTTATTGAATCTAGAAGGTTATGGCTTAGATCGTGTTTTTTCAGTATTTATTTGTTTTCTAAAACTCACTTTGGTTATATTTATAGTGGTTTTTTATTTTTTTTATTCTGTTAGTATTTGCAAATCGATTTTAAGTATCTTTCATTTTATTCCTCTTAATTTTTTAGCATTTAAGTTTCATAATTTTTTAAAATAGGTAAAGAACCTGAAATTATATATTAACCTTAACTATAATCCATAAATGAAGATCTCATTTTGGAATAAATAAATGGCTTATCATAAATTATATAAGTCCTAATACTAGGTACAAATCATTTACAACCTATAAATTCAGTAAAATAATTATAAGAAACGCCAAAATTAATATATTATATAATTATATATAAAATATATAATATTATATATTATATATAAAATTAATACATTAATATATATTGTTAATATGTATGAACTATAACCCAGTCAAGCTCCTAATAATACAATGTTGGAGTGATTGGATTTCGATATCGAAGACCTTACTTCGGACAGACTTGGCAGCTTTGGAAAAATACTACTAAAAAAGGAAAAATCTAGCTTCAAAAATAAAAATTTTGCTGCACCTAATATAAAGTCGAACTTTGTAAAATTTAGTGCGCACTTACCCCACATTACCTTACTTATACACGTTGTTACTGATATACTGATATTATATTATACATATCTATATGCGTTAATAAAAATATGACAAAAATGTCTCTATATAAGTTGGACTAGGAAAGAAAATCCGCATTGTTACTTCGCCATAGCGTGCTCTGCCGACATTCAGCAGGCTGCGTGTGCCACTTATCCCTTGCCTGCAGTCCACTTGGAAAACACTGCATTTAGTTATCGCTATCTACGTTTCTGCAAAAGAAAATCCACATAATTGTGCCGTATAGAGAATAAAATCGACTGAGATTAATTTTTGTTTTCCATAGTTTCATTTCTGACATTTTTTTCTAGTAGTTTGTAACCCACCCCCTCTCCTCCCCCCTCCGCCAACGCCACGTGAAGAAAATGACACTCTATACCCGGTGGTGTACTTATCGCAACCCGCATAATTTTTGGCGATTTTTATTATTTGTTTTGATTTAATTGATCCAAACTCATTCGATATTCCTTTATCGATTAATAGAATTGATGTATTGTTAAAAATAAAAAAATAAAAATATCTGATGTGGACAACATATGACTGTACGCTTATTAAACTATAAATCGGTGGCTCAAAAAGTGATCCTGAATTTGGTTACTAGTTTCCGAAGATTGCAGTATCTCAAAAACGACACTCGGCGTCGCGACACCCATTTATTGACATACACACACACACAAATGGGGAGGAAAACCAGTATTTTACACTCAATTTTAACAATTAAAAGAAGTTATAAAAATGTTTAATTGGATTGGAAACCGAATTGCGATTGTAACCTTTATTACCGAAACATATGATTTATGTATTTAATTTAAATATAATTTTTTATGTAAGCTTATTATGACCTTCAAGTAAAGTACCCTTTTTGGCTCACGATTTTAACCAAAATATAGTAAATACATTCATATCGATATAAAAGTCCTATTTACCAAATTTGATATGTTTTACATTATATTTTAATATAATTTTTGATGAAAGTCTAACATGACTTTTAAGTAAAGTACCACTTCCGGTTTTCCAATTTAGACCAAAATCTAATATGTTATTTAAATCAATTTACAAGTTATAAATACCAAATTTGAGAAGTTTTGCAAAGTATTTTAATATATTTTTTGATGGAAACCAATTATAACCTTCAAGTAAAGTACCACTTCCGGTTTTCTAATTTAGACAAAAATCTAGTACGTTATTTAGATCAATATACAAGTTATAAATACCAATCGTTTTTGAGTTATACGAGATACGAACGTACGTACGAGCGTATGAACGTACAAACATACGACGAACGTACGTACATACAGACGCCACGACGAAACTAGTCAAAATGGATTCAGGGATGGTCAAAATGGATATTTCCGTTGAAATCTGAAAACCGTAAATTTTCGCGATTACAATACTTCCTTTACTTCGTTCAAGGAAGTAAAAATAGTGTTAAAATATTTAAAGCATTTGAGTAGTTAAAGTTATCAATGAACAATAATATTTGTTAGCATTATTAAAATAATTAAGACTAAAATATCATAACATGGTGACAAAGAGGCTATAAATTCATCCTTTAAAAAATAATATCGATCCATTCTTTCTCCAATAAAAGCTATAATACCTTAGCTGAGATAGAGTAATAAAATGAAGTGGGATGCAATAAGACAATATCTCAATGCCTTAAACCAAGATATGGATCTATTCAATTTTTTTTTCTATTTTACTTAAGAGGTTTTAGAAAAAAATAGACCAATTTTATTTTTATTACATTTATAAAAGTTTCTAAGATATAAATAATTACAAGTTCATTGCTGGTTTGCTTACTGTTGAGTTATAAACAATTCTCTCAAGGTGACTGCATCGTTTATACATTTCAATTTTTTTCTTTACTGTAGAATTTTCATTACATGGGCATCTTTTATATTTAGATATTATCTTTTAATATGAAACACTAGCGCAAAAAGTTTAGTTAAGAGAATTGAATACACTTTAAGTACAATCGCATACAAAACACTGATAGACCTTAAAAATTATAGACATTGGAAAAATTACAAAAGATCTATACTTAGAAAATTTTATTAAAACATTAAAAATTGCCTACAGCAGAAATATTCTGATTTTCACTGAAAAAGTTTAATGAGACCCAATTCGTTAAAAGGCATGGTCATCTGTCAATAGACAGAACAAAACAATTCTAGGATTTTCACATTACTTACCAACACCTGTTATATGATTGGCCATTGCTTATATTACAAAGAGGTGGTTTAAGTCATGCTGACTTAAGGTTATGCTAACCTTAAATCATGAACATTGAATTTTTGATTTATTTGTTTGCTTTTTATTGGCTTTGCAAGTGCATCAGAAAATAGAAAATCAACGGATATAAATTTATATAAATGCTCTATATACAATTTTTAGGATATATGGTCCGTTTTTCTAAATATTACAAATAATTTAAAATTTCATTGCAAAAATATATTTGATTGCAATATATAATATTGCAAAGATATTAAAAATATTCTAATAAATTAAAAATTAAAATTAAAAAAATACTGATGAAGTTTTAAGTTATTTATTTAGTTTTGAAGTTAAGTTGGTTTTCTCATACAAAATTAAATAAATTATGTTTGGGTCAATCCATGTCAAGTGATCCAAAATAGATTAAGTTGGTTGCTTGGCCATTTTTTTTTTTTTTTTTAATATTTTGTATGTTGGTTCATCCTGGTTTCTAGCGATAAAAGTTAGGAAATTGTTCTTTTCTTTGACGACTTATAAATGGCAACCATTTTTCTTCGGTACTAAGGGCCAATTTCAGTAAACACAAGTACTTGCGGTTGATAGTTCAAACACTACATGACTTAGAAAGAGCAAACAAAAAATATTTTAAAGATAATGTTTCAAGCTAATAACCTTATTCTGAGTACATTCAGTTTATTCCATCTACTAATACGATGAAATTGACCTGAAGTTTATTAACGTTCAAATTTAAAAAATTTCTGTTTTCAATCCATTTATCCATTAAATGGAGTACTATAAACAACTTACCTCCTTGTGTGGTGGGTAGGTGTCTAATAGTAGGTCAACTCAAATAAATATCATTACTACTTAACATATCCTTGGTTTTTATAATTTTTTAAATTTTGAATTATTTTTTTAAATTTAAGCTTTAATATCTTAAATGGGGCTGGAGTTAAAAATCTGAAATTTACAAAAGTTCAAGTCTTTGGAGAAGATTTATGTGTAGTAAAAACCTTACTTGCTTATTTGCTTGGCTAAAGTTAAGTGACTGTTCAAAAATGGAGAAAACTGAAGTAAAATGCTTCACAGTATATAATTAAGCCTCTGAATAATTATATTTCTATATAATTTTAATTCAAAAATATTTTAAATTTTATGTACATAAAGCTATTGCCTTTTTAAAAAACAACATTAATTTTTTTTTTTTACATATTTAATCTTTCTAAAATCACTTAGAACCAAACTTTTGTATGGAAAGAAGAAGTTTCCCAAAATTATGAGTTACTTCAAACCCGTTTTGATTCCTGTTTGATTATTGAAACAAGAATTTTTCATTGGTTTGTCACAATTTCAGAATGTACTATTACATGTTATGTGGTGTCAAACTCTGACACGTTGGAAGACCATTCAATTTACAAATTGTCAACAATAATCCTTTTGGCCAAAGATAAGATTGCATGTTTCTATGATGAACAGCGGTGAATTAGTGAATTGCTCGACATTAGCCTTGAGTGCAATGATGGATTAATCCATCCTTCACCACCTTGCGCATAATTCAAAAAATAAGTAAATGGCAAAGTGTGGGCTCTAATGAAACATGTTTCAAGAAAGTTAATTCTTCGTAAATTATCAACAGAAGCCGGATGTTTTCATGCAATTACAAAAAAAGTTAGCGAAGATATTTCATAGCCAATAAACTGAAATCCGAATTAAGAAAAATACAAAACTACAAGTAAGCCATATAAACATGAACCTAACAAAAAATAATTGCTATCTTATAGCAATTCAGGTAACAATAACATAGTTTTAAGTAATTAATTATGCCATCTTTGATATGATGCAAAATAAAGTGCATATTTTTTTTAACAATTTTGCTTGAAAAATGTTAATTAGTGAAAAACATTTTCGAGCAGTTAACAAATTTTAACCAAGAAAATAAGTAAAGTTTTTATTCACCATAAAAAAAAAAAAAAAAAAGACCTCTACCACTACAACCCGTGAAGGGTCTTGGGTTCAGTACTTCGTAAGGACTATACTATTTCTAGGCCAACGGTTGTGCAGAGAGGTGATTCGGCCGAGATCACTCTCAACCGCCAGATTTTTCCCCCAATTAAGGGTACCCACTTTATAGAAGCTGGGTGAGCCCCAGGAGGCTTTATTCACCATAAACCTCCCCCAAAACATTTGTGAATTTCAAATTTTTAACTCCAGACCCATCAGAGTTATTAAAGCTTAAATTTTGAAAAAAAAATTCAAATTTTTAATTATTAAGAAGTCATGAAAAACCAAGAATACATTTAGTAGGGATGATTTTTATTATGGTTTACGTACTATTTTTAGGCACATAGCCACCACACAAGGAGATAAGTTGTTAATAATAGTCCTTTTCATAGAAAAAATTTACCCTTGGATCACTTCATATGGATTGACTATTTTATGATTGAAATAATAATTTATTTATTTTATAGTATTCATTATACTTTCTGACTTTTGACTATTTAATCATTCCAATATGACGATTAATGTAATATTCTTAGTATTCCTTGTGATGGGTAGAAGAAGATATCCTTGATTTCTGATGATTTCCTCATTCTAATTTGGATTGTATCATAAATCAATTATATAAGTAATTTACTATTCAAAATACTTTTCATGATTTATTATGATTGAATATAAAAATACTTATTATCAAACTTAGAAAAAATTACTAAATTTAGCAAATTTATTAATTTCTTTCCATCATACAGTAATCCTTGTAAATTCTCTTGATTCAGTTAAATACTGTGATACAATACTTAATTATAATATATTAACGAATTCAATCTAAATGAACATAATTTATGTCTTGTACATATATAACTTTTAAATTTTGATTGCAGACTTAACTTTCCGATTACTTTCTGTACAAAGTTTAGTTTTGTTAAAAGTAACTAGATTGTCTATAGCTCTTTGGAAATAAAGAACACATAAAAATATTTTTTATTCTCTAACTTATACATGCTGGTTCTATTATTTCTTGGTATTTGGATCTTTTATTTACCTGTAGGATGAAGAGCAGAAACTTTTAAACATTGGAAAGTATTTAGTAACAGTTGTATATACATTTTTTTAAAATATAAATATAACTTTTTGTATCTCTATTAATATTTTCTTCTTATGTTTATTTTGTTGTATTTTTTTATATGTACATTTTTTATACTATAAAAATAAATCTGATATATCCAGTTCTTGAATTCTTCCAATGAACAAGTATTTTTTCCCCCTTTATAAATTATGGAATTGGTTTACATTGATTAAACCATTGTTTACATTATTTTAGCTAAAGAATAATTTAGTTGGCATCAGCTCACTTATACTGACTCAGGACATAAGAAAACCACCATCAGGTTTATTTTAGAAGGGTTTTTATTAACAATGGAGGCCATTTATTTTTATTTTTATGATCATAAGAGTTGTAAAATAATAGTAATATCTGGCTATATCAAATGGAATATGTTATAGAATTAAAAAAACAAAACATGAATGAATGCAGGATAATTTTACTGTTAAAAATTCCCTAATTACTACTTTAGGACTTTACTACTTTGGGGATTTTGATTTGTTATTTCTCCACCTTTGGTATTTACTGGGGAAACTACTTATATCTATGTCACAGATAATGAATGAAAAGTAAAAAATTCAGACTTAGAAGGTTTCAAAGGGAAAAATTGCATGTTCCTTGACTTCTATACAATTTTTTTTTTTTTTAAATCCATCAAGTTTTAAATCTAAACAAAAATAATCATTTATGGCTTTGCCATCTTTATACTTTATGCATTTTGAAAATAGTCTTAAGTTACTGAATAATGTAACTTAAATTTCTAATCCTTGGAGGTTTTTTGCGCAGTCCATCTCAAAATGAACTATCATTAATTATGTAGGACAAACTGGTCTTTGCTTTCACATAATAAAGTTTGGTTCTAATTGTTTTGTTTTTTTTATAACTAATTTACTTATCATGATATTTATTTTATTCATTCATAGATTATTTTAATAACTAACAATTTATTTAATAAAACCTTCTTTTTGAGTTCCAGCTAGTTTTTTTTTTTTAAATGTTTTTTGTAAAGATTATTTTATTACTATAGCTATTCATATACTTTATAGGAATCTTTAGTATTTTTGAGTATTTAAGAACTAATGGTATAACTAATAAATTGATCTGATAAATTTAATAACACGTGAATATGACGCTTCGAATTTGATTAAAAAAACCATTTACTTATCATGGTTTTTATATTTATTATATATATATATATATATATATATATATATATATATATATATATATATATATATATATATATATATATATATATTTTAATGATTTTTTTTATTTTATTTTTGTAGTAACGATGTTTTTTGTAAAGATTATTACTTCTGTCTCTTGAAGTGTAATTTATTTAATGATATTGCTAACTTAATTGCAGCACCACTTAAATTATCTTGTTACTGAGAGTTATCATGCATGGCATGGTATGTCAATTTTAATTAAGAATATAAAATTAGGTATAATGGAAATATATACTGGTTTGCTGTCTATAGCAATATTGAGTATATAGCCAATATTGATCCATTGGTTATTAGATTAATATATAAATATAATATGTTTTAATTACTACTAGGTAATCATCAATATAGGAAGCATCAAATTTTATTCAGTAAGTCAATATTTGCTTACATTATGTTATAAATTTTGCGTAAATGCAATTTTAAGTTGCTTTGATAGGCCTATTTACTTTTTAAATAGAAAATTTCTAGGTTCATAAAGTTTTTTTTAGCTGCGTTTTTATTGTTTTTTTTAAAGAATATATTCCTATTATGAATCTCTCCTGAATCAGCTGATGACCAGAATTGCATTCCTCGCATTGAATGTGGTCAGTAATGTCTCCTCGCTGTCAGGTCATCATTTTTAATGGTTTAATAGGTCCTAAATTTTCACCCTGACACAACTTCCTAATTTTCTGTAAAAAGAAAAATGTAATTTAATAAGTCTGTATTACTTTTTCAAGGGTAAAGAGTTTAATAATAATCATATATTTATGTTATTATTTATATTGTATACCATCATTTTATACCTTATTTCTACCTCAATCAGTTAGCATTCTTATTAATTATTTCTTGATTTCATTTTTTATACATATATATTAATATTTTTACTATTTTTTAATTTAAAAAAATACATATTTCTCAAGGAATATTAAAACTTATCTTTTCATTATCTTATAACTTCTTGGAATGTTGTATGTATTATCTTCTCATTTTAATTTCTCCCACTTTAATATACTTTTCATTATCTTATAACTTCTTGGAATGTTGTATGTATTATCTTCTCATTTTAATTTCTCCCCCTTTAATATTGGTCTTATGCTACTGATTGAGGTAAAAATAAGGCATAAAATTATTGTTACTTAAGAATGTTGTAAAATAATTAATTAATGGATTATTAATTAATATTGTAATCCAAATGTCCTGATGATGAGGAAAAATGCCCCGAAACTTAGAGAAAATTGTGATGTAAGAAGCAGTAAAGGAGCATTAATATAAGAGGAAGGGTTTATTACATACCTTTCAACATACAAAAAAAATGAATTGAAAAAATCATATATTTATTTCTAAGCACAATTGAGACGACAGGTGCTAAAAGGGGTACTCGAGCTCATGTGTTCCTTTTGAGACGATCTCATTTGTAGCTTCTTTGAATAGAATAGAAGGTAAAAATGAGTTCACCGACAAAAGGGCTTATACACGTGCTAGTGCCCTTTTTGTACCTACTGCTTCAATTCAACACCTATAAACTTCTTCATTTAATCTCCCTTGGTGAATGTTTTAAATCATTTTCGAAATATTTTCATATTCTAAAATATATCAAAAATAAGTGCCATTATTTTCAACCCTTGTATATATTAATAAAAAAGGTGATTGTATAATACATATTCAATGTAAAATTTTGACCAATGGAGATTCTATAAAGAAGCTTATGAGAGTGAAATTATGCTTAGAAGTAAATGTATCATTATTATGAAACATTGAGTGAGTAAAGACAAGATTTAAATATTTGTTAGCTCTCTACTTGCTAGGACGCCTTGCTCCTAGACTAAAATACTTTTTAATTGTTCCTCTCTGCTGTGTCACATACATCTTGCAGAGCCTAATCCAAACATCTTATTTTCTTCCTCCAGTAAATGCCTCTTTTATTTAAGGCCTTGTCTCCCTTCTCCTAGGTCTTCCCCTCGGTCTCCTTTCTTCGGTTTCTCTTCATATGGCTCTTTCAATGCATTCTTCGGCCATTCTTGAGACATGGCCAGTCCATCTGAGCTGATTTTCTTCAGCAGATCTCACATCTACATCGAATCATATTGTTGTTCTCCTAATATTGTATCTTCTGGTTTTGTCTTTTGTTCTCAAATAACGCATCGCCATGTTCTGGAGCTGGGTTTTGTGGTTTTAAATTTATGGTAATGAGAAAAAACTTACATTTTTGTTTACATTTTCACCGGGAATCAAACCAAATACTGACTGATTACAATTGAATACAATTTTCTCTCTGTTTTAAATTTAATAAATTAATTATTTTGTCAAGTGATAAGGACATTCACTTCCCTTTGTTGTTATCTTCAGGTTTAAAAATGCAAATAACAGGGAGGGAAATAAATCTTATTTCATAAGATATTCATATAAAAACGGCTTAATCAACTTAGACCGAACTTATATCGTTATTATTTGGAGCCGTAAAAATAAAAGGTTTTTAGACAGTAAATCGTTTTCCGTTATCTTGAGAAAAAAATGTCGGACGTGAGGAAATGCAGGATAAGTGCGCACAAGATTAATTTAATTTAATAGAGTACTTAGTGCACACGTGTCCCTGTATTAAGAGGTGAGCGCGTACAAGATATCTGGAAAGGATATGGTATTATTAATACATTATATCTTATTACTTCCCTCAAAAATCAATATTATAATAATTAAAAAATATTATAATAACGCTCTTATAACTGATAAAACCCCTTCTTATATTTCTCGGATTACGCTGTCTTCATTCCTGTACGAAGGTCGGGTAACCACCTACCATAATATAAAATTAATTAAAATATACTTTACAAAATTATGTAAAAATATATTGTATTAAATGTGAACATGTACATATATATAGTAAAGTCCCGATTATCCGCGGAATTGGGTGGTAAGGGCACCGCGGATAGTAAAAATCTCGGATAACAATAATAACAAAAAATACCAAAGAAATATTTAAAACTATGCATTTTGTACAAAAAACATAATAAAACTTTTAAATATATACATACGTACAATACACCAGAAACCTTTGCTCTACGGCTAAATGACTAAAATAAAGAACAGTAAACAAAAAACAGTACATATGGACATACTGTATGTACAAAAAGTGCTCAGTTACACTTTTTTAAATAAAATCACCCACTCGTTTTTGCTTCTTGCTTTGCAAAACACCTTTTTTTTTTAAATTCTAAATTGTAATTTCCTTAACATGAGTTTTTCTGCCAGATATCCATCGTCTTCTTGCTACTCTAAATATTGAAGAAATCCGTCTTCGTGCTTTAAAACAATTTCGTGTCATCCGCGCATGCGCCTTGTCTTCTTCGCTTTCATTTTGTTCTTCGTTCTTGTTCACTCCCATTGCTTTTATCTCTATTGCTTTACTCAATCCTTTTGCCGTTATCTCTTTGTCAGTCTGTCCTTCAAACCCCGACTTATTTGCATCCTCAGGGCCTATTGTATTTTCCTTGTTGTTGCCTTGGATTAAAAATTAAAATTGCTTTTTCGAGGTTCGTAATTTAAAAAATAATTGCTACACTCGCGGATAATCCGCACTACGGGTCATCCGATAGTCGGGGCTTTACTGTACATATACATCTGTTTGCGTAACCAATAAACTCTGCGACAACCGGTTCCAAGAGTATTATCTCCATCATACTTTTGTCGAGCCACGGGATTAAATTTTTTTTCGTTTTAAATATTATTATCATAAATATTCTATAACTGTCTCATCCGATAGAGGACTTTCCGTTAATCCGGTTTCTACTTAAATTTCTTCGGGGGAAAAAGTCTCCCTTTTTTTTATGCATGATTCATGAGACTCTCGAAGAAGAGGAGAAAAGGAGAGGGTTAAATTGGAATGCGCTTAAAGCTATTTGTTCTGTAGCGCTGGATGGGAACAGCTAAATCTTACTGACAAGTGGGAGGGCACAACCAATGGGTCACCAATTTCTTTTTTGTGACTTTACATCTAAAAATATTGGAAACGTAGGACCCAATAAAAAAAAAAAACTATTGAAACTGCTTTATTTTATATCTCCAGTTTGGAAAATGATGCCGACGTGGTTTTTCCACCAAGACGTTTGTTTTTCAAATTGTATTAAAGGAAAAATAAAAAAAATTAAAAAAAAATTGTTTTTTTATCAAATAAATTGAAAAGAATTTTTAGATTTTTGGGGTAAACTAGCTATAATGGATAGGTTTGAGTAGAGCGGAGCTATCCTATCTCCAAATTAAGTTTTTTATTTTTTTTTATCACTTAAGTTAGATAGTTCAGACAACTGCGGATTTGATTCAGAAGTGGCTTATCTCGATCTATAATACTCAATTCTAAACTTGGCAATGTGTCCACAAATCGCACAGTTCTCTAATTCTTCTTTAGTTCTTTAATTATTCTCATAATACAGTTATATTATTAAATTTTTTTGCCAATAAATATATATTTTTCTCAAATATTATTTGGTAATAAATATGAAAATTTAAAACTAAATTGTAAAGAATATTTAAAATTTTTTTTTTTTTTTTTTTAAATCGCGAAAATGTTCTTCCAAGTTTAGAGCTAAGCTTGAAAATATAAAAAAAAAATGGTTTATATATCATATCGACATCATATTTTGAAAAAGGCGTAAGGTCCTTTTAGCAAATTTCACAGGAAACACATGAAAAGATTTTGCACCAAATAACAATTTCTTTTTTTTAATTTTATCCTTTATTGTATAGAGTAGAAGTTTATTAAGGTAGCAAAACCTTTATAATTATAACATATTTTAAAGGATTCTAGCACTTGTTATGGGCCGAGTGACGACTTAGAGTCGTTAGTATTTGGTGCTTACGTCATCAATATTCGATTTTTAGACTATTCCAATTTGTTTTTATCGATATATCATGAGCGGGAATCTATAGAGGTGGTGTTTACGTCCCAAAATCAATTGAAACCTAAATTTCGAATTTTCGGCGCTTAAGCCTTTTTCAAAAAACTACGTCGATGTCATATCATGATACTATAAAACCAAATGAAAAAAAAAAAACCTCTCCTGCAAAGTTTAATTTTCGGGGTTTAGCTACTTCTGCTCTGAAGTGACAATATGAGTCTGTATGATCTTATGCTCAACTATTTTGTTGTAATGAATGGGCTGTCTTTATTTTGTCTGTCTCCATTAAGATGATGTGAGATGTACTATCTCTGATTTGCTACTAGTGTTACTTTATGATTTTCATTCCTGAAATTCATAAATTGGCGGGACGTTGACTAGTTTGTTATTTACTGCTATTTGAGCGGTTCAGGAATAAGTTTTGGAATTTTCTCATAAAAGTTTTTTAATTTTTTTCCGAGAATATGAATAGAAAGCTGGCCTTGCATTAAGAAATTTGAGAGCCGGATACATGAAATTCGGGAGGAAAGCTCTCAATAAGACAAGACTTGACCATATGAGGAATCAAAGGATAAGAGAAAAGACAGGGTAGGAACCTCTCATAGAAAACATATATAGAAGGGGAATGATGTGGTTTGACCATGTAAATTATCTGACAAAAAATGCATGGCAAGCAAAAGCAGAAGGAAAACGTCGAGGACGGCCAAGAAACGAATCGGAGGACTTGAAAGCGGAACTGGCTAGAAGGAATGGACTCGTTCTGGGGGAAGTCAAGAAGCTTGTTACAGATAGAGAAATGTTAAAGAAATGGACAAAGGCTGCCCCGATACCGTAACTTATAGAACAAAGAAGAAGACGAAGAAGAAGTATTTAAATAGTAAGAATTCGAATGTGGGTTTGAGGTAAAGAATATGCTTGTTGGATTTGTTGTTATGTAGTTCTTTTAAATGTCATGTTTTTTCCTGATTTCCCTGATTGTGAGTGAATATTTTGCCCTCCGGCTTAGGTTCTGTGCCAATTTTATATCAACACGATCCATGTCCTCTTAAAATAAATATCACATTTCATTATAAATGCTTTATTGTCCCTTCCTTTCTACATATGATACACCCGGTCTTTAGACATGGTATCTGATATTATTTGTGATTTGAAATTTTTGGTATTACCATATTCTGATCGGCTGATGTTATAACTTGTTAAAAAGTATCTGAAGGAAATTTGTCTTGCTTAAAGAGAAATGTTGGTACTAAGTTATGGTAAATGATAGCCGGTTGGAGCTTAAACATGTTAGCTATAATATGCCGTTATAGTCTGTTTCGTAGTATTGAGGAACGAGAATCTACTGTTTTAAGTATTAGTAATGGTTCTAGGAGCAGTTCTTTTTGTGATGTTAAAGATGAAGTCCTGGAATTCGTTTCTGTATTTGACTGCATACAAATCGGTTCGAAGTAACTCCTAAAAATGGTACAAAAGAGATTTCTTATCTTCTTAAGGTGTTTTGAAGTAAAACATAGTCTCTAACCGCAGTTTTCATGTTTTACACTTGGTTAAATCACCTGATGTACTTATATTATTGGGGCGAGGCGAATGTTAGGAGAGGAACTCACTTTATTTGTACAGAATACTGCAGAGAGTTTTTTATAGCACACAAAAAGGACACTGGAATTCACATTTCGATGAAAAACAGGTATCTGCGTATACCATTCTTCTATTATAAGTTCTTATATCTACAAAAAAAAAAAAATATATATATATATATATATATATATATATATATATATATATATATATATATATATAAGTTACTTTTAACCCTACAGAGGTCGCATCCTCTACCCTAACATCATGGCGTCTGACCAACGCTGTTAATAGAGAATAACATGATTTTATGAATATATTAAATACCTTAATAGCATATACTATTATAATTTACTTTAAATATAACGCCCATGATAAGGAACGATAAACATTGTTCCAAAGTAAATATAGCTAGCATTTCCTTTATTGAACAACGATTCCATAAAATTAATGCTCAATGTTGGTTAAATAATCACAATATTGATTCGGTATATTATTTAAATTTCATCCTGTAGACTATTAAATTAAAAGCAAATATAAATAATATAGAGAAAGAAAATACTAAATTCAACAACTAATAAATTCAATAAAAATAGATGAGTAATAAGTTTATATTTTTATTTTCGAACTACCAATTTGCGTTTATAGAAAATGTTCCATAGCTTTACTTTCAGTTTTAGATTTTAAGGCGCATTCTTCTGGTTTAGTGTAAGACAAAATTTTATGAAGGGCCTACAGAATTTAATAGAAGAATGGGATTTTTATCTAACACTGGCAAATTCCAAAAATGTATAGAATGACAATATTTTTGTGTTCTAGTTCTAATAAAATGATTGGGATCCTCAAGTTCTCAAAAGAGGTTAATAACATAGATTGAAAATTAGGGGAAAAGGTATGATAATGTATAATAAAAAATTAAAATTTCTAGAATATTCTAACATCAAATTATAATTTGTAAACTTTTCATAATATGGAAATGATTCATAATGAAGCGTGGTGATAAGCCACTTCAACTTGAAATTAATAGCAATAAAAATTATAATAAACATCAAAGTTCTATTCAAAAAATTGCAAAGGATTGGCATAGAAAAAATTCAAATCAATTATAAAATTGATTTTGCTTTTATTCTTTTTTTTTTTTTTTTTTTGCGTTGAAGTGTTACTTTTTATCTAACGAAATCAATAAACGTGACTACAATTATGAAATGGATGAATGTTCTTGCTTAAAAAGTTAAGAAATAAATTTTATACAAGAATGGATCCTCGTGTCTAAGATGGTACAAATTAGTTAGTTATGACCCATGTATTCAAATGGCCTTTTAAAATAGGGAGTATAGATAGCTAGATATCCATTCTGTAGATATCCATTGTAAACTGCGCAGGAAGAAATATTTTATTAACAGCAATGCTGCCCAAATACCTTGGGTTGCTATATACACAGCATACTCATCAATCTAATGCTAGACATAATATATATATATATATATATATATATATATATAACATTTTTTTTCTTTCATTTTAACTCTAAATACTTATTCTCATCGCTACATTACCCATCTTATATCTATTCTCTCCCCCCACTTTATTTGCTGTAAACCTTCTATCACTCTCTAATCTATCCCTTACTTCTCTTTTCCAGTGACCCTCGACTATTACTTGAAATAATCATTTTTTTTTATTAATTAAAAAAATAATTAATAAAATAAATTACTTAAAAAATTAATCCAATGTTTACATTTTAAAAACCTAAGCATCATAATTATTACAAGAAATAATAAATAAATTAAAATATATGGATAAATATTAATGGCAACAAATATACTTAAAGAATAAATAAATAATTATAAAATTTAAAGCAGCTTGGCGCCTGTCAGGAGCTAAAGAGGAAAACTTAAGAATCGTTTTCCCATAATTTTTCATTTTGTTAGACATGTTTTACGCCCTAGTGTCTCATATATCGAAAAATAAATAAATCACTAGTACCTTTCTTCTGAATGCGATAGTTAAAGATTTCATGGTGTCACCTTGGCAGCAGTTTAACAGCCAATATAACCTACTTAATTTGTTTTTCGCTTCTCCCTATAAATTTTTAACTGTTTAGCAATAAACACGAAACTTATCGTGCAAAACCTAATTACAATAGGTCAAAACACTAAAAGAAAATTATACTGTTAAATAATTCGATAAAACTTGATTCTGTTGAAACGAATATTTTATATCTTTGCATACACTTTTAAGCAACGAATGGGAATATAGCTCCTTTTCAGATCAAAATATAAAAATATTCCTTTAACTTCCCGATGGTGAATAATTCTTTTTATCTCTGAGCCTTTTTACTATTCTGAATCTTAAGCTGGGTTCATACTACGCAACAAACCTCGTTATATAACTGTTGTTTTAAAAGTTGTACAACTTTGTTATAAAGTCGCATCAAAAATATTATACAACAAACTCTTATAAGTTATATAACATGGTATATGCTAGCCGGCTAGTCTCGATAAGATTCAAAGGAGTTAAAGAAAAATGAGGAAGTTATCGTTCGGCAGTCTCTGCTGTCTGAACAGTTTGATCATTTTAATATTGTAACCTTATATCTACGATTATAATACCCATATAATATATAGCTGTAATATACCCATGTATTGCACTCCTTAACATTAAAAAAAAAATTCAAATTCTGAATAAATTATTTCAATTTTTTATAATTTTAATTTAAATTTTTAATTAGCTACTTACTTTAGCATTGTCCTTCAAAAGTTCTATGAGAGCCTCTCACACACTTCAGTAACAATCATCGAAATGGTCTGTTTAGATATTTTGAATAGGTAGCTCAAACTTAAATGCGTGATGTAGCTCAAAGTTATATAAGTTATATAATGAATTGCTAGAAACTTGTAAAGGGAAATTGTAATTAACTAAAATTGGAATATTTTTAATTGATTCCCTTTGGGAACATTTATCTTCGTTTCACGACCCACTTCTTTTCATTGTAACCATTAATGAAAGGAAACAGTTGAAAAAGAATCTTCCGTTAACGATGGTACTTGACTTACTTAATTACCGATTTTTCGATTCTGTTTAGGGACTAGGTTTTAATTTTTACATTTCCTTACCTAGAAACGAAGTATATAGTAAGGGGAAGTATTGCGACCGTGAAAATTTTCGAATTTGAGTTTTCAACGGAAATACACGTTTTAAGGTGCCCTGAGTCCAAATAACCAAGTATCGCAAAATGGTCTGTGTGTATCTAAACACTCTAAATGAAATTGCGTATTTAAATTCGGCACATGCATGTGATGTTACAGCAACTTTTTCATCAAAACCGACTAACCGGAACTGCCACTTTATGCAATCGATTTTACCCTTTTTCACAATTTTCTCGAAAAGTCTCTAACGATTTGGATGAAACTTTTCTAAATTATTCTTCATAAAGGCCTTTAACCTTTTATATATGTAGTACATCACCGAGAAAATGCAGGTCTAAAAGTTATGATGAAAAGAACATTTGCGCATAACATAAAAAGCATGCATTTTATGGTAACTTATGTATGAAAGGTAATTAAATTATCTAAAAACCAAAAAAATAATCATCAAAATCGGACAAGTAATAGCAAAGATACAACGCATCGGACTAACCGGAAATGGCAATATCTTTGACGTTACAATTTTCTCGTAAACGGCTGTAACGGTTTTTATAAAACTTGCCTAATGTCTTCTCCTGAATGCCTTTTAACTTATCATATATGAAGTATATCAACGAGAAAATGGAGGGGAAAAAGATATCTCGAAAAAAAAAAATTATTTGCGCATAATTCAAAAAGTAAATATTTTATGATAAATTATGTATGAAATCATATGAAAGGTGATTAAATTCTCTAAAATACAAACAGGAATGATCGAAATCGGACCATCCGAAAGGAGACGGATGCGACCAAACCTCCTCCCACCAATCCGCCAATCTGTTGCCAACAATACGCTCTGTAATAATTAATGTAAGACTACAAAATCAGAGATTAACTTAATAATTTCAACTTATATATTGTTTAATGGAAACTAAATATTTTCATAGAAACTAAACCAAAACTTTTAAAATATATTTTCAACTCGACAAACTTAAAATCAGTAGATAGTGTACAGAATTTTCGTACTGAAATTGTTTTATTGAACTTATGCGAGAGAAGATGTGAAGAAGTGATTGCTTCCGAGTTTATATCAAGTGTTGTTTATGTGAACTATTTAAAATTATATTAAAAAGATAATTATTATCGGACGTTAAGAGAAAGTTGCAAAAAAAAAAAACACAAATAAAACAACTTATTTTGTATTTGATATTTGGCTTCTAACTGATTCCAGAAAGAGAAGTTAGACAATGAGGGACAAGTGATAATATGAAATCAATAAAATGTCGAAACTGAGAAAATAATTCTTACATCCCGCAATTTTTTCGGAGAATAATTGTGACGAATTCATAAATAAATAAATAAATAAATAAATATATATATATATATATATATATATATATATATATATATATATATATATATATATATATATATATATAAATCGAATCTAAGAAAAATTAAATAAACAAAACATTTACATATATATACATATATATTAGTAGAGTCCCTCTGCGTAAAAAAACAAAAAGAATTTTTTTGCCATTGCTCTTTTATTACACGATCATGTTTTCAGCGGGTGAACTAATTCTATTTTAAACTTCAGTTAATTTGATTTTTTAATACTACTTTTATACATACAACAATTATTATCAAACTTTCAATTTTGTTTATTTATATATATATATATATATATATATATATATATATATATATATATATATATATATATATATATATATATTTATTTATTTATTTATTTATTTATGAATTCGTCACAATTATTCTTCGAAAAAATTGAATATATATATATATATATATATATATATATATATATATATATATATATATATATATATATATATATATATATATATATACAAATGCAGCAATAGCATGGAATTCATTAGTTAGTTGCATATAATTTCTTTGGTCCACTTTTTTTAATTTTCTTATAAAATCGTAATCGCAATAAAAGACAATTATTTTCTTTACTTGTCTTACTCATTAGGCTTATTCCTAATAATTATTACAGTCGAACCTCTATATATCGAACATGAAAGTTTCTTGAAAAAATCGATATATGGAAATTTCGATATATAGAAAGATGACAATTTGTCACCCTTTTCAGACTAAAAACAATTATAGCTATTCTTTAGGGTTAAAGAAGTATCAAAGGGAATTTTTGTGGGGGTAATGAAGGAAATTTATAGGGTTTAATAAAAAGAAAACTTAACCTTCAATTACACTTATTTGAAAAATTGTATAAATTACATCAGTGAATGCAAATTTTTTAGGAATGTAGGTACATTAATAATTTAATAAGGCCATGCATTAAAAATAGGCAAACATACATAAATTAAATTTAAAATGAAAATTTCATTCTATATTAGCAAAGAGATTCAGAGAATTTAGGTACTCCTGTACTTCTGAAAAAAGATCTTCCCTGAATTTCCATTGCTTTGCAAACCAATGCAATATTTTTGTTTTTTATTTGATTATTTACATAAACTAAGGGATGTTTTTGATGACAATCACATTTTATATATATTCTTTTTTTAAATGGGAATTTTTTTGTTCGATTTATAGAAATTTTATTCGATACACAATATTTTTTTCTAATAATAATTCAAGGTTCCTAAATAAAGTTCGATATATGGAGGTTAGACTGTATTTTTTTTTTTATTGCGGTATTGCAGTATGATTTAGATGATGGCTTCAGCTCTGGTTTAGTTGCCTAAATGTAAACAGATCTCATTACCATTTTCAAGTAATAAACCACTTATGGTCAATTACTATTTTTTCTAGTGTACAGCAAGTTTATATATGGAAATGTATAGTAAACGTAAGAAGACAACAGAAAAGATCTTAATTTTTAATAAAGATCTAATACTTTTACAAGATAAAAATCCAATACTTTTAACGTTAAAAAATACCGGAAAATGTTTTCAGGCGTCCAAGTTTTTAAATATTTACGAGGGAGGGGGGGGGAGGGACTTTCCGGTCCTCCCTTTTGATAAGAACCCCTCCTGCTGTCTCTAGCCTTGGCCCCCAAAGGAGCCAGTCCTGGCCTGGCCTTAACATTATATATATTAGATTTATATACAGCGGCCCACCGATCCGCAGCTTTCGACAGATCTTTTCTTGTCCGATCCTCATCCTTATGGAATTCCATTCCTCCTTCCATTCGTCGCTCCAATACTCTTATCACCTTCAAATCCCGCTTATTCAATCACTTCTTTTCCACTCAGTTCCAAAAAAACATTGTAAATAAATTTTCTCTTATTTCAATCAACATTTGTAAATATATTCCTTCATTTATAATTTTGTCATATCTTATTAACATACTAACATACGAAGTTGGTGTGGTTTTTGTTTTAAGACGTAATCAATTAGAATATTAATACCTATTTCGTATGCTAGAAGTTATTGAATTATGACGTTATAATTTTCATTTGTATTTATTTATTGACTTTTCTTTTTTAATTATCTGTTAACTCATATGTCCATATGAGTATATATATATATATATATATATATATATATATATATATATATATATATATATATATATATATATATATATATATATATATATATATTAAATGAACACAATTGAAAGTTTGATAATAATTTTTGTATGTATAAATGTAGTATTAAAAAATCAAATTAATTGACACTTAAAATATTTAGAATTAGTTCACCCGCTGAAAACATAATCGTGTAATAAAAGACCAATGGCAAAAAAATCCTTTTTGTTTTTTTACGCAGAGGGACTCTATTAATATATATATATATATATATATATATATATATATATATATATATATATATATATATATATATATATATTAATAGAGTCCCTCTCTATATATATCTATATTAATTATTAATTTTTATTTGAGAATTATGAAGTTCTATGTATTTTATTTTTGTTATTTCTACTTCTTTTGACCTCTAGCAAATAGTTTGAAAGTATATGGATTGAAAATATATGAATGTAAAATGTATGTATTTTTTTGTTTTAAATACCTATGGCTTTGTTTTTTAATTATATAGTTTTAAACATAAAACATTAGTCTTATCTATTCATGAGACATAAAACTAACGGACAGTGGCGCGCGCAATCGACGAAATCCCGCCAGAGCCGTTCAGTCTACGTTCAGCTTTCACCCGGTCAGGCCTCACTGTAAGTCTTCGGTATATTTATAATTGTATATATCGCTATACTTGTAATAATCTTTTATATTTATTATTTATATATGTGTATATGAATATGCATATATTAAAAAAAAAAAAGACTCATAGAAATAGTGAAATATATACTAGGCTACTTGGAAATGGATACTAAAATTGTGTTAGGATATGTAAGAAAAATATTTTATTTTTGTATTCAGAAAAACTTTTTTATAAATCAATAATTGGATTTAGAAAATATTTTTTTTTCTTTTAATTCTTAAAAGAAAATACTACATTTTATTACAAATTTATTGGTGTTTTAGGTAGAATTAGAAATTAGGATTTGTGAAGTGAATCTTCGATGTCTTTTATTATATATCATACATCGTTAATTTGTACTGACTACGCTTCGAGGCAAATATATTCATTCGAGCAACAATATTCAGTTCATTGTATTGCATCTATATATTAAAAATAGACATGCTATATAATTTTGCAATTATTATATTCTTAAATAAAAAATAAAATATATACATAATTATATGTATTACCATAATACACGTCATTTGTAGATTAAAATTGACACTTTTAACATTCTTTAAATAATCTTAATTGTTATTAGGATCCATTGTCACAATGCACTATCTAATGTATTGTCTTCTTTGTGGACATCTTATAACCTTCCCCTTAACAATAAATATAATTATTGCTGGATCTATTAATTAATTTTATTATTGAAAAATTCTGGTTTTGCAGTATGTTGGCACAAAGAGGAAAAACATTAGATAATCAATTAGAGTGCAGTATAATTGTTAGATTATATATTCTGTCTGTTTTTAATAAATAGATGCAATCCAATGACCTGAAGATGGGACATTTGCTTGAAACGTATAAATTCACGATATAATAAAAGATATGGAAGTAATTCACTTCACTTCAGAGATCTTATAAGAATGCGTTTGTATTTTTTTTTTAATAATTAAAAATTACTTTTATTCGTATATTATTTATTATAATTAATAAAGGTACGTACTGCAGTATTTATATAAATATTTCTAAGCTGATAATAATTCTATTGGTAAATGAAAAGTTTATATCCTTTGATCAGTTCTTGTCCACTGACCTATACCACAAACTGTCAGGTCCCGTGCACCCACCTCGCTTCAGAGTGTTTTAGTAGATACAGTTCGTCAATAATTTTCCAACAGTCTTGAAAAGGTTGCTCGTATTTCAAGATCTTGAGGGTGATATATTGCGTCTTGTCTGTAGAACGTGTTTCTCTTACCTTATTGCCTAAATGTTGAGTTTATACTTGGCCTTAGGAGTTGTGGTTTCTTCAAAAGACTTGGGATTAGTTTTATCAAAACATCCTGTATGGAGAGTAACAGATTTTCAACTTGTAAATAATTACTTAACAGCTAATAACAGTAAATAACATTTACAAAATAACAAAACATTTCTGCTGGAAATGTTTTTAATGCTTGGATTGTAATTGTCGTCTATGACGAAACAATTTTGTATGTCAATTAACTTAAATTCAACTAATAACAAAAACAGGTTGTAATTCTTAATTTTTTCTTAAAACTAATTGACATTAATAACTCTCGAATAGTTAAAAATATAATTATAATATTAAAATTTACAAATTATAATTATTATAATTTATTATGTTCTGCCGGATTACATTAATTTTGATTTATTTTACTAATTTTAAATAAAGAAGTATCTTATTATGTCTTATTTAAACTGTTTTTTTTTTACTAACTTAAATTAAGTGAATAAATTTGTTTAACGATGAATAAAAATAATTATATAATTATAACTTTTAAATTATATGTTTTCTGTAAGGGAGGATTTTTAAAATATTCTTAAATCTTTAGCGTAGAAAATTTTCTTTATTCTGCTGTACTGACTTTATTGAATTTTAGCTTTTTGTTTACATACAAATTTTAGTTGTTTATTTTAAAATTTAATAAGATTAGCTATAATTTTGAAAAAAATAAAAAATTTTTTTTTTTTAATTTCGACTACGTTTACTGGATATTATTAGTTCGTTCTAAATGAAATCAATTACTTCTCAACAAAAAATATTTTCATTATTTCTTGGTACCACCTTTAATCGTATATTTTAGTATTTATTAAAGTAATTAACGTGTTCCTAATTAAAATGTGATTCATAAAACCTGAAAATAATTCAAGATATTTGCAAGCGGTAATCAATATTTAATTTGTTAATTTTTTTTTTTTTGTTAAATTACATTTTCTCGGTAGAAAAGACTGATTTACTTTGGCTAATTATTACTCCGAATTAATCTGAAATGCTTGCTGCCTATATTTTATAAATTCTGCTGTACTGCCTTTATCGAAATTTACCTTTCGATGTGAGTTCTGATTGTATTTGGGTTACTGATATGAAAATTTCGTCAGGTTAGTGATAATATAGTGGTAAATAAATTTATTTTAGGTTCTTAATTTGGAGATTTTTTAAGATTGGCAATAATTTTGAGTAAACAAATTCTAAATATAGGTGTTTAAAGTATGTATCGACAAAGCTTTCTTTGTTTTTTAGTATACAAATTATTTTATGTTTGCATTTTATTTATTTTGTATTATTTTTTAGTTTACATCAATAATAAAAATTATATCATGGTAGATTTACAATATTTACGTCAGATACATATTCCTCACACATTTTCAGTTAGTCAGATTTTTCATTGAGAAAACAGTTTTTGTTTATTTTTTCCAGATAGCCTGGTGTATTTTTTAGAAGTGTATTTTGTATATTACGTTTGTGATGAATTCTAAATTAACAGCACAGTTTTTTTTTTTCATTTACGTGTATGATACTTTTGGTTCTATCCATGTCAAGTCAACCAGATCATGACACCCACCTCTGATTTTGATGAAACTTGGCACAATTGATTCTACTACCATACTGATAAATAGGGTTAGGATTTTTATATGGTAAAAAATACAAAATATGCTCATAAATATGTGGTTATTATTTCATATATATGTGAAAAATGCGAAATATGTAAAAAAATATTTATTAAAAAGTATTATAAATACACCAACAAAATAATATTTGAATGTGAATATTTACTTTATAACATTTTAAAAAATACCATCAAAATAGATAAAATTAAGGAACAAACAAATTATATTTCAGAAAAACAATATATTTATGAAAATATTTTAAAATATGTGAAAATGGTAAAATATTTAAAAATATGCAAAATTAAAAGTGGCCTATTTTGCTTGAAAGGAATTTTGGTCGAGGAGAATCATAAAAATTTTGATTTGGTAAAAATATGTAAAACATAAATATCCGAACCCTATGGATAACGCTTGAAAACAATTTTGCCCTGTCTTTTTTTTTTTTTTTTTTTTATAATTTTGCTCAATCTGAAGCCTCGGAAATTGATACATTATTAAAGTTTGCAGGAAATTTGTGTGTTGAACCTAAAAGCAGAAAAAATTCTCTTATTAACCAATCTCAATTCCCCAAAAAACTAAATATAATTTTTTAGGAGTTCAAGAAAAAGATTATTTGTTTAACAAAAAACGCAATACCAATATCTAGATTCACACGCATGATAGAATGCTCAAATTTGTTTTGAAATACTCTTAAATATATAGGCTATTAGATAAATATAAAGTATAGTTGGCTTTTTGGCATGTTTAATTACAGTTAAAGATTTTAGATTAAGTACTTACGTTAAACAAAATATATTGTTCAATATTACGAGTTTTTGTATATTTAGTGCTGATCGAAAATTTTCCACTTCATCCTATAGCTTTCAGTTTTTTTGACACAATTTTTTTAAAAATAATATATTCTTCCGGTCTCACTTGATCGAGATGCGTCTACTATACTGATGATGTGTTCCAAAGGCAATATGGACGAATCTTCTCTTTTAGGCCGATATAAAGCTGAAGCTGATCCTGAAGACCGGAGAAAAATAATTTCCGCATCTTCTTCTTCGCTGAAGACAGTTTTTACTGTTGTTTTTTTCTCTCTTTGACAGGTCTCTTGGAACGCGAGCGAAACCGATTCTGTATTAATGTGACGGGGCGCGTGTTAGCCATGGCACATAGCCGGCTATCTTGTGCACGACACAAGTCCAAACGAAGATTACAAAATGGCTGGCAATAAATCCTCCAGAAATAGACACGATTCATTACTGATGATTGCACTGGTCAATATAAAAATTGGAATAGTTTTAAGAACCTGTCTTAGCATTTGAAATAATTCAATATGAAAGCTGAACACTCGTTTTTCGTTTCAATCCACTATGCACAGTAATTAAACATGTTAAAAAAACAAACTATTTTTATTAATCTAATAACCTATATATTCAAGAATATTTTAAAAGAAATTTGAGCATTCTATCTCGTCTGAAGCTATAGATATTGTGGTTTTGTAAAACAAACACAAAAATTTTCTAAAAAATTATTTTCATTTTTTTTTAGGATTGAGATAGGTTTATAAGAGTATTTTTTGCTTCTTTTAGGTATAACAAACAAACTTGTTGCTATAGTTATCGGTGCACGTTAATTGATTTTCGAGGTTTCGGAAAAAAAAAAACTCTAAATATTAATTTAACAAAAAATATAAATAATAGGGCAAACATTTTTTTCTATGTCATCAGAATGGTGGCAAAATCAATTATTTATAGCTTCATCAAAATCTGAGGAGGTTTATTAATTTTTTATTCAAATTAATTTTTTTTTTTTAGTGATTTGACATGGAATGACCCTTCTCTTAAACAGCAATAATATATCTAAATTTTCGGATTAGTGTTAGCTTTTCATATTAATGTAATTTTTTATCAATTGTTATCAATTCGAAAAAAGTATTTTTTAAAATTCTATTTACTAATTTACAGTAAGCATATGAAATTATTTAAAATTATTTCATATATGAACTGTTTGATTTCGTATAATGATGCAAATCTTGTTAAATATATTCTAATAGTTTTTTGTATTAGTTATTTACTTAAAATGCCAGTTCGAATTTTTTAAACTTTAAAGTTATTTGAATGAAACAAAAGATAAGAAATGCATTATTCGACAGGATATAGGATGAAGACAATTTCTCATGAAGAGGCGCTAATTATTTTTTTAATTATTAATATTTAATTAAAAAATTATTAATTAGAAACTTCATTGAATAATGTACTGATTCAACTATTGCTGGTTAAGAGAAGTTCCTTATTATTTAAGAAAATTCATCTCAGGCAATGAACTTTGTTGTGACAATATTAAAACACTTTAGTATAAAATTTAAAAATGCTATGCTGTTCCATATTTTTCAGTTAGATTAAAAATGAAAATTTATTTTTTTAAATCCATTTTTTTATTGAACTTGGAATAGGCAATATATACGTATATTTTTTTTCTTAATATTCGTTTATGATAGACGTATTTTTTTCTGTTTAATCGTCAATTCGCTTTATGGAAGTTTTTTCTTATTTGACCCTTAAAATATTCTTTAACAAGAAATGTATGTAAATGGTTTGTTTATTTAATTTTTCTTAGACTCGATTTATTGTTTTTTCATGTGTTTAACCGTTAATAAGTCATTTTTTATCCTCACTATTGTGTTATTTTCAAGTGGATCGATATATATATATATATATATATATATAGAAAATAAGTTTATTAGCTAGAATTCATAATGTGTATTCGATCAAATTGGATATAACTCATTCGTTGCAACAACGTCGTAACTCTAAAATCATATTTTTTGAGTTAATAGCTCAGGAACAGATGTAGTAATGTTAACTTTTAATTATTTGAGTGTCATTTTCGAGCTTTAAAGGCCAATTGTACTATTTTTTTTATTATTTTGCATTATAGTTTCATTGCAATTAATACAGTATTTAAAAGTTTAAATGCATCACCTGAAAAATCGTGAATTTCGAGTTATAATTTTGCAGCAATTGAGCGATATAACCTTACAAAGTAAATTGACAAGGAACGGTAGTTCTTCAGTAAAGTTGTCAAATTCACATATATTATTATACTTCGATACTACGAATATAATTTTGTATACGATATAAAAAAATTATATCTATATAATTAAAAATATCTCTAAGTATACTTCTGAAATAGCTGTTATTGTTTTGTGATTATCCATTTATTATTTTTTTAATAAAATAAAAATCTATTTATTTGAAACAAAAAATAAAAATATTTTTAGTTTTTTTTTTTTGCATAAAGAACTAAAGACACTAAAAAAATAAATAATAGTTAAGATGATTTAATGATAAATATAATATATTTTGGATCGTAATACAAATAATATTTAATAAAAAAAAAATAAAGAAAATTAATAATAATAAACTTTTTAAGTGGGTTCACCAATTAAAATTAAATGAAGAAGTTTTTGTTATTGCGTGTAATACTTTAATCGGATTTCCTGTAATCTCAGTATGCTTACATTACAGAAAAAAATAATGTATTATATTTACTGAATAAATAATTTCATGTTAGTCATTTTTTTGTTGGTCTGAAGCTGTAGAAAGGTGAACATAGATTGGATGTTAAAAATAAGGCAACGTACTTAGGGTTTTTACTATTTCAATTATTTAAAAAAATATTTTTATAGGGATATCTCATTTAAATAAAGCCACCGAGTTGTATTTTATCAGGATTGCTACATTAGAAATTTGCGTGTTGTACGAGAATTGAGCCTCAGCTTGCCGTTCCTTTAATTTTACTTTCAAATGCGGACATGGGCTACAATAAGACCGCTGCTTTGAAGATCCAGTCTCCGACTAACTAGCCCTTTTCCTTACCTTTATATTTACGAGCCTTTTAGAATATAATAATTTATTTTTATTGTAATACATTTTATTCACAAAAAGTAGAAGGGAAAATAACATAATTACGTACCTAAAAAAAAAAAAAAAATTATTATACCCTGGGTTAATGGCACGAATTCAAAAGGGGAGAGGTTTATTTCAGCACCATATATATATATATATTTAATGGCATAATAGCATAATAGTTAATGACACGAATTCAAAAGGGGAGAGGTTTATTTCAGCACCATATATATATATATATATATATATATATATATATATATATATATATATATATATATATATATATATATATATATATATATTTAATGGCATAATAGTTAATGGCACGAATTCAAAAGGGGAGAGGTTTATTTTAGCACCATATATATATATATATATATATATATATATATATATATATATATATATATATATATATATATATATATATGGTGCTGAAATAAACCTCCCCCCTTTTGAATTCGTGCCATTAACCCAGGGTATAATATTTTTTTTTTTAGGTACGTAATTATGTTATTTTCCCTTTTACTTATTGTGAATAAAATGTAAAAAAAATAATTTATTTTTATTGTAATACATTTTATTCACAATAAGTAAAAGGGAAAATAACATAATTACGTACCTAAAAAAAATATATATATATATATATATATATATATATATATATATATATATATATATAATATATACGGTGCTGAAATAAACCTCTCCCCTTTTGAATTCGTGTCATTTATATATATATATATATATATATATATATATATATATATATATATATATATATATATATATATTATAATAATAATAATTTAAAGCATATGTAACTTTCATCCCAATTGACAAAGTGCAGATAACTACCCCCTTCTCTCCTACCCCTCTTTCACTAGAAGTATTTCCTGTTTTTCATGATTCACTCTAAGAATATTATTCGTTGACTGATAAGGAATATTCAAACAAATTTTCATCTGACGCCATTCAGCGCATTTAAATTAAATCGTTTTTCGTAAAAAATATTTCCCATTTTTTTTTTGTCGGTTTCTTTCTTAAAAGCGTATTTTTGGTTAAAAATATAATTTTCATTTTTTTTTCAACGTTTTTCATCTTTCATCTAAAGTAATTTAATAATTCCAAACGTACTCCAGCTTCAAAAATCTGATTGCTCTCCAGAATCGTCTTAGGTTTCCTTGTTTAAGATTTTCAAAATTGTTCAATTCTTTAATAAAAGTAGAAGGAGGATCTCCATTTCGAATTTTTTATAAAAAGTAGCGTTGGACCGACCCATGCTTGAAAATTATACTACTTAATTAGTTAACATGGATGAAACAAAATAATAGTTATTTATTATACTTTCCAATAATTTTACTTATTATTAATTTATATATATATATATATATATATATATATATATATATATATATATAATTATTTCTATTGGAGAGATACTTTTTTCAGAAGTTCTGAACCAATTACAATAGGTTTACCGTTTGAAAGAGAACTTACGTTGAGTGTGCACGTTAAATTATTGTAGATATCAATATTTTAAAATTAATTAAAAACCAAAGTTTTATTAATTTCATGTGTGATAGCTAGTAATAATTAATGGTTAATTGTCTATAATTTTTTTTTATTTGAAATATATTTGGCTAGAATAAATTCGCGTTCCACTCTTTTTCATGCACGTTTTTCCCTCTGCCTTGCTTGTTTTTTTAATGTACAAGTTATGATATAAAGCTATTTTTACATTAAATAGTAATAAAAGTTATATTTTTATTGTTATTATATTTGTTTTTGTCTATAAGAGTTTTCCTAGGGTAAAGCGTAAGGGCAATCGGTGTCTGAGGCCAAGAAACTTTTATTCTAAAGAAAAATCCTTCCGCAGGATTTCGAGCTCCGTTTTGCTGGCAAACAGAACTTGCTGGTATTAGAGTTTAGGAGCTGTTTTTTAACTGGGCCTAAAAGAAAAAGACCAAATTGGTATGCCAAGATTTAAATATAGCATTTTAATGCAAATTTGAAATGATTTATTGAATGTTGAAAAACTTAATTCAAAAAAATTACTCATTAATTTAGGCAAATAATGAAAAAAATCACAAGTCTTTGGTAAACAAATCCCCTGGAGTCTTTCGGTGGAAGAATTATTGAAGATGTTTTGAAGCTGCACAGGAGAAAAATTCCCGTTTTCGAAAGAATTTTTTTTTTTTTTTTTTTTTACATTTGTTTGACTTTAAGAAAATTAGTTGACTAGAGAAGTCTGACGACTTCGAGTCGCGAAATTTGCGTGACCTACACCCCAAGTATAATCGATGTTATAGCGTAGCGGTGGTTTAGATGGACTTGTAATGTAGTTAGACTCCATGGAGTTCGATCTACTAGAAAGGTAATTAATTCTAAGGGGACGACTAAAATGTAAATGGGGAGGGGATATTGCTAACCCGGATCTTGTAGATTTGTTCGAGGATTCTACGGTTTTAATTATGCAAAGTACATACCAAAAATGAACTGTTCCTCGAGGTGGCGCCATTACCTTAAAAGATTATTTTTTTTTTTTACTTCCCGCTTATTTATTCGAACTTTAGTTTATTAGGCGTACAAGGAAGTCATGTGGTATCGCATAAAATATTTTAAATTTATAATAAGAACTAACTGTTTGTAAAAAAAGTAATGAAAAAATTATATGATACCTTTCATGAATTATTTGAAAAAAAAAAAAATTAAATTAAATAAAATTGCGAGGAAATTAAGTTACGGGAGCGATAATGTTATTAAAAGACTCTTCATAATTCATAGTAAAGACGTTATTCCAAATATTCTGGAACCTACAGAGGATGATCAATGCGCGCTGGGACACCATGCATTTCTAGAAGGCTTTGAAAAACTTTACTGAAATCGCTTTGAAATATATGAAAGGGCTTCAATTCATTTGAAATTTGATCTAGTTTATTTATTTATTCTTATTAGGAATTGAAAAAGGCCACTATATTTTGTTTAGTTGAGGAAGGAGGTCTCTCTTCCAGGTTATCCATAGTGTTCTCATCATACTAGGCAGAAGTTCAATGGTTAAAATTAACTGAATTCGTCTGTATGTTCGTATAGATCAGAGATTCCCAGACTTAATCAAATATCATTGCGTACCACTTGTTGTATTAATACTGAAGATTCGTCTTCATAGAAAAATGAAAACTGATTACAAAGGTTTATTTTACTAAAAAAAAAAATAATAATAGGGAGAGATTATTTATTGAAAATCAGTGCTGCCCAAATAAATTGGGTTGCTACAATACACAGCGTACTGATCAATCCATAGTGGATAAAATATATATATATATACATACACACATTTTACATTTCTTTCTTTTTTTTCCTTCCTTTTCCTTTTTATCACTTAATCATTCATCCACATAATTCATAGCATTTTTATCTTTATTCGATTACTCTACATCTTCTTTTTTTTCTATATTTAATTTATTTATCCATTCAACTACTTTCTCACCTCTCCATAGTTCTCTCTTCCAGTTAAATAATACTATAATTATTCAACTATATAGTTAATAATACAGTTAATTTTCTTGAGAAAGTAATAAATAGAAATAAAGTTCAAAAATCAGAAACCAAAAGTTTATCAATTTCACATTACAATAGCAACAGTAAGATAACTGGAAATATAAATCAGCAATTCTGCAAACAAATAACTACAAGTATATTCAAATTCATCAAATTATATTAAGAAATAATTACCCTTATTAATCCCACGTTGTATTTATTTATAAAAACTAATTTTCATAGTCAATTTATTATTTTTTTTGTATCGTTTTGGCTCTTTTTAATCCATTTTTGGGCCATTTTCAAACTATCCTAATTTGTCACCTACGTCCTATATTAATTCAATTAACGTACTACTAAAAGTAGTATTTGTTATTAATTTTTGAAGTGCTGAACTTTAACAACTTCAATTTTGGCACATTGGTTTATATCTTTTTCTCAGTGACATGCCATTTCTAAAAATTAAAAAAAAAATCATTTTATAAAAAAATCCAACAATTCTAATAGTTTGAAAAAAAAACAATAAATTTAAAATTATATTTTGCGCAAAATTTATTATAATCGCACTAAGCAAAACAAGTAAACATATTTCTATTTTACATTTGCTTTACAATTCTTAATAAATCCTTTACAAAAAAATACTGCCTTTAGAGGGTCCTTCATTAACCACTATATAAGTACTATTAGTTAAAAAAAACGCTTCATTATTAACTTTATAAATTATAAAAAATGTCAGAATAAAATATGGGACTTATATGAAGCAACGAAAACATTTAAGGGAATCATACAGTCAGCAAGTTAGTAGTCCATAAAAGATATACGATCCGTTCCAAACATCTGAGACGGACGGCATTGTACCAGACATCTAAACAAAAGCGGACTGATAAGATGGGTCATTCACATTCAGTCAAGACTGAAAAGGTTGACAATGTGGGAGGGGAGGACTGAGCACAGTTGTATCCACGCACAAAACGAGTCCGTGAACATTTTACTCTAAACTCGCGTTGTTAAATACTGATTTATTTTGTCTCATTGAGTTAAAATATTATCATTTTAATTAGTACTTTTTTTCATTAGTTTTAATTACTCATATTATTAACACGTTCGGTGGGGTTTTGATCACAACGATGCAAACTGAGTTGTTCAAATCATCGGAATGAGATTGGGTATACAACGGTGTGAACTTACCAAAATGTTCAGTGTGCGTTCGTCTTTAGTACGTTAAAAATAGTAAATTGTTTTTATTATTTGTAGATCGTGTCTATTCCTCTTATATTTGCTGCATTCCATTATAATTAAAAAAAAAAATGTTATCACTTGAACGTGTTTTATAGGTATTTTTATTCATGACTTTTTTTTGCTTGTTCCCGTACCGCCGTCTAGGAATCCCTCGTGTAGGTCGTTATGAAATGGTTGGTAAAAAGTCCTTATATGTTGGTCGACTGTTGGACCAATATGCCAGTGAGAAATATGCCAGTATTTAGAGTTTTATTAGTCACGTCCATGTTGCTTTTTATTATTTTTATTTTATTATTTACAAAGTTATAAATCGAAAATGAATTTAATAAAATACTAATTATAGTTATGAATGGACGTGGTAAAGATTTTTTTTTTATTTAATTTTTTTTAAATTATTACAATTATATATTTATTTTAAAGTGGTGAAATATTGGATTTTATTGAGTGATATGTAAATCAAGAAATGATTTTAATTTGTAAACTAGTTATAATTATTCATTTATACATCCTATACATCTATATCTCTATATATCTATAAAACCTGGTGTATGTCTTTATGAAATGGTGGGTAAAAAGTCCTTATTGCTCGACTTTTGATAAAAGTATATCAGTACTTAGAGTTTTATTAGTGAAGTCCGTGTTGTTTTTTATAATTTTTATTTTACTAATTAAAAAGTTATGTATTGAAAATGTTTGATGTGGTAAAGATTTTTTTTAATTATTACAATAATCCATTTATTTTTAAAATGGTGAAATATTTGGCTTATATTGAATGATGTGTAAATTAAGAAATTAATTTAATTTGTAATATAATTACAATTATTCACTTATTTGAATTATTAATTTCCATAAAATAATTGAGGTACATCTATGTTTTGAATTAAATTTCCGGTTTAATTCATTTACCGTATTATTATTATTATAATGATACATGGGTCATTGTTTCATATCATTATATTACAATTCATCATTTGTCAATTTCTGTTCATTTGTCGAACATTAAGAATAATAATTAATTTTTTTAAATTATAACGCCTAGAGAAATTATTATTATCTATTCAATCTAAAATTATTATTATTAACTAGACAATTTATTTTAAAGAAACAATATCGAAATTTATAATTAAAGTGAATAATTACTAAAAAAGTAATTAAAATCAATGTAAATATCATTTATTTTGTCTAAACGTGCAACATTTCAAGAAAGTCTTACCTATTTTTATTTAATTATACTCTTATTTGAACTTATTTCTGTTTCAGTTCATTAAATAAATAAATTTAAAAAATAATAAAATCAGTTATTACGTTTATATAAAAAAATAAATCTAATTTTATCGTTATATTCTATTTCTGATTTAAATTCGATCTTTGTATGGCAATCATTTATGCTCGTATTATTATTATTTTTTCAAGCATTTTAAGCAAAAGTTTATATCTTTTTTTTTTTTTTTTTTTTTTGTGATTCGGGTCGTATTATTTCGCCGAGCAATATTTGAGGAGTTTAGATTATTTTAAAGATTCAGACCTGACTGGAATCCCTTGACCTATAAATAAGTGCACCCTCTTGAACCTACATATAGATCCTCGCACCCCCTTGAAAGATAAGTTTCAATTTCGAAAGGTATGCTACAATAAAGTAAAATATTGTCATGTTAAAAAAAAAAAATTGAAAACACGAAATAATTGTAATTATTTTAAATTCTTTCACAACTGGCTACTGATGAGATCGCTTCTGCCTCTAACATTGTTTTTTTAAATTAATCTTTGAATAAATGTATCCATTACGATGGGAAAAAATACATTAAAGTTAGCGCTTCGCCTCAAACCAACTCCAAAAATAAATATTCTATTGCGAAGAGCTCTTTTACTTTTAAAATTTAAATTTGTAAGTATCTGGCAATCTTTGGCTCGATCTCACTTCTAGATTTTTTAAAAAGTTGGGGAGTTTTTTCCCTTATTTAAAATAAATTTAAATATTCAATTTATTTAGATAGTTTTATTTTTTTGAAGTTAAATCTTTGTTGATAATTTCTAGTTTATTGAAAAGATCCTGACTGTGAACATTATAGGTTAGGATTGTGTCTAACAGTTTTGTTTTATATCTGATTTATTTTAATTCTTCTTTTTTAAATTTATATATATATATATATATATATATATATATATATATATATATATATATATTACATTTGTAATATGAATATAAATCAGCTAGCGCTATTACTTATTGTCCACAATTAGCAGATTGTAATATAAATAATTAAAAGCCTATTTACGTAGGTACGTTTCCATAATCGTTTTCATGCCCGTGGAAGCAAGTTCACAATACACGCTTTGTTTATTTATTTATTAGGTGAATTTAGGTTAATTCACCTAATAAATAAATTAAAAAAAATAATAAAAACATAACAAAAGACGAGACGGAGGGGGTTTAGAAAAAAAAATGTTTATTAATACTTGCTATTTATTTCTCATTTGGAAGGGGGATAGGGACATAAAAGTTTATAACTTTATTTATTAAACTTTCTTATATACCTTAAACAATTCGGTTTATTACTCTCTTTATTGTTATTTTATTTAATTATGTTTGTACAGCTATTGTTTGTTGCTATCAGTTTCCGATGTTTTTTACTGAAAATAAGTGGAATGAATAATTAAACATTATTTTATGTATTTTTTAAAACAGTCCTTTCTTCGGATCCTTCCACTCATAATTCCATTAATATTGTTAACAGAAAAATTGCTAGTTACATTTTTAATATTTATATTAGTATACAAATCATATACTTGAAGCAATTAACTTTCTCTTTATTTGCCGCCAGTTTAAACAAATCCTGTTTTTTTCGTTTATTATTTTTCAGAGCATATTTTCATCACTTCAATCGCAATTAATTTATTTTTAATTAATTTAGGGTAAGCATAAAAACCCTAATGTTCAAGATGACATAGATGTAAGCTGTTTTAGAAAAAAAAAACCTGAAAAAATATGTATTTTACTTACATTTAGTGGAACTCGTGTATCTAATGTCTTTATTAACATTCAAATTAGAAGTGAAAGAGAGTTCTCAAACAGTGCGTATAAACAAATCTTGAAACAATTTTTTTTATAAAAATTGTATTAATTATATCCATATGTTGTATCAAATTTCATTGTATTGCTTTAATTATAAACTTTATGGTACCTCATTTAACTAAAAATTATATTTAATAATAACTAATAATTAATAATTTAATAATTACTATAAATAAAATAAAATATTTGAGTTAGTTTGGTTGACCGTAGATATACTTAAGAAAGAAATTGTTCGGGGGGTGCGGTCAGAGACTAACATATTAATAAGTAAGACATTCATTTTGTGCCAACGTTTCGGCGTAAGTTTTAGGCCATCATCAGTGCTAAAAAGGAATAGCGAAATTGAAAGCGAGAGGCAGTACTAGTAAAAAATTATAAAAACAGAAATTATAAGCAAGATAAAAATATGTGAAGTATAAAAAGAAAAATATGACAATATATATTGTAAAAATTAAAAATTAAAGTTAGGTGAAAAAAGTGAAGGAAAGATTAAGAATTACATGGAACAATAAAGTACATTATGCATGATATGATAAAGTATATGAACGCTGTTAATTTAAATGATTTTTAGAATGAAGATTTGAAAGTATATAAAGCGTATCGAGGTAATTATGATGTAAGTTTTTTAAATTTTTGTTACAAAACTTCAAGAAAAAAATTGAATCAACAGCCCAGACTTAATTGGAACTGACACAAAAATTTCATAAAAAAAAATTATTCAAAATTTAAATGACATTAGATCCTTTGAGCAGATGTAAATTATTGAAAAATATTGTCTCAAGTCTAATGTTGCGATAGACATGACCAAAATGTAATAGAAAAATATAAAATAATATCTTCATTGCTAGGAAATTTTGCGACATCTATGATAAATATAACAAACGTTGATAATTTACGTTTAACTTTGATGAACGATATTTTCGTTAACTATTTTAATTTGTTTATGGAATCTCATTTGTGCTCGGGAAGATTTCTAATGTACTTCTGTATGCAAAGCTTGACGAAAACTAAATGAAAGGGACTAATTAAACAGGAGACCAACATGGTAATTACTACAGATAAACCAGTACTGCTATTTCGTAATCAAGCTCTAACAACTAATCAACTAATTTCAAGACACAACAGTTTGAAAATTGCCAAAACCAAATAATGGCTAAAACATCATAAGGTTTATTTTTAATTTTTTAACAAAAATTTGCATGGAATTTAATTAATAATTTTTTTTCTTGGGATTAATGAGATCTTTTTTTCTTAATTTATGATTAATTAATTATTAAAAATATTATAAAATCTCAATTCTAATCTTTTAAAATGTGAACAGTATGATAAAGGATGTAAATCACTATATACTGTTATCTTTTATTTATATTCAGATTTTTGTTTACAATTTTAATGATTAATTAAACTTTATTTAATAACTATTTTTTACCATTGTTTAATAATTAATATTATCTTTTCTAACTTATTATTTTTAACTTAATAACATTATTAATCTAATTTACAGCATAACTGATTTTTTTAGTTCATAAAAGAGTAAATAAAATCCTTTTGGCCAAAAAATGGACTTACCTTCATAGATCTTACAATACTACAATATAATGAACCTACATGCATATAATAATATTCACGTTCATGTATTTTACTAGATTATTTTCAATGTGAGCATACACTCTCAGTATTTTTCTCTGCATTTATATATTTTAGAGCCGAACATGTCATTCCGAATCGCAAAACTTTTAGCAGATATTTGATCTTGGTAAGAATATTTTTGTGCCTATTTAGAAATTGTTTTGGTTCCGGCACTCTTCTTACAATTTTCGTCTAGAAGTCCAAAATTTATTTATTTTTTAAAAATATAAAATAAATTTACTTATTACGAAAATTTCTTAAAATGTAATACGGTCACATCACAAAGAGGAAAGAGATAATACTGAATGTAGTAACAAAAGAGAGAGAGTTCATGACTTAACAAAAAAAAATGATAAAATTTTAGTGATTAATTTTAAAATTATCGTATTAGTATTATCTTGACATAATTTATAATATCATGTCTGTTTTAACGGTATAAGTGAACGTAATTGCAGAAGCGAACTCTATCTCCGGCAATTTAAACCAATTGTTTACATAATGTTTCTCTGTGTGTATTGTAATTTTGGGGTGTTGACTTAGTCAAATTAATTGTACTAATTAACTGATGTGGCAACCTATGATTGTACCTTGTAACATGAAACACTATTTTGAACTAAAAATTTCATTTGAGCTGAAAAACATTTTTGTAGTATTAAGTTATGAATTCTACATTATCTCCGGAAATCTACACTGTCCCTAGCCTTCTTGTTGAAATTTGAGTGGTACTTGTAGGTTATAATTAAATATAAAAAATAAATAAATAATTATTTATTGTCCATATATACATTTGTTACATTGGATTTAAATTATTATTATTTTTTTTTTATGCTCATTCCAGTTAACTTAATTATTATGCATACATGAATACTCTAAAATTAATAATGCAGCTTTTAGTAAATATGATATAGTAATGAATAAATAATTATAAATTATACTGATGAATAAAAAACACTTAAACACAATAAAAAAAAATTCTATAATAAGTAATATATATATTTTTTTAATTTTCTTACTAACAGTAATAGTAATAATAATAATAATAATTAAAATATTAAAATATAATATGCTTTAGTCATAATGGTTAATAATTTCACTTTTTCAACGATTTTCTTTTGTTGTACAAATTTCATAAGATGATAAATAAATAAAAATAACAATTAATAAATAAAAGAAATGCATATGAATTTGGTTTATTTATCTTTTAATAAAAAATGTCTCGTTCCTTTTATAGTAATCCAATTGAAAATGAGTCGATCGATTAATATGTACATATTTTATACCACTTACCATACTACTAGAAGTATAACCAATTTTCGTTTATACATTAATTGTTGGACATAAATTTATTCCATTATTAACAATATTATAACATGGTAAAAACAGCAAAACAAATAAAACGTTTTCCAAAGTAAGATGATTCTAGAATTATTTAGTACAAACATAAACATTTTATGCTCTAATATATTGAAGATTCCAAAACAAAGCCTTGAATCTCTCAAATTGCAGTAAATAACTAACTAATCAACATTTCACCAATTTAGGCATCATCAGGACTGTAAAACACAAGATCACATAAAAGCAGAAGCAATGAAAGCATATTTCATATCGGAAATCTTAAAAAAAAATTAACAAATTAGCAGAGATTGAACATCTCTAAAAAATAGTTCATCCGATTAGGGTGAATCCATATCAAATCAACCAATTTAATTTGAAAAGGTTGCTGATAAAATTTGTTTTTTTTTTCCCTATGTTGGTCCCTATATCTGTTTTCAACTCTCAGGATATAGATCTCTTATGTTAAAACAATTAATGGCTAAGTCTTGGCTGAATCATTCCATGGTTAACTTTTTATTGTAATAGTTTGTTATTTTAATTTTGAAGAATAAAGATAAGTGTTAGCAAGGAGGTAGTTCTTTAGTAACCATGCCCATATTTAATTTGAATATATTTCATTAAGATAGCAGTAACGTTGATTAACATTAGTATTAAACTTAAAAGGAGGAACATTATCTTGGTTAATTATTAAATAATGGTAACCACAAACCAGGCCCTTGGAAAGGTATCCAATTTAGAGGACAAGGTAAGAAATTCAAAAGTATTCATAAGCTTACTTAATTTTGGGATAATCATCCTCAATGATTGCCCAATGGCATCCCTATATATATATATAGACTAATGTATTAGAGCTAAATAGATATCCAGCTCAACTAAACTAGAAAACATAGCAGGTCATCGTGGGCCTGCTGGCCCTATACATCCATAATTCGTGGATCTGGACCAATTTTTCACCGTTCTTGAACCCGAGTGAATCGGTGGAAAGGACACTGCCGAATTGGCCCAAAAGGGACCGGCTATGGAGCGATGGGTAGCCTGCCACTGCACCATGAAAACCATGTTACATAGCAAAGTGAGGTTAGGCAGACAGTCACTCATTCATATTTTTAAGCTTCAATCTGGGAGTAACTTAACAAACGTAGCAAAGCCATTTCGTTCTTAAATTTCAACTGAGGTAAAATTATGATTTTGCGAGAATTGTAACTGGTCTGTGTCGCTAACTTTGCCGAGCTTGATTTTACCTTTGTATGGCTTCTTAGTGTAATTGGTAGAAGGCTTATTTACCTACATCTTGGGTAATACGATGAGCTTACTGCAATAAACTGTCACTGCTTGTAAGGTTTCGTGTGTAATTGATTGCTTTCTCTGAATTTCCTTTCTAATAGATAAAACTACGATTCGATTCATTGATTATTCGTTATTCGTTAATTTTTGTGGAATCTTTAGAAAATCTAACATAGGTACATTTTTAAATTAATTTAACCATACTACATTTGCAATTGCGTCTTTTGTGAACTAAGCTAATTAGATTTTTTGTCTCGATTTTCATTATTATCAATCTTTATTTTTCTGTACTTCAAACATCTACGAAAAATTTGTTTTCTGTACCTCGTTGCGATAATAAATCCTAATCGAATTTATGTACCTAATTTTTCTCCTTAAATTAAATGCTGAATGTTTTCCCGGGACCGGGATTCGTTAAGCATTGAACTCCCTTTCACTCGGGTGCATGAGATCCGTCAGCCTACTTGAAGCAACTCACACAGACCGGACCTAGGAGTGATGACCCTATCCCTGTACCTATATTTTAAATCGCGTTGTGGTTTTCCAGTATGTCAAATAGTCGCCCGGAGATTCGCTTTAGAAGCGGTCTGCTTCGGGGTAAGAAATATTGGTCCTCGTGGGTCTGCTGACTCCCGAACAGCCATAATCCATGGATCTGGGCCGATTTATCACTTTCCTTGAACCCGAGGGAGCCGATGGGAAGGACACTGCAGAATTGGCCCCAAAGGTACCAGTTATGAAGCTATGGATAGCCTGCCGCTGCACCTGGGAAACCATGGTTCGTAGCAACGTGAGGTTGGGTGAGCCCCTCCTCGCTGTATGTGCTCCCAAAAGCAATAAATGTCTGTAAGAATACCACATCGCGCGGCCAGAGACCTCCATGGTCTGTAGTACCAACAGAAAAAAAATATATATATATATATATGCGAAACATGACCGCTTATTTTAAATTTAAGGACAACGCTTTAAGGTCTTCGAAAATAAAATACTATGAAGGGTAAAATTCTGAGAAGTAGAACTGGAATTAGGCGGGAGGGCGGCGATTGGTGATTAAATCCAAGACTGGAATAATCTTTGACAAATCAACTTACAAAAAAAAATATATATACGTATACATATTCAGTTGCTTTTTCTATATAAAACTGCGAAAAAGATAATATTGTGTGTGAAGTAAATTCATCTTCTCTGAATCCAGATCAAACCAATCCAACTCTATGATTTTTTTCGTTTTTTCGGTGTAGATAAAAACAGCTACGTGACAGGGAACTGTAACGACCACAAGGGAACTGTTAAGACGGGAGTGAATTGAGTAACGTCACGCAGACCCAAGTCAAATACTGTCTTGTCAGGTTTGTTCGTGTCAATATAGGCATTGTCAATATAATCACCGAATTGCTTCTTTTTTACTGACAGAAAATATCCATTCCGTGTAAAGCTAGACATTAGTAAATAAACACAGGATATACAATTGTTTGTAATTAAGTTAAAATTAAAAGGCCAATGGAACACTGATATATATTTTATTCCAATTCAGATAACGTTTCGCCCTTCTTGAGCCATTTTCAAGCCTATATATATATATAATATATACACACATATGTTTTGATACTATAAATTTATTTAAATAAACAATAAAAATAAGTAAAAATTACAATTTTCAAAATAAAAATGTTCTATTTTAAAATTTAAAATGCTAAAGATATAGCAAAGACTCAACATAATTTTTTTGGAGGGGGATATAGTGTTTATTGTTTTCCATACTTACTTGCTTACTTCCCTGAAAAGTATCATACCTGAGAGTAACATCCTTTATTTTATATAAGTCTTGAAATATTGCGATTTTTCTAGAATCAGGAATTTTCAATATGAAATATCTCCGGAGGTACTTGCTTAAAAATCCAAGAAGAAACAATCTATTTTATTGAAGGAGCCATCAGTCAATATAAAAACAATATCCATGGATAAAAAATCCATATTTTTCCGAAAACTTTCTTTAATTATGTTATTATCTATCCTGGATACAGGATATAAAATATTTTGCATTTTATGCTCTTTAATATTTTTTTTGTTTGAACCAAATATCTTAAAAACCCAGGAGATACACAGAGTTTATACTGAGCCTCTGTTAAATTCAAAATAGGCTCTCAAAAAGGAACTGGACTTCTAAAAAATTAATGAATATCTGTTTTCAACTCTTATCTGTACTAATTGGTGTTGATGGTTCCTCAGCATCTCTCCCTCGGGTTCCCCTGCATATCTTCAGTCATGGAGCCAGAGCGCATTTCTCATCTTCAGAGTCTCGTTGTTCCGCCCCTAAGTCCGGCGAGGTCAGCGTTCAGCCAAGATCAGTCCAGCATCAGCCCCTATCAGTTCAGAAGTCCTCCCTCAGCCTCGGTCAGTTCAGCAGTCCCTCTTTTTCACCTCTTTGCTTCTATCCTCCTTTCTCTCTTATTCTGCCTAAGAGGGAGTCGAAAACGATGTTCATTGGCCGACTCGTTTTATAGAGGGAGGAAATTCTGGGATTTCATCGGATGGCTCCACCCCTTGTCCTGACAGCCGATATCTGCGAAACATTATCCAACTAGTATAATTTAATCATACCTTTTCCAGGCGGTCTCCACTTTTTCCTCGAGGTCAGCCGAGCCTAAGGGGACCAGTTCTTAAAATTGATTAGGGATTCCAGCTTTGGGTATTGTTATAGTGTTAACTTCTCGGTAGGGTTTTTAAATTAACTTATCCCTTATCTCTTATGTGGTGACATCTGTCATCTGTCTTTCTACCTGCTCGTCCCTTATTTCTTTTGTTCGCACCTGGTCTGGTTAAATTAAATAACGATAATATTGTCCAATATCAATACATATTAGACCTATACATCTTTCCTCGAAGCAGACCGTCTAAGCACCCGGGATGGCCGGGACCGGGATTCGAACTCACAACCTTTGGGTTTGTAAGTATATATATATATACGCGATTGTAAAAGAGTTCCTACTTACAAACCCAAAGGCTGTGAGTTCGAATCCCGGTCCCTATATATATATATCTATATATCCCTATACATATATATATATATATATATATATATATATATATATATATATATATATATATATATGTTGTATGTATTTATTTGTGTGTATTTATATTCTATGTATATTCTGTCCAAAATGAATTTCAAACATTTTCACTTTCATTCATTTCAGCATCATATATGAAATTGAATTTTTTAAGCCAATAACTGAACCTCTCCAATTTTCCGTTTGAATTATCGAATGGTTGCTGAAACATTTAGGGGGCGATGTAACATGGAAATGGGCTGTGCCGATAATGTGGCGTGTCCCAGTTCTACCAGTAGAGGGGGAGTGGTTGTTCTGGTCGTACCTCGGCAGTAAAATTATCGATGCAAACGACCCTTTACCTAATCGATATTTAATATTTTCGCATTCAATTAAACCCCTCGAATTCGAAAGGATAATTCGTTTAGCCTGTGAACGACTGTCGGACTAACTCCAGGTAAAACTGTCGATATCAATAATTCACCACCGATATATTTCAGTGAAAGAATTATCCCTGCATATTAAAGTTCTATTTAATTCTCAAATGAACTGTCATTTCGGCAGTCGAGATGTTTCTAGAAGCTCGCCATTTTTAACTTTTTTTGGTATTTATTTTTTTTCGATCTCTCGATCAGCATTCAGTTCGTCTCAAATCAGAGTATATTTTGAGATATTTAATGTTTAAAAAAAAAATTCATGTGAAAAGTTCGCGTGTGTTAGATTCTATCCGAAATGAATTTCAAAAATTTTCACTAAATATTTTAAATTGAAAAAGTATATTTTGATTGCCAGGGACCCATCGCACAGCCACAGTAGTCCTACTAGATAATAATGAATAAACAAAATTGAGAAAAATCAAAAAACATTTTTTTTTAGAGCATAACTCTCATCGCACAAAAGGGTTTTATATTTTTTAAAATATGTACTTCGAAAATTGAAAAATCGTCAAATCCGCAAACCAAATCAGATTTTGTACTCTTTGACACTGGCATAACACTTATATAGATCACCAAAACTCCATTTCATGAACGTGATTTTTTTTTTTTTTTCAGGATTTCGAAAGTGATAGCATGCATATCCTTATGTGAAATTTGAAAAAAAATCGTATGATTTATTTGTATACTAATCTGTTAACAAATCAGGGCCTATCCGACAGACAATGCCCGAACGTGTGGTCGAGGTGCTCGACCGAAACGTAGATTGGAGGATAGTGTTTGATAAAAAGAAAAAAGAATTTCGGGGTGAACCATTTGTATTCCCAAAACTGAGTTTCAATTTTATTATAACACATAGTTAATGGTTAATTTTTTTTTCTGGCATGTCTCGGCCTTGATTTGCCAATTTCAAATATATTAAAATTTAGAATAAAACATATACAAATGTTGTTTACTCGAAATCATACCTCGAGCTTTTAAAAACTCCGTTCGAATCTAGATGGTGTATCCAATCTCTGTCAACGATGACGGATGGATTTGGTATCACGCAATTCATCACGGCGAGCGTTTTAGGAGGGTGTCGAACTCATTGCGTGTATCTTCCATCAATCTACCATCTGTCCATCAAGTTCTTGCTGGATTGGATTATCTGAATTTTGAAAGTCTTAACTGATTTGTAAGTTCAGTTGCCTTTTACTATGCAGGGTATCTTAGCCCCTTACTACCAAAGCTTAGGACTCAATTTTGCAGCTAAATATGGAAAAAATCTGGTGTGCGCGCATTACGCAACTTTCTCTTTGCACCTTATGATAATAAAACATTTTTTAAAATAATTGAAAGATTTCACATAAACACTACTTGAAATATTCTCTGCATCATTTAATTCTTCATGGCTTCTCTCACAAAAGAATAATAAAATAGTTTTTTTAACAATCGCAGAGCGACAGTACTCTATATTTTTGGTTTGTCAAGCTGAAAATAAATTTTAAAAGTTTAAATGGAAACATTTAAAATAAAAATAAAAATATAAAATTAGAAATTATTAAGTAAATAATTTATACATTTTGGTTTATTATTTTCAATAATAGACCTTTGGAATCGACCAAAGAAAATTTTTTTGTAACCCCCCCTCAAAATTTGAGGTTTTACGTTTCAAGATACGTAGAATCCAAATATCGAATAAAAAAGATCCGTCCGTCCGCCGTCCGCCGTACGCCGTCCGCGGCTTTTCTCCGAGACTACTGGACCGATTTTCTTGAGATTCGGTACCAAAGTCACAGGTCACCCCGGGATGATCCTCGGAACTCGACATTATAATCCGTCTGTTTGTTTCAAAATGGCAAATATCGAATAAAAAAAAATCCGTCCGCTAGAAATCACGAAATCGGACCATTATTAGCTGAGAATAGCTTAATGAACTTCGTTTTTATTTTTTCCTAGTGAAGTGCACATCAAATATTTCCTCTGTATCATTTTACATCACAGCCTACTTGCATTGACGCAGTTTTTTTAATTAACACAGTTCGGCACTCTCACGGCGAACATCTTGTGACAAGCTTCAAATTTCTTTTCCTTTGGTACCTACTGCTTCATATTTTTTACTTTGACAGAATAGATATTTTTGTGGGATAATAAACAAGTGGAATAAATAAGTGGAAATAATAAACCATTGTGTAATAATTTGCAGCGTTTTTAAAAATTAAATTACAATATTAACGAGCGGATTGTAGAAGATGGATGGGGATGTGGTGGGAGGTGGCTCGGTCGCATCCTTCAGCTTTCGGACACACTCAGCCTTATAGTAGCTTGTAGTCCTTACAAGGTACGCTGCATTTTTGCTAATGGTGGTCCGATTTATATATTTGTTTTTTAGAGAATTTCATTATTCATATCATTCAGTACATAATTTCCTATAAAATGCATAATTATTGCGTTATGCGAAAATAGAATTTTCTTTTTGTCATAACTTTTTTCCTGCATTTTCTCTGCGACTATATATTTTTATATATGCAAGGTAAATAAAAAACATCTAGTTCAATATTTCATAAAATACTTGTGTTTTATTCCACCTCTTTACTATCTCTCTCTGTATAAAGCCATGAATAATTTCATACAGAAACTGCAATAAATTCGGACACCACTCGAAAGACCGTTCTATTATCTGTCAATTTACATTGTATTCATCGTTCAAAGTAATTTAAAAATTTAGCCAATATAGTTAATAGACTAAAGAAAATTATTAAAATTTAGAATTTTTTTCATCTTTTTATTCGGGAAAAACTAAAAAAGTTAGTTTGTTTTAATTAAAAACAAATTAATTTGTAATTTAATTATATCTCGGCAAGGAATTGACTAAAAGCTATTGAAGATGATGCATTTTATGAAAATATTAAAAGAAACATAACTGCAATAATCACTTTTTACATTCACAATTCATAATTACATATTCATTAATGTATATTAATAACGGATTATTTATTTTGAAGATAATGTCAACTTCAGAAAGATATTTTTAAGAAAATACATTTTTTTCTCATAATCATTAAGTCTATAAATGAGGAAATTAAATGGAATCCCTAAGACCTTATTGTTTTTTTATTACCATTACTTAACTGAATGATCTTGGCTTTATGAGATTTATTGACATTTTATTTTATTGTTTAACTTTTTTGATTTTCGTGCAACAGTGAAAAATAAAATAAAATATAAAAATAACTTGAAAAATATTTTTTTTTTTATTTGTTTATATTCAAATAACATAAATTGTTAATTAGGACATTCTTGTCTCTTGTCAAGAAACACGTATTTTAAAATCTTAAATCAGTTTAATTCTTCCAATTTATCTGCCCTCTTTTTGTGAATTTGAAATCGGTTTAAGTTAACTAACCAGGCAAAAGACTGCCCTGATTGGACGATTATTAAATTGTCGATGGCTCATTAGGCAATTAATCTTTGAAATACAGGAAACGAAAAGCTATTTTTCAATTTTTTTTCCTCTCGATCAATAGGTTAAGGAAATCCTTGATGAGAAGTGCGATGAGGTATTTCTAATCACCTTTATTTAATTTAACAGTCATTGATTGTTTAATTATATTGGTAATATCTAAAATTAATTACATTTTTAAATTGTTTTCTAACAATATTCCGGTTATTTCCGGTCCGGTTTATTTATTTATTTTGTCTATTTGTTATCCTTTTAAATTTTTAAAGAGAAATTAAATTCTAAAGAAAAAAAAATCCAAAATTCTTCTATTGACTTTGGCATTCCAGTTTTTATTTTATTTTAAAATAAAATTAGCCACGAATTTCTAATGAATTCTGTTCAGTGGTTCTGAAGAAAAATGTACAAAAAAAAAGAAAGAAGATTTTTTTAAAAATTTAGAAAATATATATGTGACTACAAAATATTTTTATTTTATTTTCGCGAATATAGTGCCAAATTTGTAGATCATTATTTTAGGAATATACTATATTACTTAGAGTTCTGGAATGAAAGTAGACAGGTTTCAAAGTGATTTAATTCTCTACAACATTTACTGGAATAGTTTTAGAAATAAAATGCTTTACTTCAGAGAAATTTGAAACTTTATATATTTTTTTTTTCACATCGGGTCAAAAGAGTGACCGATATGAATTAATCTTACAATTTAATTTGCTATCAGAACCCGTAAAAATAATTATCCCATCGAATAGAAAATTCCATAGAATCGCTGGAGGAATGCTCCGGTATGTTATAAAATCTGTAATACCCATAAAATTAACTTCAGGTTACACAATTATGATAGGATCCTCTAATATTATTCTAATATACTAAAAACTCTTGAAATTGAGAGAAGGAGATAGGTTATCTGTGATAACCTGTATATTACGAAATACATTTTTTTTTTAAATAAAAAAACAAGGTTAAAAATTTTTATGCAAATTATTAATAAAATTGTGAACAAACTTAAATAATTACAATGCGATTTTAAATTCTTATTTTGTATGTAGTTGCCATCAGGAAAAGAGTAGTTTCACTGAAGAACACGAAAACGCGCAGATCTGTGAGCAAATGGAAGTTTACACACTCCGACAAAAGAAGTCGCGACAAAGCCCCGCACTTTCTTTGATGCTTGTGAAGAAGCAGTCGCCTAGTTCTCACACTAATTAGTAGCGGGATATTTTTCTTTTGATGACAACTTTAGGCGAAAGATCTCTCATTAGGTGCAAGACATTAAATTAAATGAACCATTTAGAGGTGTAATGCAGGGGGTTTACCGAAGTATTTGTTATATAGGCCATTTTGATTTGGAGTTTTAAAAAAAATGAAAATACCCCTAACAGTCTGAGAAAAATTAACTATACTCAACTAACCATCATGAATGAATATCCATGCCCCTTTAAACAAGAAGGTATTATTTCGAGGATTAATATAACTTAAATACAACTTACCTGATTTTGTTTTTTTCAACTTGATTCTCATAAAGACGGATCTGGATCAGTAGTGTTGATATTCGAAAGATCCATCAGAATAATTATTATTATTTTCACCGTTCATTGCGTCATTAATCGCCCATCGTTGGAGCAAGAAACCTGCGACCTGGGATGATTGGCCAATCACGATCGAGGCTAGATGATTCCATGTTAGCTACTAGAAAGAACTGCCGGCCGGTGTTTTCGACTGTTGAGATCCGCAGGAAACCAAGGTCTAGAAAATTTTTTCGAAAAAAACAGCGGTAACAGCAGAAATTCGAGAAACATCGTGGACGAGATGACGCGAGCAACAGGTCTGGACAAACATATTTGTCTCTTGATTCAGAGATTTGTCAGGGAAAATAAATTTGGGTATGCGAAAGATGGTGATGTAATTTGATAAAATTGATACTAGACCATTTTTACTCTAAACCTCATATTTTCTTCAACTTTGGACCAAATCGGATGAGCCGTTTTTGTAATATAGATGTAAACGAAAATACATTCGCGCATGCGTAAAGCGTAAAGCGAATGCAGTGAATGGGATTTGATAAAATTGATATGGGACCAATCCAGCACCCAGAAATTTCATCAACTTCGAATTAACGTTAGTAGTTGCTATGCTCGTCTCATGGATTTGACTACAGACATGAAACCAAATTTGTTCCATGATATCTAAAACGTAAAACGCGGTTGAAAATCCTCCGGTAGTGAGGAAGCAAGAAAATTTTCACTTATGTTATTATTTAGCCTGAAATTAAAATTTATCTAATTTTTTTAATTAGCAAGCTTTTCTGGAGGATGGGTTATGAGAAGGTGTAGGCAATTAATAGTTGATCATCGGGTATTATAAGTGGGGGAAAGTTCCAGAGGGTCATGGAGCGGGCAAGAAAGGAACGTCGGAATGTTTTAGTTCTATGGGAAGGAATATTGATGTCAGAGAGTTCGGATGTTATTAGCTATGCATAGACTGAGGAACTGAATTGAATATAATAGAATTTTTCTTTCCCTCAGTTTATTTCGCATACAATATATACAATAATGATATAGGATATATACAGAATCTATGCAAACTTCCTTTTATTACCCGAGGGTATTCCAAAATTAATATGAACTTAGTAGATAATTTGGATGTTGATAAAAATATGTTCTAAGGAAATATTGTCTGCGGATAAAGGGAAATATTCACATTAATTCGATTAGAATTTATTATACCACATCAAAGAACTAAAAACAGACCTTACGAAACAGGAAAAGCAGGATTGATGATTATGAAAATCAAGGCAAAAAATCTAATTTGCTTAGTGCGCAAAAGCCGTATTTACAAATGCAGTATTATTAAATTAATTGTAAAAATGTACCAATGTTCAGATTTATAAATTAACTAAAGATTCAACAAAAATTAATCACGTTGCTTTCAAATTAACCGAAACGTAGTTTTATCTATTAGAAAGGAAATTCTTGTGGGGAAGCAATCAAGTACATCCGAAACCATACAAGGAGTAACAGTTTAATGCAGTAAGTTTATCGCATTATACCAAGATGTAGGTACATACATAAGTCTTCTGCCAATTACACCAAGAAGCCATACAAAACTATAACCACGCTCGGAAAAGTTAGCGCACTGGCACAGACCAGTTACAATTCTCACAAAACCATAATTTTACCTCAGTTGAAATTTCTCGTAGGATATTACTTTAAGAAGGAAATGGCTTAGCTAAGTTTGTTAAGTTACTCCGAGACTAAAGCTTTAAAGTTAGAAGATATGAATGAGTTGCTGTCAGGTAGTAGTATACGACTTATGTTCTGAATGGTCTCTACTGTTGATATAGATTAAACTGAACCCTTCTAATTCGAACTGTAAAATACTTGTAATTTAGCTTTTAATTATTCAACATTGAATATATTTTATGACCGAATTGAATATATTACAATTATAGATTAAATTTTATATATATATATATATATATATATATATATATATATATATATATATATATATATATATATATATATTGACCGATCACCATAATGAATGAATAATATTCCTCCAATTTTTATTTTCGATGAAGTAAAACATAACATTCAAATTTAAAAATCTGGACTTTTATTTTTTCGTACCTTTATATTAGAAATTCTTATCGGTTTTCCGAAGTTAAATATTCTATGGTTATTTTCATTTAATGTCAATTTTCGACGATGTTCTGCAGAAATGGTTCATGGAAAATGATGAGTGGAGGAAATTTATGAGTGATGAAGCAGAATAACAGGAAAGTGAATGTATGAAAAAAAAATTATTCTGTTGAAAAAATAAAATAAATAAATAAAAGAAACATATGCTATACAGTGTCCTTTTTTGATGGCCCGGCTGAATTTCTCTTGAGCCGATAATGTTATAAAAAAAAAATAAAAAATACGTATTTAATGTTTTTCAGTCTAGTTTAAAATTTAGACCTGTTTTTGAAAAAGAAAAAAAACAGGGTCTCTCAGATTCAGTACAACTTTAAAATTTCAAATAGAAACCTATGCCTTCCGATACATCATTTTAACGGATTTTTGAAACTGAATTCAATGGTGAAACCAGATTTTAAATTGGTCAATAAATTACAAAGTTATGGTACAATGTTTTTAAAAAATAATGCATTTTGTTATTTATTTTTAATAATAAAAAAAATCCATACTACATACAACCAGAGGTTGGTGAACCTACATTTCATGTTCGAACTGCCTACCCTCTTCGACGATGCAAAGGTTGGCTCTTCTTAGCCACTCTTCGCTGGTGCTCGGTGCGATGTACTGACTCGATGGATCGACAAGCATTTTCCACTCTTTACTACAGTTCTTCAACTGATGTTGCAGGGTTATCATTGGCATAAACGCTGCCAAGTTCTCTTTTTTCACTACATCTTTAAAACTCATATTATTATGAATCACAGCTAAAAAGATAACAAACACGATGTGACCCAATTAATTCCTGTGTAACAAAAAACAAATTTAAAGGCAATTTAAAATAATTAATACCGAAACAAACAAAATGTATTTGTTCCATAACTTTGTAATTTATTGACCAATTTAAAATCTGGTTTCACCATTGAATTCAGTTTCAACAATCCGTTAAAATGATGTATCGGAAGGCATAGGTTTCTATTTGAAATTTTAAAGTTGTACTGAATCTGAGAGACCCCGTTTATTTTTTTTTTTTTCAAAAACAGGTCTAAATTTTAAACTAGACTGAAAAATATTAAATACGTATTTTTTATTTTTTTTATAACGTTATCGGTTCAGGAGAAATTCAGCCGGGCCATCTAAAAAGGACACCCTGTATATGCATGTTTACAAAAAAATATATAAAACATCTAGCTCGTTTAAAAACTACTAACAGCCAGTTTTACTAGATTGCTTGGTGATAGTAAATATCGAAACCGGATGGCAATTTTTAATGTTTGACGTTTTGTGTGCTATTTTTTTTTTTTTTTTTCATGCGAAGTTCTAACACCGTAAATGCCTTTCTTTGATATTTTATTAAATATTTTAACGTAAAAGAAATTGTGTTAACAAATTAAAAAAATTGTGTCAATATTTGGCTTTAATCTTTAATTAAGTGTGTAAATAAATCATATTTAAAGTTTTAGAATTTTAATTGAGGTCAAATGGAATCTAAAAAACATGATTTTATGCATATTGCATCTTAAAACAATATTACAATTAAAAAAAAAATTATAAAAGATGAAAGAGGGTCAAATTAGACCCTGCTAAACTAAGTGGGGAAGCACAAACAGGTTCACTAGTTATGTGTTAAAGAGATGAATATGGCGCTGAATGCTACACGAGTTACTTACTTATGCTATTCAACCTGGATTAATAAACAGTTATATTTATTGTAATATTATAAACATATTTATTTTTGTTTTTGTCATTAAATAATATAACTTTATCTTGATACTTATTAAAAAACAGTTTTTACCTTTGAGACTTTACTGTGTCTTGGCCCCCTTGTGGATCTAGCCGCATAGCGTTGTCGTGTAGATGTCGGTACTCCCAACTCATGAATACGAAATCTGTTAGTGCTCGACTGCGGATTCCCGAAAAAGCGGGGCGTCGAAAAACTCCGGATATTTGCTCATGCATAGAGATAAGAGGGTGCCCCCTGGAATGGAGTGGATGGTTAGGATCAGACGGAAGGGCCTTTGTGCCATTGTTGGTCTCCTGACAGCCCTAGAGTTCTATTGTCTTTGTGGATCAGTCCGTCAGTCCTTCAGTCCTGGTAATTAGGGTCAGATACAACGGACGAACCCTATGTCTATGGCATTTATGCTATACGACAATTTCATTTTTGGTTCACGAGGGGTACCCGTCAAGAGAGTGAGGGGGAGGAGGAAGAGTTATTGGAATTTTTTGAACTAATTTTATTTGTTGTCATATTCAAATTTCAAAAGATTATTTTCTGTTTTGGTCAACTAAAATAAATAAACAACTATAATCAAATAAAAATAAGAGCGGATCCGAACAGGTTATATTTATGAAGAATTATATTTATCTTGTCAGTCTTGAATGGAAAACTAAATATATATGGATGTCGTTTTTTGAAAAAGGCGTATTTAGCAAACTAAAAGCGCCATTTAGCAAACTTTATAGGAAACACATGAAACGTTTTTCCCCCAAATAACATTTTTTTTTTAAATTGTATTATTAATTGTGTACAGAAGTAGTTTATAATTACTATATAATTTTTAATAAATAATAAATAAAGTTTATAACTACTTTATAATTATAATATATTTTTAAGGTTTTGAGCCCTAGTCAGAGTGACTAATCCGTCAGTATTTGGTGCTTACGTCAACAGTCAATTTTTAGATTATTTCCGATCTTTTTTCGATATGAGCGGGAATCAATTGAGTTGGCGTATAAGTCTCATAATTAATTGAAACTTAAATTTTGAATTTTTGATGCTTAAGCCTTTTTCAAAAAACGAAATCGGATATCTAATAAGCTGCAGTGTGTTATATGTATTGCGGGTACTGTAGTTTCATAGCGCCGGTTTCCGCCCGTTCACTAGGTCTTGAAATCATACAATTTTTTTTTTCACTACGTTAAAAAAATTAATTTACCTCTCATAGACTGCATGTTGAAAAAGGTTTTTTTTTTAATTATTATTAAATCATAACATTGATAGAATATTTTAAAACTATCTTATAGGAAAACAATTTTATCTTATGACAACAGTTTATCTCATCAATTTAAGATGACATAGATTAATCATCCTGGATTTCAGCTATCACCTTGTGTGATGATTTTCCCCACTTTGTTTGTGAGTTTTGGCTCTGTAACGTGTAAAAAAAAAAAAAAAAGTTTTACAAATGATAACTTTGTTTGTGAAACCAACTGATATGTAAGCAGGAACATGAGATAACAACTTTTCCTCTTTTAGAAAAAATACTTTCGTTGTAGATCTGGTGCGTTTATTAAATATAGAATTTTTTATTTTTTTTAGTTTTAAGTAAACATTTTATTATGTAGGATATTGGAATTTTTTTTTTTTTAAATATCCTTTTATTTTATATACTAAATTACTTTTATTTTGGGACATATTTCCCCTCAATACATAATTGTACTGACTAGATGTACAAGAGTATTTTTTTTATAATATTTTAAGTTCATATAAAATTCGAATAAAATATAGTAAAAGACATATGTGGCATGAGCAAAGTTAAATTTATTCGGCTAGGGGATCTCTCAACCAACTTCTTTTGCACCTTCGTTTAGAGATCATGTATATTGGCTGTTGTCATACTTTTTTGCCATGCAATTTTTCATGAAACCGTTACTTGCAGTTAGAATACGTGACATTTCCTTAAAAATGCCGAGTAATGAGTTCCTTATAAATTTTAAAACGCTGCAAATTATTACACTGTTTTTTTTTTCAATGCCCCGCGAGATGTGTTGTTTTCAGGGCCTGATAGATTGGTTTGGATCTCTTTTGCAGCATATGTTATGCTGAATTTTAATAGTAGTCTGAGGAGAGGAATATTTGGAAGTCAGTATTGACATGATTAAACGTTTCTAGTGATGGGGCTCACTAGTAGTAGTGTCAGTCCAGTTAGTTAGTTGTCCTCAGTCTATTCTAAGGCTGTTTATATGTGCCTCCACCTCTGTGGCTGTTCTGTTATGGTCAGAGTCCTGAATAGTGGGTTCGTCGTGTGGTCAGTTACTGTCGGTAGTTCGAGTGTCGTATGGAGTAAGTCCGATTTTGACCACTGTAAGTTGATGTGTCTCAGAATTAGTCTCAGCTTGCTGTTCTGAAACTGCTTGAGTTTTGTTGCTGTTGTCGAAATATTTGCTAATAATGGCGCTCCATGAAGGAGGGCCGGTTTTATAACGCTTTTATAAATTAATAATTTGAGGCGGAGGAATAGATTTGGCGATGTCAACAGCTGGTTTAGTCTTTGATACTTCACCAACCCGATCTTCTGGAAATGGCGGTATATTTTCAGATATATGTCGAGAGTGACACCCAAGTACACTAGATGTTTGCCGGCCTATTTGTTATATCAGCGACCCTATAGACCATAGGAAGGGGGCGCCTGTTCTTCTGGAAGGAGAAGATAATACGGTCGTTCTTCTTGGGATTAACTGTAATATTTAGTCCTTCAAGTTTCTTTCTGATCTCCTCACAAGCCACTTTCGCCTATCATAAAGCTTTCGTTGCGTTTATAGAGCTACTCTAGATCGTTATATCATCGGCCTGTGTAGCTATATTAGATTTCTTATATCTCGCTTCTACAGCCGTTCTCCGAATACAGCCTCTCCGACCCGTACCCTGAATGAACGCTGCTCCAGAAATGAGCACTGGTTTATTATTTCCAAATAGTTATATGCTTAAAAAAAAAAAAAATATTCGGATTGAATTATTTTTCATTTTGGTATAATGATTCCAAAACACTTTCTTTTTTCGCTATTTCTTCATAAATGGTCGAGATATGAGCGTATGAAATCCTTAATCGACTACCATTTTGGAACAAATTTGGCATTCATAAATACTTATTGATGTTTTTTTAAGATGGCTTATTTATTTTTCACTTAACTTCGTGGTTGTTTACTTATTCAACTGTTATTAAATTTGTCTATCTATTTATTTTCATTTGTGATATAAGATTTTTAAATAATAAGAATAATTATTGTCTCGAAATCAAATATCAATTTATTGGCTTAGCCACAATATGAAATTGTGAATAGTTTTTTGGTTGGTGCCCCGGTGATATAGAATTTAAATAAATATCAACAGTAGTTAAATTTCTTATAATTTTTATAATTATATTTTTTATTATATTTTTAAATTATAATTTGTATTTCTGTATTAACGCTTATTATAACTAGTATGCTGTTTACTCAAATAACTGTATAGCTACTATAACATAAACGAATATTTAAAATGTTAAGATACACATGTTAAATCTATAGCAATAAATATAGCAATATATTTCGGCTCATATCAGAAGATGATTTATTAATTTTGAAAATGTTTAATTTACTATATCATCTATTTCTAAAATTAAATCTAATAAATATTTTATCTATGTATTTATCTACATATCAATTAGGAGAATAGTGTCTTTTTTTTCTTTTAAAATATAGTAAGGTGATGCATGGCAAGTACGTTTTGAGGGCGAGTGACTAATCATCTCGTTAAATCCAAATCTTGAACTGAAAAGAGCTGCCATTTACGAAGCATGAATTTTAAACACTGATGTTTAAAAAACAGCCACGAGAGCTCGCTAAGATAAAGTATAACGAGTTGTAAAGACATCAATTGCAACATGTTGATTAAGCTGGATCTTTCAACTTCTGATGTACAGCTTATCCACAGTTTATCCACCGCTAGTCTGTTTTGTTTTAAGTGGGGACTTTAGAAGCTGTTCATCAAAGCACGTCGTGATCTAGATTTGTCCTTGAAAGTTTTCTAGAATTTAAGTGCTAATTCCGTAGTTGACCAAAACATGATCAGGACAGATCCCTGTTGTAGAATAAGTGCGTGTGGTGTATACTAACCGCTACTAGCCTATTGAAATGAAAGTTCTTTTTTTTTTCAATATATTTATTCAATTTTATTCCACATCTCATAGTCATGAGTGCCACTGGATATAGTAAAATGCGAACTTTTCCCGATTATTATATCAGTATTGTATTCCTCCGGAACGCAATTATTCATTATTAATCATTAGCTATTGCTAGAATAATGGGTTTTCCAGATACCTCGTATGCACTTACCCTGTAAGGCAGGGGTAAGTGGGTACTAGGTACTACTAAATTGAATTATCATAAAAATGGACGTGGTCAAAACGTGAAGTTCAGTGTAATATTTAAACACAATACTCTAAGGAACATTTCTAAATAAAAAAAGAGGAAAAATCTTGCCTCAAAACTAAAGATTTTAATCGATTTTTGTTGAATCTGGTGCGCACTTACCTCAGATTACTTTAGATTTAGAAATTTCTCTGCCATTTTTTATTTTATTTTTAATTTAGAAATACAATTTGTGTATGTAGTTATGTACATCTTAAGCTAAACTGGCATCTCTTTCTTAAGAAGGATAAAACTCATTATCTAATGTTGGCTGTCGGATGCGTTTTCTAATTAGAAAGATGGGTATAGTAGGCTAGGGTCTACTAAAGGAGGAAATCTTTTTATCAGTGAAGAGTGACATTGTCACGTTAAAATAGAGGTCTGCATATTCCGAATGGAGCGGCTGTGTTGAGAGGCGGGCCAACGAGGAACCACCCGAGACCTCTCAGCAAATGGACAGCTTGATGGAAATTGGTCCTTCCCTCTTCCCAGTTTACTGGGTCTTTGTTTGTCTTCTGGGCACAAGGGAGCCCATTTATCAACATCCTGACTAAAAAATAAATTAAAAAAACTATTATAACATGCAAGTAATCTCTTATATTACATATATATTTCCAAGTTCCTCTGTTGTTAAAAAATTAAAAAAAACAAAAAACTCATTAAGGCTACCGCAAAATAAATATCTTTATTTCTACAAAATATTTGCCATTACTATTATTAAAATTATCAGAAGGGGATGTAAAAGCTACTAGATATATTGAAATATTAATTCGGTTTTCGCACCAGTTAATATCAACAACAACCAAATCCCTTTGACAGACACAATATTTTCTTCGAACGAAGGATGATTTGGGACCCACATTTAAAAATGAAACTGTAATAACCAATTTCAACTATATAGGGAAGTTATTATAAATATAATAAATTAATTAGTGAACAGTACACTTTCCATAAAATATAAAACTTATATTTTTAAAACCACATTTTTTATTGGTACACATTTTTTCGAAGTCCTTCTTCGTCTTCAGGTTATTAGTTTTCTACAATACAACATACAAGATACAATTAATCCAAACCAAATATTTATAACTTAATTAACAATATCTATGCGTTACTATATTAAAGATAGTTTAATTACCTTTAATTAACATTATTATCTCCCCAAATGTCCTGTCATCAGTATAATTTACTTCGTCAAAATCTTGGCTGGTTATAATATATAAAAGAATGTTAAATTGGGGAGTAATTTTCCTTATTGTCCATGTCACATACTCTCCACTATCATTAAAATTGAAGTTTGTACTAATCCTATAGTCAAGATGCCTCCCCACCCATTCTCTTCACACTTACTATTATTTTTGTTTTAAACTAACGCTACTATAATATTCTATATTTAGATGAATATGCCTATTGTTTAATTTTTAGAACCTAAATTATCTTATATTTAGTTTATTAATTATGCCCGCATAATGGCTTTTTAGATTGGCCGCATCTGTTTTGAAATTGACTACCTTATTTATGTTTTTAGTAATGTCTATCGCTTCTAATATTTTTATATTTTTTTAATTTTTTTCAGTATCTAATATTTTGGGATTATTAAAATTAAAACTGTGGTTACTAATTATACAATGAAGAGCCAAAGCAGTAATATTTTTAATCTTACTATTTTTATAATTACTGATGTGCTGCTTGATTCTAGTCTGTAATTTTTTCGAGGTTTCTCCAATATAGGCCATCTCACAGTTGCCACAATCTATTTTATAAACTATATTCTTTCTGTCAATCATTTTTATTTCATCTTTCATTTTACTTAAATGTTTTTATAGTTTATTACCATTGTAAGTTCCTAGTTGTAAGTTTGTATGGACATACTCCACCAATATATTTTTTATTTTTTCAGTTAGTTCGGGCATATAATTCATTTTATAGAATTTCACTTTGTTTCTATCCTTATTTTTATAATCATTATTGTTTTTTGTTTTTTTATTAACATCCATTTTATTGTTATTTTCTTGGTTATCATTGTCAGTATAGTATTCGGTAATAGTTTTCTGTTTTGTTTTCTTTAAATTTATTTCTTTATTGCCTATATGTTCAATGTTGTTGGTTTTTGATCTTATATCATCTTTGTCATTTATATTATTGACATTAACCGTATTGTTACTATCATTGGAGTGATTATTATTATACCAAATTTTATTTATTATTTTCTTGGGATAAAAATTCTCTTCTAGTATATTATTAAAAATTAAACTAAATACTCTAAACGAACGACTTGCATTAAGTTACTTTATTTTCATATAATCGTCAAAATCGAAAATTAGATAGAAACCTAAATATCGTCAGCTAACCCATTAAAACCTCCCACGTCTAAATCTTCAACTTTAAGTATTTTGATTTAAGATTTTTTTAATCATTGGTATATTCTGAATGGACATAAGAGCCCGTGTTGTTGCTAAACGTCTATGTCATTGCTAATGAATGAGCTAGCTTCAATATAGACATCAGTGGTTTTGCCAGGAGATAACAAAGGTGAATACTAAATCAAATAAATACTAAATCAACAATCAAAACCCATAAAGTTCAAAACTTGGTCTTGAGAGGTTTCGATAGTAAACCGATGATATGCATATCTAGATGGACATACGCCTCACTGAATTAAGATTCTAAGACTATAAACACGGTAAATTACAAAACTCTACTTACCGACCAAGCCATACGTGTGCTGTATCTCCGCTTCCGTAATAAACTTTACGGACATAATAACAGACTGATGTTGGATATCTAGGCACAGGTGGGAAGGGGTAAAAATACAGTTATTTACGTAATTTTTCTCAAGAGTTATAACAGATAAAGACATTAATACTGGTCCTGTCTAATTCCTCATCTATTGGAGAGTATTTTAAAAGTTTTAGAATAAAAATAGTAAACAAGAACTTTTTTACGGCCTCGACGATTTTTTTTCAAATTTAGAATTTTTCATCTCCGGTTCTATTGCTCCTATTGTTTCACAAAACACTTTAAATAATGAGATAGATGTTCTAAACAAATTTAAAAAATTTCAATTCATTCAGTTGACGAAAAAAAAAATTACATCAGTAATACAAAACAAAACTTTTTATAATTTACGTTTTTCTGATGTAGTTTTGTTTCTCTTGGGTTTCTTGATCCATTGCTGAAATAATAATTGAATCTTGAAATAGAGACACTTTGGAATAGCAGTTTAACTGAAAACAGTCTAAAAGCCTTTTTAAAACGAAGATTTACAGTTATGTTTACAGTTTTTTCCTATACCAAACTGTTGTAAGTGTTGAATTATTATGTTTTTTGTAGGTGAAACTTGTTAAAAATTAAAATGATTTTATAAAACAGTCAACTGGTCTTCATTTAATTCAAGTAAATCATTTATTCTGAATCTGGGCTCGAATTTTTATGTAAAAAGTAAATATTATTTTCGCAATATAATATTTTAAGTAAATTTGAATTTGATATAAAATAATAATAAAGTTGATCACAGTGATCTCACAAGTCCGATTTCACTTAAGTTTAAATATTTTTTCGGAGCTTTCCATTTCCGTAGCTCCCATATATATATATATATATATATATATATATATATATATATATATATATATATATATATATATATATATATATATATATATATATATATATATATATATATCAATGTTTTCAAAAAATACCCAATCATATTTTAAGATTAAAAAAAATAATTGTTTGTTGATTTAAGGTTAATCCGTTATATATATATATATATATATATATATATATATATATATATATATATATATATATATATATATATATATATATACACAAATAAATTCAGGCTATTACTATTTCACCAATTTCATTTATTTAGATGCAAAGTTTCGACATGTAAGCCATCCTTAGCCAACTCTGTAAAAGACACTTATTTAGTTAAATTTATAACATATCACACTGTTAAATATATTTAAATATTCTAATAAATAACCATATACATGCTAAAAAAAGTTTTTTAAATTCATGTAATGCCAGATTTATGTCCAATCTGGACCAAGTCTAATTATACAGCGTCACTAGAAAATAAATAATTATAATAAAAACCACTATAACAAAATTGAGGTTGGATCAAATTTCATAATAGTTTTTTAAGTTAATATCATTTATATCTAAATAAATGAAATTGCTGAAATAGTAAGAACCTGCATTTATTTTTATATTAAAAAAAAAAGATTTTTTTTTCCATTTTTGAGCGAAGGAATCCCCTTAAAAATAAATTATAATGAGAAGATAACAGAGAAACTGCTCCGTTATAAATAGAGCCGACAACTCCTTGACCAAGGGATCCATCTTTCAATCTGGACGGGGCGGGATAGTCCGCAGGGAGATAAGATAGTATCGATGACGGCTAGAACACGCCCGCAATCGACCTAGAATCGATCTCTCGGGGCTTAGCCCCCTTCCCCCCCCAGACCATTGGATATGCACCCTCCCTCCTTCCCCTCCACTTACCAAAGTAAACACCACTTCATCTCCACCAGCCGCTTCTAAATCCCGCACTGGCTACGGCGCTTAGTACTTGGGGACACGGTTCTTTGTCTTCTTTACCAGCGAGAGAATAAATATGTCTTACCCATTTGCGGATAGTTTTGTTTCGTCCTTGGCTGAAACTGCTTTCAGGCAGGACATTATCGGGATTATTCAACGTCCCGGAAAAGATTAATGACTGAGACTTGCCTGTATTCCAATTCAGTTACAGAATTTCTACTCTGGCGGACAAACGCTTGCCCTGAATTCGATGAAGAATAGACAATAGAAATGCAACTCTAAAATTGCTTCCATATTTGTCTGTGATGCACATATTCTATTCTTTATTCCGATTAATTTCTGTCTGCAAAATGGATTCCGAACTCCAGTGGGACTAAAGGATTATTTTTTAACTTTTAAAACAAGCTGTTTGATCCTCAGAAAGTGGTTGGGGTAATCCTTTACCAGAGGGATACTCTTATTATAATATATTAGAATACAATGGACTCTCGCTAATCCGAACCACCCCTAGAAAAAAATGAAGGATTTGTTAAGATTTTATATGTAGCAATTAAAACCGTAACAATTAAATAAAACCGTATGTATTATGAACACAGTGTTAGGCTTAAAAAAATATATTTAAAATACCAATTCCTTTTATTCAAATTAAAAACTAAGCTTTACAAATTAAGAAGCTTATTTATCTTCTCAATTTAATTATTGATGTATATTAATTAATGTTTTAATTAAATTTACTTTGTTCTTTATTTTTGAATTCACACCCGTGAAGATTGACAATCAGTGTTGACAACTAGTGAATTTTCTGGCTAAAAACTAGATACTGTGGCATGATAGTAATACCCAGCGGCAAGTGTCTTGATTATTGTGTATAGTTAGGCAAGCAGATCTCTCATCCAGTTCCTCTTCAGCCCTCTGCGAGTGTTGTCAGGCATGTTGGTTGTCGCCATGTCTTGTATGAGTGAATTAACTGTTGGCATATTGAGGTCTGTATGTAAGATAATGTTACTGATACACCGTGGGACATTGGTTATTGTCCTAAAAGTTTTTGAATGAAAATTTTGAATTTTTTGTACGTGTGTCTTTTTGGCTGTCCCCTATATCTGTGAAGCGTAGGTCCGGATGGGCTACGTGAAAGTAAGTAAGTTTCAAATTCATTATATGTTTTAATTTGAGTGTCTTGAAATAAGTGAGTTTAATAGTTTTAGTCTTTGATTTAGCTTTTGTTTGTATGTTCTTGATGCGTGGGCCTCATATCATTCTTCTGTCAAATGTTATACGAATTTTATCTGTCTGTGGAGTTACTACATTGTCGAGGTATATTGGAGGGCAGGTTTCTTGTCGAAGTGATATGTTGGAATCTGTCTTGGTTAAGTCTAAAATTAAAAAATCAATCATCAGTATAAAATTGTATTGTTAACGAAATGTGTAGTTTATGCTATTCAAATAAATGATTAACTATTAATAATGAGTTTTCGGTCAGAGACCTTGAAAAAAATGCTTTTAACTTCCTAACCAACAAAAATAAAAATAATACTTCTTAAAAATAAAAAAATAAATTTTTGAACAATTATAAACTATGGTAAAAATATTTAATGTAAATCGCCTTATGGTTTTTCAGGATGTCAAATAGTCTCCCGGGGGTTCGTTCCGTGGACGGTCTGCTTCGGGGAAAGGCATATAGATCCTCGTGCGCCTACTGACCCCGAGCAGCCATAATTCGTGGATCTAGGCCGATTTGTCATTGTCCTTGAACCCGAGTAAATCGGTGATAAAGACACTGCCGGGACCGGTTTATTGCACCTCTAGTATATCTGTGCAATTAATTAATGTCTGTAAGAATAACATACCGCGTGGCCAAAGATCTTGATGGTCTACATTGCCAACAGGAAAAAGAAAAAATATATATATATATATATATATATATATATATATATATATATATATATATATATATATTAAATTGACTTGTTATTAATGAAGTTATCTTTTTATCTAATAGTGTATTTATTGCCATGGTTATTTATGTATGCTATTACTGTTTATTATTGTTTTTGTAATCCGAAACACCTTTGCTATAATTAGTTCGAATTAGCGAGATTCTACTGTATAGTCAGATGCTTTGCAGGATTTTCTCACACTTTTTATCGTAACTGTGTGACATAACTTAATAGATCGATAATACATTATAGGTGTTGGAATAATGATCGAGCTAGCACCACGAAATCACCTCGGCACTGGCGAAATGTTTAGCTATTCGTGTAGTTAATCGCCTCTATTTTCTCCCCAAAATATTTTAGAGGCCCGATGGCACGGAATATAATCCATATTCAACATTTTAGTGCTCAAGAATATTTTCTTCAGCGGCGACTTTTTTTAAACAAGCAAAATATGGTTTTATATTCATTTTAACATAATAAATTGTTTATCTCTTTATTGAAGATTTTTTTTTCACTATACACCGTTTATGATGTATGCAATAATTTTATTTTAATTAATTTTTTTTTTTTTATCCCTATAGAATCCTATTAAAAAATAAGAACGTTGCTAATGGGTAACTTTGCCAATTACCTTATGTTAACTCATATGAGCTCCCATTATTACGTATATTTAAATTTAAACAACTAAAGAGATCCCTGACTATTCCCAAATGTTTTAGAGGAACAAATGTTGTTCTGATGGAAGAATATTGAAAAATCACTCGAAATTTAATTCAAAATCTTTGAACACATTGAATAAAAGCATTTATAAGTGTAAGAGGAGGAATTATAAACAAACTTTGAATAAAACATCGTTTATTAACATCTTCAAAAGATTTTAACAAAATCCTTTTATCTATTCAACTCAAAAGGTCACTGTAAGTGAGAGATTTATCGTGTCTAATAATGAAATAATAAAGGAAAGAAATTAAGGATATCCTTGAGAAAGAAATGTTATCAACAAATTGACTATTTGACTTTACTAAGCACATCTTATATCTTATATATTCATTAAATTCAAGGAGAAATAAAGGTTAAAAGCTGAGTGTAATTAATGTTTCACTGTCGTAAAATTACTCATCAATTCGCGTCTGTCGTCTTGAAACTTGAATCCAAGAGCTAAGAATTTACAATTATAGCATCAATGCCATCAAAATGGGAGTGTATAGTTCTGGGGGATATAGAAAAAATCAATAATCGGAAAGGTTATCATTGCTCGAACAATACTCGTATCAATAAATAAATAATGTATCAAGTAATCAATAAATAAATAAATTTGTAAAATTTGGGAAATTGGGGATCTCAAGTCAAGACTGTTTCGATAGGGGTGAGTATGGGGAAAAATTAATGAAAATAAAGGTCCTTGTGGGTGCCAAAGAGGTGAGAAAAGGAAGAATATGGAGCGAGGAAGAAAGAAGAATGCAGTCTGAAAGAATGAAGAAGAGGTTGGATGAGAGAAGAAGAGGGGAGTGTGTGGGGAGAGTTAGGAAGAAATGATATTCGCGTGGTCTATAAGGCCGTTTCTTGCCAAAAAAAAAAAAAAAATTATGGAATGACTATTCAGATTAAATCGTATTTAGTTTTGTAAATTGGATGGTTTAAATGCTATCTGAGCTTAGGATAGCTGTCGAGGTAGACCATCTCCATTGTATACATTTTTCAGTATTGAAAATCATTCTTGAAATGATATCATTGGACGGTTGATGGGTTTTCCATTCGGGGCGTCGACAGATTGACAGGCTGCCTTGTAAAAATGGGATAAAAAAAGATGGCTAAAAAAAATTGATAAACCCTTTTTCATGTCAGCTTCATTTTTTAATTAAATTTTAAGAAGTGGTTATCTTTAGAATTCTGTATAAGAAAAACCGGGGTATAATAATGTCGTTCTTGTAAAGCAACAAAGCCTATTTAATATTTTTTTGGTTAATTTAAATCATAAAGATTGAGTTATAATATTATATTACTAGTTTGCTATTTACTTTGAATAATATATATATATATATATATATATATATATATATATATGTATGTATGAACAATATTTAGGTTCCGGGTAGTCGTGCTGGTTAACGCGCTTACAAAAGTGAAAAGTGTACCTGCCTAGAAACCCGAATCACGGTGTCGGGTTTCCTCAGACATTTAATTATCCCCTCCCCCTCGGTATGTGAGGCCCGCCAGCCTACGAGAGGAAACTCATACGGACCGGGGTAGGAATGATTACCTTAACCTGGGTACTTCAATCGGGAATCGCGTTTCCCAGGATGTAAAATAGCCATAGCAAGTTGGATCCAATGGCGATCTGCTTCGGAGGAAGAAATATAGGTCCCAGTGGACATGCTACCTTGAACAGCCATAATCTGTAGATTTAGAGTGATTTGTCATTTTCCTTGAACCCGAGTGAGTCGCTGAGAATTAGAGCTATGGGTAGCCTTCCACTGTACCATGGAAACCATGGTTCGTAGCAAGGTAAAATTGGGTGACCCCCTACTGGCTATTTGTGCTCTCACGAGCAATAAATGTCTGTAAGAAGATCATATCGTGGGACCAAAGATCTTCATGGTCTGTAGTACCAACCGAAACAAAAAAATACAATATTTACCCTTTAAGAGATTTTCACGCACAAGACTTAGTGTAGCCAGAAATCATCATTCTGTGGTTGTGAAGTTCCTCGAGATCCTTGTTGGAGATGAAGCAGACGGTTCGATACTCAGTTGGCACATATCCCAGTCAGGTGGCTCCGTTTACTATCAATGTTGTTGTGAGGTAACTTTTGTTCGAATAAAATAGATGGCACATTTCAATAAAGATCCTTGATATTTTTTTTTTATTTCTTTCAACAGTTTATTCGGACCTGTCTAGCAGACTAGTGATAATAAGCAAATGTGTGGATGGAATAGATACAAGTGGTATGAAAGGCATGAGGAAGGATGGTAACCCTTGATATTTTAACTTCACTGTAAAACAGTAATGATGCCACTATACTTAATTAACTTCACTATATATCAGTTCACATCCGCATGATGGTATAGAAGGATCAATCTAATTAGGGATTGATAAATTATTTGCCACTTCTATAAATTTGTTTTATTGAAAACTAGTTTCGAATGTTATACATTCATCCTCAGTTCTAAAAACACGCAAAAAATTAAAAAATAAGCAATTCAAAATATAGTTTGGTATTATTATACACATTAAATTAGATTAATATAAATCAGTATTATAAAACATTTATGAATTATGAATTTAATTAAGACAAGAAATCAAATACATGTTGGTACTCACCAAGGTTTAAATGGATTATATCAAACTGAAAAGTTTGTACTGGTTTCTTCTCGCATTGAACTAACAAGGAAAGAAAGGTAGGTAGCATGTTTATAGGTAAACGGTTTAAGGGTCAGGGTTTTACCAGTAATGCCGGTGAGTAATTATTTTTTCTGTTATAGATTGGAATAAATTTAAGATTGGGCTATTGGAGATATTTATATATTTGGTCATTTAAACAAAAATCTGGATTTGATTTGAAGGATTTTATTATTTGAAGTGCTTCATATATATTTAATTTGATGCTGTTTCCAACGTGATATATTAATTTAACTCCTGAGTCTTTGATGAATTTATGATTTTATTCATTTAAATGAATTGCAAAGTTGGAATTATCTGTTTTATTATCATATACACGCATATGTTCCTTTAATCTCTGATTTAGCGATCTTCCAGTTTTTCCCGTGTATTTGGCTGCACAATCATTACAATTTTGTTCGTATACTCCGCTTTTTTGGAAAGGGTTATTTTTGACATCATTTTTGATATTGATTCAAAAGCCAACTAACTAACGTTCCTGAATATTCGTAATAAATTATGCAGCTTCAAAAGTGATCTTTAGAAATAAGGTGAATGTTCATAAAATAATGCCATTTTTAAGAGTTACATATTTTTGACCTTCTGCAATTAAGATTTTTATTTTAGCGATTAATTTATTTAGCTTAAATTATTTGAGCAAGCAAAATAATTTTCTAATAATTAATTAAAAGTTTAATAAAATCGGCAAATCGTTCATTTGGAAGAAGTGTCAAAATGCAGAAAAGTGGAAGCGTATATAAAAGGATGGTCTCTCAACTAACTAACAAAACGTAAACAGCTTACTTTTTTTTTTATAGTTAATCTTCTTTTTTTGATTGTTTAATAATAAAATCATGTATCAAATTGTGAAAGTTTTTCAATAAAAAAGATACAAGCTCCACGAGTGTTTATGTATAATTAATAAAGAAACATTTTTGAAAAAAAAAAAAATCTTTTATGCTAAATAAATTTAATTTGGAAATAAAAATCAATTCTAAAGATTTTATTGAATGCTTTGTAAAATAAAATAATATTTTTAACATACATAATGATATACTGAATTATTTATACAGAAGCAAAGTATTGATAATTGTTAACCACCTAACTGGAATAAGAATAATATTATTAAAAATTTAAAATAATTTATTATTATCTTTATTGACAGTCTTTATAAAGTTACTCTCTAATCACAGTTTGTAAGAAGTTATCATGTTTTAAACTTATAATTCCTAAACTAACTTCATTATCACGATTGCATTGTGAATCTGACAATGATATTTTGAGAGCTATTTTATCCTATCAAGTTATCTTAGGAGGTCTGGTAATAATTCTGATATTTGTGAGTCAGTAATTTAAGTGAATGATCAAGTAATTTTCTGAGAACTTCTGAGAAACGATTTCGTATCAATCAAACAGTTTATTCCGCAATATGTTACAGTCTAGAGGTTGGTTTGTTGTCCATAGTTTGTGCCTTAATAAGGACCTGCAGTAATGAAATAATTTTATATAAAAAATTTAAACATAATTTTAAAAAAAAAATTTAAAAACCATTTTTAAAAAAAATAAAAATAATGCTTAAAAAATTTGAAAATATTTTTTAAAAAATTTGTAAATAATTATTAAAAAATTAATTCTTAAAATATTGTTAAACCTATTAAAATATATTATAAGACTTAAAATTTTCTGTTATACTTTTTTATATTTAAAAATATACTGTTTATAATTTTGTATAGTTTTTAAATTGCATTTAACACGAAGTTACGTTGAAAAGGTACAGATATAGGGAGGAGGGAGGGAGAAGCAGTAATAAATAGAGATTTGTTGGGCTCAACTTCCAAGACAACGACTCTGTCCTAGTTTTCTCAGTTCTCCTGCTATTATTTTTTTTTTTCATGATAACTGTTTGTCCTTACAAATCGAGCCTTTGAAAAATGCTCAAGCGCCAAAAATTCGAAATTTATGTTTCAATTTATATCAGGACGTAAACACTACCTTTATCATCAGTTGACGTACGCATGATGGTATAGAAGGATCAATCTAATTAGGTATTGATAAATTATTTGCCACTTCTATAATTTAGTTTTTATTGAAAACTATTTTCGAATGTTATACATTCATCTTCGGTTCTAAACACAAAAATTCAAAAATAAGCAATTCAAAATACAGTTCGGTATTAGTATACATATTAAATTAAATTAAAGTATCTTATGTCACAAATATTTCAGATTATGAGAAATTGAAAATAATAATGAAGTTGAGAATACAAGAGTAAAAAATGGTGTCAATACTTCAATTTTAAACAGTGTTATATAATTAAATATAATTCCAATTATAATTAGCCCAACACTGATTTTAAAGATACTGAAATACGATTTACGAGGTCTTTTTTTAACTTTTTAATGACTGTAAATGAACGCATTAAAAATTAGGTGTTATCTGCAATACTAGAGTTTTTGCCGCGCGTCAAACGCACGTATTGCGTCAAAATTTAAAAGAAAAAGTGATAGTTAAACACTGTAGTGAAACTATAGAAGTAGACCCACGACTTTTTTCCTCTGGCATTTTTTTTTATTATATCATCCGTTTGGCGCCGTGGGAAGAATTTGGGCTGATTTAAAATACACACCCTGTTTATATAGGTAGATAGGTTCTATTTTATCCGGCATAATCTATAGAACGTGATTTATTCCTATGTCCTCACCTGTTTAAATAGGTTCGAGTGTTTAAACAAACATCTGTGGAACAAATAAAACATCTGATTACACTTTAAAATTAGTTCATTTTAACTAAAATTTATTAAATAATAGATAACGAATAATTCATTATAGTTCGTTCGAAAAAATTGTCATTCGTTACTTACTTGATTACAGTATTCCTAAACTGTAAAAAACAATTTAAACAAAAAGTGATTTATTGGTTATTTTTCATTTTATATTTGAGATATCTTTTGTCTATATATGGCCTTAAACTATGTTCACCTTTATTTAGCCTTCTGGTTCACAACAGAAAACATACAATGCTGTAAGGTTACACCCAAGGGAATAGAGCATATATTAACATAAAATATATCTTTTTATATTTATTTTATTATCATTATTATTTTTTTAATATCTTAAATTTTATTTATTTATTCTTCTTTTAAATACCGAATTTCCGTTTTATTGTTCAATTTAAAATAAACGGAATTGTGCATAATGTATGCATTGTCAGCAGTATACTATGTTGGGATAGCTTATGTTAACTTATGCTAATAAAGTTCCCTTACATGTTTTTGTCATGACTAGTGACAATCCAACCAATTGACAAACAAACCAATTGACATTGGTTTTTCTTGCATTACGTCAAACTGCTTCGATCGTGTTTTAGTTTCTTTTTCTAATTAAATAATTAACATTACATCTTCCCAAGATTTATTAATGTCCACGGAATTTGGTATATCATGCGGCATAAAGAGGTATTCAATGAATTTATCTTTTGACTACGATATTTAAGTTCTATTTATTGTTCAAGATAAACTTTGCGTCGACCTTGGAAGAATCCTGTATATTATAACTTGGGTTGTTAAACTTTGGCCGATCCGTTATTCATTCATCCATTGTTTATAACTTTTACATTTGATCGATTCATGGCCTTGGTGACCGTTCGATATGGGCTTTTTCAATTTTACATCAGAATGAAACTTCTGTTTCTTTCTTCAATAATTCTATTTATTATTTGTAGTGTGCCCTATTTATATAGCAATTGGTTTGTAACGGCATATAAAATATTAATTTAAGAAATAAATTTAAATTGATATTTAAGGATTTAAAGAAATTAATATTTTTTATTTCATTTTATTTAAAATAAATTAAGAAAAAGTATTATTAAAGTCATAAGAGAAAACTGTTAATTTGGTTTGGATACGTTTTAAGAATGAAAACCAATCGTGTTGCCAGGATACTGTTGAAGGAGTGGAAGGTTGAAAAGAGATTGGTAAATAAATCTCTAACATAGATTGCGAGCTTAAGTAAACCGGTCTGAGCATCATCCTTGAGAAGGATCGATTTATATTCTTGTCATTTTTGGTATTGGAAAATATGTTCAAGCATACTTGATATGGGAGGTGTTACTAAAGCGTTTTTAGTTCTTGATGTATCCGAACAATGAGGAATAATTATTAGACAAACTTGTAAAAAATGTAATTACATGTCGACGAAGTCCCTGAATCAGAATGATGATGTGAACGGAAAGTTCCAAGCCAGAAGCTAAGAGTCTCAAAAATAACATAAAACAAATCATCTGTTGTTATTTCGGCCGATCCAGGATTCATCAGGGCATAAGAAGCAAAAAAAAACAAAAAAAAAACTATATAAAGCAAAAAATGCAGCACACCTCACATCTATAGTCTAAATGACAATAATAAGGGAAAACACCCCATACCAAGACACCCAGAAACATAATTACATGACAATAACTGGGAAAGGTTTAATTACAAACAGCTGATTATATAAAATAAAAATAAAGTATTCTGATATTTTGAGATTCTTGGCTTCTTGTTTGGAACTTTCCAATCATTTCCTTACAATTTCTTATGTCCCATTTTGAGCTCTTGCTCTTCTATATACATAAATATAGATAAATATTTTTCTTGTATTTGCTAGATTTCATCCTTTTTATTATTTGATTTATCTTTATTATCTTTTGTATATTTTTGGGTTTTTAGTATTCGTATTTGCTTTTTATTTATTTTTTTTTTTAATCAACGTTTTGTTATTTAACCTTTCCAGACTGTTGCCACGTAATCTTCCTTTTCTCTCAGTAAGTGTTTGGCGCTGTCTTGGTGTGGGGCGTTGTCTCTGGTCAGTGTCATTTGGACTATGGATTTTAAATTTTTTAAAGTCTTTAAATAAACTTATTTCTTATATCTGAGGGTAAAGGAAAGTGTTGTGGTGAATTATCTTCCTACCTGCTGGTCCCTTACCTTTTGTTTGCATCTTGTGCTTGTTATATATAATTTGTGCCTAAGAATTATATTGTCCATAAATATCAATACATATTAAGGTTTATAGGCCTAGAAAGTCTAAATTAAAGTTGCGAATCATGGTTGATAAATATTCTCTATATATCTTGAGCACAGCCAGTTTGGTTCATTGTAAGAATTTTTTTTTAAGGCCAGTCAATGGGAGGGGAGGGGAGAGAGATGAAAATTACGGGACGGCCGAAATTGACTCCAGGGCTTTGTTGAGAATAGTTAAGAGGTAAACATACTTCAAGTATTAGGCTCTAGGAGTAGAGGCAAAGAGAGGAAGGAGGAGGGGGAGGGGGAGAACGACATGTTTTTTGTTTTTCTCCTTGCAATATAGAGATTATTATTATTTTTTTAAAGAATATTATTGTACTCTTTAAACACTAAATGTCTTGCAATGCCATTTTTCACCAATAAAAAAAAAAGCTATAAGAAAAAGAAATAGAAGAGAGCATTAGTGCAGGGGTGAGAAATCCCGAAAGGCAATTTTGGGAATTATATATATATATATATATATATATATATATATATATATATATATATATATATATATATATATATATATATATATATATATATATATAGGGGTCGGGATGGCCGAGTGAGTTAACCATCTACTCACAAACCCAAAGGCTATGAGTTCGAATCCCGGTACCGGCATGAATTTAATTTAATTAAATGAAATAATTCAAGCAATTTATACCTCCCCCTCCGGGTATGTGAGGCCTGTCAACCCCTGTTAGCCTCTGGTAGTATTGGACACGAGGCTATGAAGTGAAATTATAAAATATATAACATAATATAAATAAATATATAATATAATATAATTTTAATATAATATAATTATAATACAATATAATATATTGTAAATATATATATTGTATAAATATATTGTAATATATTGGGTAAAACCCAAAGGTGTTCTCTATGTAATAGTAATGAAATGGAAAATATACGGCACTTCATATCCTCGTGTCCTACTCAGTTACTGTCTTGGTAATAAAAGACGACCCAGTCTTTTCTTTTTCTCAGTCTGAGACTCATGTCCTCGGTTTTTTTTTCTGAGTTAACTTCGTTCTACAAGATTACTATCCTTGAGAACTCACCTACTTTAGCTTGTTCGGTACAAGTTATTAAGGTCGTGGAAGGGTAATCTACGATTGTAGAATAAAAAAATATATCACCACTTCTTTAGGAGTAATTATTCATCAATATATAGCGGAATATTAATTATACGCCGACACACGGGTTAATCAGGACTTTTTTTTATCCGTTCTCCATTAGATTCTTTGTATTCAGACCTATATATTACAATGAAATGAGTTTGTTCACAATAAAGTGATCATATAAAGTTTTTTTTTTAAGTTTAGATATAGCTACATATATGTAAATTACATCCTATCATATATTCCAATATTATTTTAATAAACGTACATAATAATTATTTTAGGAATATGACTTGAAATACCTAATAGTGGAGCATATGAATTTGTTGGAAAAGCGAGTCCTATTTAAAAAAATTCTATACATGTTTCTACATTCCCTTATTCATATGTGTTACATACTTACCTATGTAAATTATTCAAAATAATTAACCGTCTCTCATTGTTAGTACTAATAAAAAATGGATGAATGTAAACTATGAAGGAATTTGATAATTAACTAAAGGAGAGAAAAGGAGAAATATTTTCTCACATTGAAAACGGTTTTCCAGAAATAAGAGTAATAATATACCGTTGGTAAATTAAAGATCATAGAAAAAATAATTTCTAAAATATCTTTGGTCCGATGTTAAACTTACGACTGAGAAAAAATCAATTTTTTGTTTTTCTTATTTCACGATAGTATTTCGGTCGATGTAGCGTTTAGTGAAGTTACGACTCAGTTACGGCATTAGAAAGTGCTGAAATCGCAGTTGCATTTTTACGAAATACGTCTTTTAAGTCTGAAGCTTCCATGTTGAGGTAACGAATATGCGTATTATTATAAAGGTAGAACAATAATTGTAACAATAGAACAACAATGAAACTATGAAATAAAAGAAATAAAACAAATAAATTTAAAATAACTGAAATCGCGTTCCTCCGAACCGAGCATATCCCAGGATCGGGGCAACAAAACTTCGAAGAAATGACATTTGGAAGAACGGATCGGGGCCGATCGCTCCGTTGGCGGTTTTTCACCGTCAAATTTCTTTCATCAAAGAAATGTTCCTCCGAACGGGGTGAGACTAGCGTGGATGGGATCCAAGGTGCACCGTTCCGTTCCTCCGTTCTTCGAATTCCCTTCACCCGCCCGTCGTCCCCCTTCTCATGTATGTTCTGCAAATTTTCACATTTAAAAAAAAATATAATGCAAAAATTTTCACTATTTTATCAGTTTGTGTTTGGGCATGGTTGGTTCCTTCTCCATGATAGAGAAGACTAATTAAGCACGGAGTGGGAAAAAAATGAAATCCATCCACCAACGCGATTTCTTCTTCTTTTTTTTTTCAAAACGTAATTAATCAAAATGTATGCGGCTGCTGACACTTGCAGCTGAGATACCATAATTCTAGGGCGAGAACTCAACCACAACTTCAGAGGAACGCTCGATTCTCCCGATCGCCTTCCCGTATCCAATTCGTACGGAACGATGCTCGTAACGCTGTCTTGTTCTTCGAAAAAATATTCGGATCGGTGGTACGGTACGGAGGAACGGAACGACAGTTAGAAGTGCGTACCCAGCTTAACAAATTTTTTGCTCTTCTGAAAAGTGATGATTTTCAAATTCGTAAGTTTATCATATGAACGACGATATAACGCCGTGGAACGTAATGGAGAATGATGAAAACGCATACATTTAAGTGATTGTTGCAGTTAATAATTTCTAACTTTATAGTATTAATTATGATGAATGAATGAATAATAGATTTTTCCCTGATAATTAAATAGAAAATTTTAAAATTTATTTCATATTGCGGGGTAAGTAAAAGTTGCTGGCGCACCGCACCATATTTTTTATTTTATTTTTTACATTAAAAATTATACTATTAATAAAATATAGGTTAAATAAAATTTCGGCTTTCTGAATTAATATTTTTTTATTTTTTGGGAGAGGGGGGGGAGCTGCATCCTTGCCTTTTACGCCAAAATAAATAAATTATAATATTAAGAAATGCACAATATATTGACCGGATGATATCAATATATATTTTTCCTATAAAAAGTAGAGAAGAAATGTTATTGGTTCCGAGAGACCCACCGGTCGCCAGAAAACAATAACTGGTATCCGTCGACTTATGGGTTAGTTAAATAATTGTTGAATTGATCTTGGATGTGTTGTCGAATGTATAATTATTCTCGCCATTTAATTAATAAAAAATAAACTCGAAATTCGGCTTTTTCGAGATATCTACAATACCTATTAGTAAATGGCATTTTACCAGCCAACAGTTACTGCCAGGCCACCATCAATAGCCTTCGTGAACGTATTCTTTGCAAGGCGAAATTGATTTTATTTCGTTTATTCGCTATTGTAGTAAGTTTAATCTTAACTTCTTTGTATCTTATAATCGCATTCAATTCAGGACCCATGAAATGTTTTTGATTGGTCGGGAAATACAATAGAATTTTCATGCCTAATTTATTCGTTAACAATAATATAAAAATTTTGGATTAAAAGTTAATTATTTTATCCCAATATAATTCTACTGGTCCTTCAGGTATACAGGTAAAATTTAAGATCGTTAACCATTTATAAAATTTGAAAAGTTGTTTTTATGTTACTAAAACAAATTAATGAATGTGAAAATATCGCATTTTTCGACTGCACTAGTTTTATTAATTTACTTGGACCATAGCTGCAAAATAAAATCTCATAAACAAAGTCTCGAGTTTAGAAAAAAAGGCTCAGAGATGAAAAAAATCTTCACAATGGAAAATAATATTAAAACGCAAAGTTCTTTTTCAGAGAGTGGAGTAGCTCAGTGGTAAGGCAACATGTTACCATGCTCCCGGTCTCGGGTTCGAGACCGGTTGTGGTAGATGATTATTTATTCTGTTATCAGCGGTGGATCCACCCTGGAATCGGGAGACCCTCCTGGGGGACACCCAGCCTATAGAAAGTGAGTGTCCTTAATTGGGGGAAAAACCTGGCAGTTGAGCGTGATTTCGGCTAAATCACCTCCTTGCACAACCATTAGCCGAGAAACAGTACGGTCCTTACCAAGTACTGAACCCAAGACCCTTGGTGGATTGTAGTGGTACAGGTTTTTTTTAAAGTTCTTTTTCAGTCTCCTGAAAAGTATCTATTTTCACATTCGTTACATAAATGTGACGATATATAAACATAACATATTGTTATTCTCATAATAGACAAATGACGAATGTTCGTCATTTCAACTATTTCTTAAAAAAAGTCGTTGAAAAGATTTTAATTTTTTTTTTTTAATTAGGTTGTATTTACCGTACTTTAAAAAGTTTTCGTTAAAAAAAATTACTTTAATTGTATCTGAGATTTTTTTCTCTTTTGTTTATTTATTCTCAGCATGTTTAACTGACGAATGTGATAAATCGCATTTTTCGAATTTCTTACTTTTATTAATTTACCGAGAAAATATTTGCAAAATAAAATTATATAAACATAAATCTATTGCCCAGAGAAGTAAGTAGCCCCAGCGATAAAACTATTATTTGCAATAATAATAAAATAATAATAAAAGGCTTAGCGAACCCGGAGGTTCGATACCGATTCCACTAATCGCTGTCTACAAATCTTGGCCCACCGACTACCGTCCAAACCCAAATTCATTAAATCACTCTTAATACAATCCTCCCACCTACGTTTCGGTCTACCCCTCGGACGTTTACCAGCCGGCCCAGCGTTTATTAACTTTTTAGGAATTCGTTCCCCCAACCTAAGTCCACCAACTTTGCAAGCCCATTTCAACCGTCGCGATGATATCACTTCGATTATATTAACAATGTGCATTCTCCGCAATTCCGCGTTGTGTAACCTCCTAAATTCTCCAGTTGACTCATGCTTTTTCGGACCAAATATTTTACGCAGTACCTTATTCTCGAAGACCTTAAGGCGTTGTTCGTCCTTCAAGGTTAGCGGCCACGTTTCATACCCGTACAGAACTGTAGGCAAGATAATAGTTTTGTATATTCTAAGTTTTAAGTTTCTGGGCAAAATGCGCGACCTAGGTAATGTTCATACCGAAAAATAACAAGCATTTCCCACCATTAACCGCGCCTTTATTTCCTCTTGAATTTCGTTTTTTCTAGTAATCACAAACCCCAAATACTTAAATTTCTCAACGTGTTCAAACCTATTTTCTCCTACATCTATATCCTCAAAATCGCCTCTGTTTCTATTGCTAACCATATATTTCATCTTATCCGTATTTATTTTGAGGCCAACCTCTTTCCCAGCTGCCATCAACGTTGTTGTATTCAGTTTTATAGTTTCCGCGTCCTCACTTAATAATACCAAATCATCCCGAGCACGGATATTTTACCACCCAGATCTAAACCCCTTTCGGTACGCATTACCTTTCTAATGACATACTCTAATGCTAAATTAAATAGGACAGGTGAAAGGGAATCGCCTTGTTTTGGCCCCGAGCGAACTTCAAATTTCTCCGAAAAATAATTACCGATTCTAACTTTATTGAGTGTTTTGGTCATGCACATCCCTACTAGATTTACTAACTTCATTATTTGCAATATGTAAGTTAAAAGTAATACGTAAAGTTGTTTTTTTTTTTGGTCTCCTGAAAAACAGCTACATTCATATCTGTTAGTTGAACGTGTGGTGACGGTATCTTTACTTTAGACTTTCTAAATAATTAACAGAAATTGATAATTAATTAAGATCGAAAACATGATTATGAGTTTGGCTACTTTTTTATTTCTCCTCTCTCATGTTTAAAATAGCATTGCTCAATAAAAAATATTTAATTATAACGCAAAATAATTAAACGGTATATTTATAACCTACCCAATTTCTTTGTTGTTTTTGAGAGAATTCTGTTTTGACAACTATCTCCGTTAGGATCTTTTTCGCCCTTCTTATTCCCGGCCCTTTGTCGCTCCCTTCCGTATCTGTCATTACGACCGTGATATAAAAAAAAATACTGGCTTAAAGCCAATCCCTAGAATAGGGATTGTTAAGTTGAATATATTTCTAAGTATAAATAACATTTGAAACAATTCTATATTTTTCCTTTGGTAACATTATTATTAGTATTGGTCAGATCAATATACTCTAATGGTTATCAACTTAATTTATTCAGGAGTTTAAAACACAAAAACTAAAAAATCAGATTGTCAGCAATTAACGTTGCTGTGTTGAGTTCACTATTACTTGAACAAAATATTCTTCGAGTCGGTAAACGTCAAAGTTGGCGTTCCTGCCGGATTGTAGACAAATTTCTATATTAAAATCATACTTCATCGGTTTTTTTTTTCAAGTGTTAGTCGTAATTTCTCTGAATATAAAAGACGTTTGCACTGTATTGCATGGGGCTAGGGTTGCATTTTATGTCCGTTTCATTATCTGTAGAAAACAATTATGAGGATTTCAGGGATGACTAATATATATGATGTACTTGAGCATAGGGATCATTTGATAATCTCCCAGTTTGAACGTAGCAGTCTCGTACGCGGTGTCAAATGATAGGTATATTCTCGAAGATAACATTATCTTCTACAATTTTGTCTTCTATTATTTTCTGTTGACACTATATGTAGATTTTTGGCCGCGCGATGTGGTCTTCTTATAACGTTTTATTTCTTGCGAGAGTACAGATAGCCTGAGGGGAAGGGGGAGAGGGAGGGTAACTCGTTCTCACGTTACAAAGAACCATGATTTTCGTGATGGCAGGTTCCATAACCAGTTCCTTTGGAGCCAATTCGGCAATCTTCTTTCCACCTACTCACTCGGATTCATCAAGGACCAGTGACCAATCGGTCTAGATCCATGGATTATGGCTGTTTGGGCTCAGCAGGCGCACTAGGATCAATATTTCTTTTTCCGAGGCAGACCGTCCATGGACCTAACCTCTGGGCGGCAATTAGACATCCTAAAAGACCACATCGCGATTCGCAATCAAGGTATATAGGGTATGGACCTTATTAGTACTTAGTTAGTTGAAATTAGTATTTAACGATCGTTGTGAGCTTTTATTAGGCTGACGAGCCTCACACACTGGAAGGCGGATCATCACCTGGCGAATCTTGGCGCGATCGGCGGTCACCCATCCAAGTACTGACCAAGCTTGAAGTTGTTTAACTTTGATTACCAGGAGTCGAAACTCAGCCCGAAGGCGAGGGTGGTTATTCCTCCGACCGACATAGAAACACTAACACTTTTGCGACAATTGCAGAACAAGATACGGTATTGTACCAAGTGTGGTTAGTTTCATGGGAGGTAAATAAATAACAACAAAATACGTTTAAACCATTTATTAATAAGTAATAATTATAATACATTAATACAAGAAATCTAGCTTTTCTGCGTCAAATTTAGATGGTTTCTACACTGACGTCCACAGGTTTTCCGTCACGTTTCACCGGTCTGTTCTGTAGTGGAATTTTTTCCTTCTCCTGTACGGCGAGATGTCGTATGCCATGAATAGTACGTATGTCTTTCACATCGTTGGCTAAACATACATCCAGACTTCCCACATGTAAATTTGGATACAAGTAGTTTGTCTCTGGTAAGGTTTCGTGTCTGCCATAGTATCATGTAACACCATTTGTAACTTCTATTTCCAAATCGAAATCCAGCATAAATTCCCAAACCGCTTCTAGCAATGATCCATCTTTGTTACGTAGGGGCATCATTCCGACTAAGAACCTTGGTTGTTCTTCTAGGGGCTTGTGATCCCCTAGATTGAATTGTAGATGATTTTCCAATGTTATATTTTCATATGCATCATTCCATGCGCGTATATATACCCCGTTATCCTGCGAACTTAATTTACCTTCCACATCTATAAAATTTTTATGGAATACTTTATACGGTAGTTCCAAGGGTGTATAACCTGGTATACTCTGATATTTTTAGGTTTCACCCATTCCTGCATTATATTTCTCGAAAACAGTAATCCATTAGCCGGTACATAACTCCTCTGAAATACGGGACCTAGGTAACTCGACCCATTGACCATGGTACAAAACTGGTATATTTGTGGTTCTGCGGGATGTTGCCTTATAGCCATTTCTGCCTGTTACCCACTTTCTTGTCAGGTTGTGGATATAATATCGCCACATGATTTGCAAACCTTCGGGATGCTGCCTGGGCTGATAAATTAGTAAACGTTGTTCCCCGCTCGGCCACCCCGGCCCCATAGTATGTATTTCATCTATAATATATAAAATGCAATACCATAAAAGTGGTGATAAATTTAGTATAAATGTTTTTATGGTGTGTTATAGGTTTTTTGACCCTCTACAGACCCTTAAAATTGAGTTAGAGGGTTGAGCATGTGATATGCATAGTATCTGAATTGAGTTGATGTTAGAGAAGTGTATTTATTTTTTTAAATCACCTCTGCCATTTTGATTTTTTAATTTTGTACTTTTGTGAAAATACAACCTTAGTGAAGAAGCTCTGCTGCTCACTAATTTTTTAAATGTTTATTATTTGTTAGTTTTTTAAGGTTTATTTATATATATATATATATATATATATATATATATATATATATATATATATATATATATATATATATATATATATTATAGTAGTTTATACTTTCTTAATATCCTTCTGGATTGTGGTGGTATCTTACTTCGAACCTTTCGTGATCTGATATCCTTAATCTTTTTTAAGGATTGATGATAGATGGTGGCAATGATCGCTTTTCAATATCGACACAGCTTGAAAGATTAGAGCGATAATTGTGTCTTTTCATAGACTGCCATTAAATGCTTATAAATAAATTTTTATGGCTTTATTTTTAAAAAGCGATGAATATTCAAGTGATATTCTCTGCATTGCAGTTGCTTGAAGCATAAAATAAATCGAGATATTATGATATAGAATATAATATGAGATAAATTAAATTAATTTATATTTTATAAATTAATCTTTTCTTCCCTCTGCAGTGTGGGAAAAGGAAAGATAACAGTGAAAGGGAGAAAAATAAAAGTCTTATTCTCATTCATATCATAACTGTAAAAATATGAATAATTATATAAATAATATATGTATAGGCAGCAAGCGTAGCAGTTATATAAACGTGTCAACTTTGGGGTTAAGCTGTGATTATACCTTGTAGGTTCCTAATAATTTGAATTTTTAAATTATATTAACTTAATTAAAATTATTATTAATGATAAGTATTATAATTTAATAGCTATTTATCAAGAAGATCAATAAGTCCGGTTGGCTGGGAAGCTAAACATCAAAATAGTAGAAACTCAAAGAGAAGGTAGTTGGGTTGGCGTTAAAAATAGTGGGAAATATTTATTAAATGTCGACATTTCGACTAATTCTGTAAGCCTTTATCTGGACTAAACAGGCAGAGTTTGAGGTGGATACTGCATAGTTTCGACTTCTACTCATATACTGCTTCTCACAGATCTATAGCATCCTTTCGTTCCACTACCCTCTCTTCTAATATCCGACATGCTTCTTCCCAATCACCATTCAAATCCCTCCTTTTCCAACACCTTCTCACTTCCCAAACTGATGCTCTCCAATCATGAAATTTAAATTTAAGACTGAGATCTTCATCAGAAGTAAATTATGGTTTTTGATGTTTATCATTCAACTTCGCGAATCAATTCGTTATATTTATATATTTTTTTCCTCTCTCTTTCCTTCTTCGTTTTTTGTTTGTTTATTTTTATTATTTTATTTTTCACTAGAAAAAATATTTCTTGTTGCTTGTTTATTTTTATTTGCAGTATTGTAAATACTAATTGATTTTTATTCTGCAGTCTTTTGGTCAGAAATATTTTCTATTTTATTCTATTTCTATTGTGCATTTTGTTATTCTAAACGGACCAAACTTTTTTGAAGCTTTCGAAATGAGTGCAATTTAGTTCCATTATTATATTTTAAAAAGATCATACTAGCAAAATACCAATCGGAAAATTTGTGATGTGGAGGGGAGAAGCTTGGTAGATCGAGCTGGGAGGGGTTGCTTAAAATAATTATAGATGTTGGCATTGGCCTCGAAAGTAAGCCTTGATTATCGATTGTAGGTTCGGATATGGATTCAAAAGATAGAAGATGATAAACCAAACGTTAATTTCACGCCAGTTGTATTCATTTCAGTGGTATAAAGATAAAGAAGTGTGGTATTGAAAATATAAATAATAAAATCTATAACGAAATAAACATCTATATATATATAGCTTAAACATACCATAAGACTTAACAAGCACATAGTTATTAATACAATAAAGAACTGCCCATTCTTATTATTATTATATATATATATATATATATATATATATATATATATATATATATATATATATATATATATATATATATATATATATTAATTATCAATGCTATATTATGAATAAAGACTCCTGTACCACTATAACCGATGTTATAGTACCTGATAAGGACCGTACTGTTTCTAAGCCAACGGTTGTGCAAGGGGGTGATTAGGCCGAGATCACGCTCAACCGTTTTTCTCCCAATTAAGGATACCCGCATTATACAGCCTGGATGAGCCCCAGGAGGTTCTGCTGATCCCACGGAGCCGATCCACGGCTGATAAAATAGTTATCTGGCACAGCTAATCTCGAACCCCGGACCTTGACCTTAGTAGCACTGTGCCCTACCCACTGAGCAACCCCGCACCTTAATATGAATAGATAACTATTGCCTATTATTAGTATATTAAATAATGAATTTTACTACGTTTACTACAAAACAACTAGCATTATTTTATTTCATCATTTATGCCATCTGCGCATTTATTTAGTTGCATTTACGACATTATTTTGTATTGATTACTTCTTTTCAATAACAACAAAAATAAAAAAAATGTTAAAAATTAATTGAGATTTCGAAAGAAAAAAATCAACAAATTACTATACTTCCTATATTTTAGTTTTAAGTAAAAATCAGCATCAACTTTTTTCATGGTTAACATTTGAAAATGTTTGATACCTATTGATACATAACGAACTTGCAGAAGTAACCGATAAAATCAATAGCAACCAGTTTCTAAACCGGTTACTTGAAGAAGAAACTAGAAAAAAAAATTGAATTAATTAGTTATATTGAAATTAAAAATAACTAATGTTGAAGCAGACATAACTTGTGGCCTGGGTTTCGATTTTCTAGACAAGACTACTACTTTATTAATGGAACTGGTGGCCCCATTCTAGAGTTACCTTCTAGCGAAATCCACCTTCGTCTTGTCATCATAGCTCGTTATTATACACGCAACCACAGCAATGTTGGTACTAGTATTATGTAAATAAATAATAAATCCCATCTTGTCGCTAATGGAGTTCAAGATTGCTTTGTTACTGTATTCATGAAATATTAAAGTATCTGAACCAGTAGCGGTTGTTCCATTTGTACCCTGGAGCTGTGAGCACGTCCGTAGCTTTTATGAAAGAAAAACACCATTACTTTATAGTAGTAAAAATAAATAGAAAATGTTCAAATGCGATTGAATAAATCAACAGAAACGGAGCGCCTTCATTCTGGCATACGCAACCCGCGCAGCATGGGCAGTGATCCTCTAGATTGGGCTGAGAGGCAGAGAGGGGAGTGTGTTTCGCGTAGGGGGGAGTACGGTCTGCTATTATCACTAGAAGTGCACACAAAATGTGTGAACCAACCATCTCGGCGCTGAGGAGCAAGGATTTTTTTTCAACAGTTAATATACCAAAAGTTAATTTCATTTTCAATACATGTATAAGTTACACAGGCCAACGATGAAAAAACCTTTGTACTGAAAATACCTTATTCCTATAGTTTTTAGGATGCTGAATCCAAATATGATATTAAAAAAGCTGTATCACCCACAATATCTTCACATTTTATAGTTAAATTTATTAAATTAAGCGATTTTTAAAGAATTGAACAGCTTAATTATTCATTTTCACTGTAATTCAATAAACTTGTTAAAATCGACAAATACTGTTTATTTTCCAAAGAAAAATGAGGCTTCATACAATTAGCCATTTTAACGCCTGCATTTCACTGACAACCGGAGTATTAAAATCACAATCCAGGAGCCACCACTTATCCAAAACTGAATACCTAGTTGCATGGTAGATAGGTGATAGTCGTTGGCATTGTGACCCATCCTATATAAGAAAGGTCAAATGTGAGACTTGGAGATCGGTGTGATGGAACACAATGTCACGACTGTGTCCTGATAATTCTAACGGTAGCGGAGTGTTATATTTAAACCAGTCGAATGATAAATTACGTGAGGATATATATAAACATATATTGGCCTTGAAAGGAATGATCGGTTTTCGCTTTCACTCTTGTATTGGAAATGTCAGTCTACATTTTATCGTTGAGCTGCAATCGAACTTTTATATTTAGAACTCGACGGTTTCTTGAAAAAAAAAAAAAAAAAAATCGGTGTAAGAAAATTTTAAATGACTAAAAATGCAATTATATCGTCACTTCAGAGCAGATGTAAGCTAACTTCGAAAATTAAACAATAGAGGATTGTTTTTTACTTCCTTGTACGAAGTAAAGGAAGTATTGTAATCGCGAAAATTTTCGGTTTTCAGATTTCAACGGAAATATCCATTTTGACCATCTCTGAATCCATTTTGACTAGTTTCGTCGTGGCGTCTGTACGTACGTACGTTCGTTCGTTCGTATTTCGCATAACTCAAAAACGATTAGCCGTAGAAAGTTGAAATTTTGTATTTAGGATTGTTATAAAATCTAATTGTGAACCTCCCTTTTTGGTCGATGGTTAATCACCGGAAGTGGTACTTTACTTGAAGGTCATAATTGATTTCCATCAAAAATGATATTAAAATATTATGCAAAACTTCTGAAATTTAGTATTTATACTTTATATATTGATTTAAATAACATACTAGATTTTGGTCTAAATTTTAAAACCGGAAGAGGTACTTTATTTGAAGGTCATATTAGACTTTCATCAAAAAATATATTAAAATATAATGTAAAACATTTAAAATTTAGTAAATAGGACTTTTTATCCAATATGACTGTATTTTCTAGATTTTGGTTAAAATTGGTGAGCCGAAAAGGTACTTTACTTGAAGGTCATAATAAACTTACATCAAAAATTATATTAAAATTAAATGGAGAAATCATATGGTTCGGTAATAAAGGTTACAAACGCGATTTTGTTTATACTCTTATTAAACATTTTTATTACTTATTTTAAGTGTTAATATTGGGCATATAATACTGGTTTTCCTCCTCATTTGTGCGATGAACAAGTCTGCAGCAGGAGAATAAGATATAAGTTAAGTGGGTTCAGCTTAAAATTTAGAAACTGTCGATTTCTAATGCTTTATCTAGTGATATTGACAGTTTTAATGTTGTCACGGAAAACGAAGAAATCTGTTGGAAACTAGTTACCTACTGAAAAAAAAAAAACGACATTTAATAACGGAATGAGACCTCCTGAAACTAGAGTATGTGTGTGTGCCAATAGATGGGTGTCGCGACGCCGAGTTTCGTTTTTGAGATATTGCAATTTTCGGAAATTAGTAACCAAATTGAGGATCACTTTTTGAGCCAACGATTTATAGTTTAATAGGAGTACAAGGAAGTCATGTGTTGTCCACATCAGATTTTTTTTTTTTACGTTTGTTTTATCTTTTTAGAATGTGAATGTATAAACAAAATTTTTGACTTTCTAGTTAGCCCTAAACTTGGCAGAACATCTTTGTGTGTTTTTTTTAATATTTAAACAAAATATTCTTTAGTTTTTTTTTTTAATTTAATATTTTTTACAAAAAAATGTATTTAAAAAATATACATCCCTAAATATGGCATACCTTTTGTATAATAGAACTGTATCATGACAATAAGTGAATAAAAGAATCCTGTCATTTGTGGTCACGTTGCCAAGTTTAGGATTAAGTATTGTAGATAGACATAGGCCACTTCTGCATCAAATCCATAGCAATCTGAACTATCTTAACTGATAAAAAAAATCCGTGAGCAGTAGAACTCCGTCACTAACGTCGTATTTTCACGTTAAAAAAAATATAAAAACGGAGGAATAAGAAAAAAAATGAGACCCACAAAAGACAGTTCTCTAACATCCCGAAATTTACACGTACTTTTATTTATGGTTCTGCCTCTACGCTGACCTTATATATATAAATATATATCGATGCGCAAAATGTAGCGATGCGCAAAACTAAAAAAACGCCGAAATTCCAGGTAAACATACCGAAATTTTGACTGGAATTTACCCATTCTTTAATGTTATCGTTCTGCCTGGAATAAAGTCCTATTTACCGAGTTTCAGCACATTCGACACAAAGGGGGCCGCTGGAGGTGCTCAAATGTAGGGGGGGGAGGAATATAAATATATATCAGACATCTCCAAAACTTCGATAATCGTGCTCTAGGGGTTATGAAACGGATAGAAAACGCGGTCCCGCCCCTCACCGCCGACCTTCGACCCACTGCAATAGTCTATTTTTTTCGGGAAAAATACGACTAAAAAAAATAGCTAAGGTAAAATTCGGAGAGAAGATGGTTCTGCTGTTAAGCGACCATATACCAGTATGCCTGATAATCTGTTTATCGCATCTATATATAGACGTCGTTTTTTGAAAAAGGCTTAAGAACCAAAAATTCGAAATTTAGGTTTCAATTGATTATGGGGCATAAACACCACCTCTATCGATTCCCGTTCACAATATATCGAGAAAAAAATTGGAAATGGTCTAAAAATCGAATATTGACGGATTAAGCGCCAAATATTAACGACTCTCAGTCGTCACTCTGGCTTTAACCAGTGCTAGAAGCCTTAAAAATATATTGTAATTATAAAGATGTTGCCAGGTTAATAAGCTTCTACTGTATACAATAAAGAATAAAATAATATATATATATATATATATATATATATATATATATATATATATATATATATATATTGTTATTTGGGGAATAATCGTTTATAGTTAATGGTCAGGTTAGATTTTATTATAAAATTTTGCGATTTTTGTTTATTTTATTCATAAATGCATCTTTGTAGTCGACCAAGAAAAAAAAAATCTACCACATGGTCTGTAAATTTAAAGAAATGGGTTCCTTCAGCCTCCCCGTTTTATCCATTTTTTCTTGGTTTAAAAATTACTGATATATTCCCACCTTTAACTTAAGCCAACAATAAAAAAAAAAAAGTAAAGGGCTTAAAACATTCAAATCTGAGAGATGAAAGGATGAGCTTGCGGCACATCTAGCCTATTAATATTTATAATACTCAATGAGGCCACTCGTCCAGCTCCCCTCTAGCCTCCCACGATTTTGTCCGACATGTATTTTAGCATTCCCTTAGTATTTTATAGCAATTTATCGCAAAATCCTTTGCCCGTAGTAGTTGCTGATGTATTAGAAAGCCCCGCAGGGACACGAAATGCGTTTTTCAAATACCAATTTTTTTTGTTGTTGATTTATTTCGGGCTCAAAGAAATCATTCACGTTTCTACTTTATTTGGGGGTAAACAATATTGGAAGTCTTTTTTTTTTTTTTGTGATGTTAGCCTATTTCCATTTTGACTTTAATATTTTCCTTAATATTTTGTGCTCAAGTTCCATATAAAGCGCTAACAACCATCCCTCAGTGGCCAGAATTGCATAATTAAATTCAAATTTTATTCAAGGCCCTCTGAAATTCAAGACCCTCAGGAGAGATGTAGTGGTTCGAGAAGGATGGCTCTCCAAGAACGATTCTCGACGACAATTAATAAGAAAGAAATTTGTAGTAAGTTAACCAATTTTAAAAACTAAAAAAAAAATCCGTGAGCAGTAGAACTCCGTCACTAAAGTCGTATTTTCCCATTAAAAAAAGATAAAACCAAAAGAGTAAGAAAAAAATTGAGACCCACAAAAGACAGTCCCCTAACATACCGAAATTTACATATGAAATGACAATTTACCGAAAATGATATCTCAAAATTTTCCATAATCGTGCTCTAGAGGTTATGAAACGGATAGAAATCGCAGGCAGATAGAAAGACAAACAGTTGAAATAGCCATATCTTTGCTAATATCCTTCCGATTTCGATGAAACTTCTTTTGTTTTATACGTAATTTAATTTCCATTCGAATGTAACAGGTTTTGATTTCCCTAAATCAACTTGGAGGGGCTTTAAAGGTGCGCAAATTTTTTAAATAATCGGAAAACCCAGCGGAGCTGGGAGACCAAGTCGAGACCCCCAAAGGATACTTCCCCGACACCAACTCAATTCACATACAAATTTTCAGCCCTATAAACTAATATGGTGGAGCTGTAGCGATGCGCAAAACTTAAAAAACGCCGAAATTTCAGGTAAACATACCGAAATTTTGACTGGAATTTACCCATTCTTTAATGGTATCGTTCTGCCTTGAAGAAAGCCCTACATACCGAATTTCAGCTCATTTGACCCAAAGGGGGCCGCTGGAGGTGCTCAAATGTAGCGGGAAAAAAATATATATGTATAAATATATATCAGACATCTCCAAATTTTCCATAATCGTGCTCTAGGGGTTATGAAACGGATAGAAATCGCAGTCCCGCCGCTCACCGCCGACATTCGACCCACTGCAGTAGTCTATTTTTTTCGGGGAAAAAACGACTAATAAAAACATTTAGAAGTACGTTGAAAGCGTTCTCTATATGATTTATTCGAATTTTGTTACCAAACTGAATGTTGGTTAGAAAAGGCGCTAAAGCATTCATTAAACGCTTGGGCGTCCTTTTAAAGCATTTAATGAATGTAGTGACCGGGCTCAACTACGTAAATGCACTAAATTAGTAAGTCGCAAATCCCTCGATGAAATAGTTTTTGCTACTAAAATTAAACCGAATGTCTCTGGGAAACGTTTAGCAGTTGCTATCATTCATCGAATAACTCGATAATAAGTCATAATAATTTCTCGAATTACTGCATCTCTCCTGAGGGATTTTAATTTCAGTTGGGGATTGATAAATTATTTACTACTTCTATAAATTTGTTTTATTGAAAACTAGTTTCGAATGTTATTACATTCATCCTCAGTTCCAAAAAACACAAAAAATTCAAAAATAAGCAATTCAAAATATAGGTATAAATAAATTGGTCTACCAAACTATATTTTGAATTGCTTATTTTTGAATTTTTTGTGTGTTTTTAGAACTGAGGATGAATGTAATAACATTCGAAACTAGTTTTCAATAAAACAAATTTATAGAAGTGGCAAATAATTTATCAATCCCTAATTAGATTGATCCTTCTATACCACCATGCGGATGTCATTGTAACAGTTTAATTTCAGTTATTGTGAAAAGAAATCTATGTTTTTCACCACATGGCTACTTCCTTGTGAAGAAATAAAAGGCACAGTGTTTTATCAAAATGATTTAAGGTTTTAGTTTTTTTACCGCAACATCATGACGTTATTTAGAAACGAAAAATACGAAATTAAAAGCGTGAAATTGCATGCGATTTTTTCTATGGCTTTCAGAATGTTATCATTTCTGTTTATACAAATGTCCAAATGTGGTAATGAACTGAGGCAATATTGATCGTTAATATTATTTTGTAATATTGCTTGCACCATAGATTTGATCCACTTGCCTTATTGGGGAGCTGACGTACTAAGAAATCAAGTTAAATAAAAGTTGAAGCACAGACACCTTTTTCTTGACGAGAGAAAACAACTGATTCTGTTAATCCTATCAGAGTAAAGGCACATAGCAGTTCGTCTACAAATATCAAAAAATCTTATCTTGAAATGAGAACTTCAAAAAATCCTATTTTGTCGCATTGTAGAAAAAACATATAATATTAATTAAAAATTACAAATTAAAAACCATATAATATAATATAAAAACCATACATCCATGATAACTTTTTAAATTACTAATTGGTTTCTGAAATCGCTGGCCTGTCTATCCCGAAATGACTGCAATTATTTTTTCACCGCTTTCTTAAAATATGATTAAATTCACATTGATTCTTTACATTATCCTATTTATGAAGACTTGAAATATTTAATTTTTTTTCTATAACGAATTTATTTTCAAGGACAGCATAGCATCGATCAAAGTTACACTACAATAGATTTCCGTCACGTCGAATCTCTTACATGTTCCGTATAAAGTCCCGATTGCCTGAGATGATATAATTTATGCAAATGCGTATATTTTATGTAGTTTTATGTTACTACATAGTGACGGGACGGTAGGAGTGCCGAGTTGGCGGTAGTCGCAATGTAAATGTCCAGGCTAGAAGGACCAGAGCACTGCTCCGACAGCACTGACAACGAACCTGACCAAGGTAAGTTATATTATTTATATTATATATTTTATATTACTATATCGTCTCTGTGTCGTATTTATATTACACTCAATATTCAATAGTAACCGTTATTTTTTTTTTTTTTACTGTTACTCTACATCTCTCCAAAGAACTGCTGATAGAATATATAAAAAAAATATCCAATCCCCATATCTTTTTTTATATATCCACGCCAGTTACTTTTAGTAACCGTTACTTTTTAGTAACAGCTTCTTTTATTCGTCGTTTCTCTGGTAAATTTTCATAGGATGACCCTGAGAACATATTCTTCTTGATGACTTAATCCTTTTTCTTTTAAAAATCGAATGGTTTTTTTCACCACTCTCAAAACAATCATGTAAATGAAATAAAGCCATAATGAATGAGAATTATATCAAGATTAATTTGACCACATGAACAATAATATAAATATTATCATGTGTCATTTTAAATTTAACTGGCGGAGATATGTAAAAAAAGACCCATGGGCTTAAAGATGAAAAATAAAATATTAGTCTGTAAAGGGTATTATCATTTCTTAATAGAGTGATAATCTTATTAATTGATATATATATATATATATATATATATATATATATATATATATATATATATATTATCACTTATTAATAGATTGAGGAAATAAAAAATTATTTCCTCTCCCCCCAAATATACTTGAATAACATAGAAATATCTATGTTTGAGAAAATATATTTATGTTTTAAGCTGGACAAGATACTGACTTGTAGAACCAATATCATATTAGAACGGGTAGAACTAAACAGACGATATGGTCTTTTATCTATGTTACTTGGCAGATGTTCAAATTTATTCTCAACTAACAAAATAATTTCTGCTAAACACAGTTTGGACATACGGGATTCAATTGCAGGGTTCTGCTAAACTCTCAAATATCCAAACTGTCCTTCCGTTCGAAAGTATTGTGAAAAATAATAAACACGCCATTTTAATTTTCAAATGACTTATACAAGGACTTCCCAACAATTTTAGAATATGAAAATAACTTCCACCAAAGACTGGCTTAAGAGGTCCAAATACCGTCTCTCTAAGCCATATTAGAAATTTCAAATATTAAACTAAAGGTTAAAACACAAAAAATTTAATATTTTCTAACTAACAGGACAGAACTAAATACTCTTTCTTCTGAGTAAACAAAAACAATACTCACCTTAATACTTGGATTTTAAAAGAGTGGCCCTATTTTGTCCCTAAATTAAATTTACAATTTTCTATTTATTTGAAATCAGGCACATTTAAATAAATAACTCCACCTAGCGAAATTTATTTACATTAATACCAGCAGTGAACGTGTCTCACTTCACAATTCTTGCAATGTTTATATAGGATGTTTTGTTCTGAAAACACTATGTTTAGATAACAGCCCTTCCGAAATCACAATATATACCAGATAAGAATTTATTGGTTGGTCCAGAAAATAATGCAGGATTTCATATTTTCTTTATATTAACCCTCTACATAACATAGTGTTTACGTTTGAGGGATTATTCTTTTGTATGGGTGCCAACATTTACTAATCCTCTTCAAACAAAAATGTTTTTTTATCTTCTGTAGCATTTCACCAGTTGGAAATAATTCAGTCTTTACTAAGATGTCAAAATATGATTTTCACATAATTTTGTTTTACGAGTTTAAATGCGGTCGGAACGGGGCACAAACGGCCAGAAAAATTAAATTCTTGGGCGATGGCAGTGTTAGTGAATGCTCCGTTCAACAATTGTTTAAAAAATTTCGAGAGGGAGACTTCATCCTTGAAGACAAAGATGGTCGTGGAACGATTTCTTCCCTTGGTGACGATGTTCTGCGAGCTTGTTCGAGAATCTCAGAGAAACTCTCAGTTAGCAAATCGACCATCACTGACAACCTCAACGCAATTGGAAAGGTAAAAAAGCTTGAAACTTGGGTTCCTCACGCATTAAACAACCACCAAAAAAATCTTTTTTATGAAGTTTGCGCTGCACTTCTTGGCCGAAACAAGGCTCTGCCTTAGCTGTCCCACTCTGCAGACCTTTCGGCTATGGACTACCATTTTTTTTAGACATCTGCTCGGATTTTTTAAAGGTAAACATTTTATTGACCAAAATTCGTTAAAAAATGCATTTTCAGAATTTGTTAATAATAACGATTGAACATTCTGGCCAGAGGGAATGGAAAAATTACCCAACATGTTGGCAGAAATTTATCGGTAGTAACGGAGTATTAGTATTTTGGTTAGTAAAAATAGTTCCGTTTCATTTATTTTATTTTAAAACCATAAACCTCCAATTATTTCCGGACAACCCAATATTTCACAGCTGCATTCCATTCTGTCAGAAGGCGTCGAGACCAAATCATTGTATCCTAGGAATACTGAATTTTCGTCATCAAACATATATCAATTATATATCGTGATCACGTTAGGGCAATCAACATAATCTAATGTACCAATGAAACTCCCGAAAAGAAGTTGTCTTGAAGGGACCATGTGAAGGAGGAAGGCTAGATGACATCTCAAGAACAACCGAAGCATCCAAGCCCATACTCTTCTTGTAGCCGTAGAGGCGAACTCTTTGAACTTTGTTAGGATTTGAAATGTTCACAAAAACTGATAGATGACACATATTATAAAATAAATCAGTTACAATGATAATAATAGTTGTAATTATAAAGTTAGTAACTAAAAAAGTTACTTACTATTCATTCGCCAAGAAAGTCGAACTACAAAAGTTGTCACACGTTTGAGACAAATGTGTTGTAATTTTTTCACTGTTTTTATCACAGATAGACTCAATAACTATTCTAGAGATAGAGGAACACAAAAAAATGCGAATAACTACTTTATTTTTTAACATAGTGACCCAAAATCAACATACTGCTCAAACGACACTTCAAAACATGGAGGTAACTGACTTTCGAAGGGCTTAGACAATCTTGATATCAGGCAAATGGCTTGAACAGGTTATAGCAGTTTCTACAGCTATTGAATAGTTCGCCAGAAGGTTTAAACGCAGTAGGATCTGCATATTAGGAACCGGAGAGTTAAAGAAATCTACTAATTATCCATCCAAACAAAAATTACTAACGAATTTCTCTAATTTTGGAAATGATGGACACAGTTCGTGAAACCATTTGGAACATGTCGTGCATTTAATCCATTTTTTCTCGTTGCTTTCAAAAATGTTTACTCGTTTATCTTCAGATATAGCTGAATATGGATCTATATTCCTCACCCCATAAATTCAAACGGTGCCACAAGTTAATATTTTACACAAACTGATCGATTCGTGACCCCAACATGGTTTCGTTTTCAGCGCATAACTTTCCGTACATTGCAGTCGCTCTTCAAGTTGATTTGTGCAAATACGATTAATGGAAATCTTAACTGTAAACAACTTAACTTCGTTGCGAACATAAGACATAATGGCACTATATTCTATTCCTATTGATAAGCGACTTACATGGTTTCAAGACTAAAACGACAAGAAACAGCTCCTCGTTTTTATACTATACAACCGGACTCATCCATCAAGTATCTTCAAAGATCTCATCAACACGACTATAATCAGGCAATTTGACTTTTTTTTTTTTTTTTTATTCCCCCTACCTGACCTTTCGGTCATACGGAGTGGGGAAATTTGACTAAAGCAGTCAAACTTACAATTAAAAATCTTTAATACTGAATCATATTGCAAATAAAATCATTCATTAAAAAAAAAAAAATTAAAATCCCTAAAATTTTGCTGGTTTAGTTCGACGTATCCCACCCTCTAACACATAAATAATATGCACACAAACCCAATAGTTCGTAAACTTGTTTTTTAATCTATCAACGATAATTCAGCTCTTAAATCTGTGAAAAGAAACTTCTAAACCAAACTGTCATTGCTATTTAAACTGCCCATTAGATTGCTACTAATTGGTAGTTTCTCGACTACTCCATTTCATGCCATAATAATTTCATTCAGTGTACAACTTATGTTGTAAATATTGTTTATAATATATAAATATAAAAGAGCAAAAACTCAAAAAGAGACATAAATTAGTTTTTAGAAAATAATTGGAAGAATCCAAAACCCAAAGCCTAAAGTCTCTAAAATACCGCTAAAAAGGGAACTAGTCAAATCAATTCAGGCATAATCAAATTCAGATCAAATATAGCACATCTCATACCAACCGTTCAGAAAGGCGCATTAACCAGATACAGCATATCACTCCAAGATATCAAAGTGAGGTAGCATAACAACTTGTTGTATTCCTTTAGTATGTGATGGGATATCATGAAGTGATGTGCTGTCTCTGGTTGATGCGTCTTTCTGGACGGCTGAAGTGAGATGTGCTATATTTGATCTTCATAGTTGTGATTTTTTGGTATATGTCCTGATTATACGTGAATTGGCGAAACATTGACTGGTTAGTTGTTTGCCGGTATTTTAGAGACTTGAGGCTTTTTGTTTTGGAATCTTCTAGCTATTTTCTAACAATTGTTTATAATAATAAGCTAAAATTTAGTAATTTACGTAGCCAATGATGTGAAAAATTACGTAAAAATACCTAATTTTAAATGTTGTCCTCATTACTGTCTTTCGGCAATACAGGGTTTCCGAGTTGTAAATCTTCTCTTCATCAATTCCTCAATGCCACAATGCGTCCCGGATTGACGCCGTCAACTTCTTCGCTGTCATGGTCCGCCGGTCTTTCTGGCACATTTACAGCCTATTGTTCTGGCCTGGGCCTACCAATATTTTCCATTTGTGAATAAAATCAGGAAATTGTTGGCAGTGGTCGTTGTCTATCAGCTGTGGAAATCTATTTTCTATTAGGACATTAAGCCCAAGGGACCAAATGGCCCTCAGTGTCGCCTGAGTACTGGAGATCGTGACCTTATCCTCGGCAGTCTCTGGAGCCCAGCAATCGGGGCATAGGGGATTAATGCTCTTTCCAAAGCTGTGATGCTTGGCGCGAAAGTCCTCTCACCCATTAGAAAATTGTGAAACCCAATAGTCTGGGAAAACTCAATTTGTTGCAATGTGAACGTTAATTCACCTTCACCTACCCGGACCCAAATGCAGCCAAAGGTTAGTTTCTGTTTACAATTTCCAAATACGTTTGCTGCTGAATCCTCATGAGTAATTTCTTGAAGAGATGTAGTCACCACATAGAATCTTGTATGTCTTAATGGATTCAGCCATTGCGAGAAGCTAAAATTACCATCGTTCTCCAATTCGTATTTTTTCAGCAAAAGCTTTCCTCTTGTTCTGAGCTACAATAACACCCGCCTACCTAAAATTTCAGGATACAGAAATAATATTGTGCAGTATCGCATAATTCACACTTGGCTATGATCATCCTTCCGAAGGTGGTATAAAATGTTAAATACCTTTCGAGCACGGGGCTTTCATTTGTTGGGTGTTCTTTAAGCAGTCTTTCTTTTTCTTGGTCTAAATCTTAAAACTATCATATCAACTTAAACCATGGTTTAATTTATTTTATCCGAAGTTTCGACCCAATTGACGAGTCTTAATCTTGTCCGGTAAGGATTGCCAATTATAACTTTTGAGTACCTCTACTCTCCAGTTTCTTGAACGAATCAGTGTTTATGATTCGGTAGCCACACTGTACTGTCAACGAAACTTGGGAAGTCCTACACACCTGGTTTCGAAAACCGTCTCAGAAAAAAATTTTTAAGATGTTTTATTCTGGTTCGTCCCAACAAACTCCTAGCGTAGTCGTGTATAAATTGATAAAGATAAATTGACTTCTTTATAAATGAGGCTTAATCATTATCCACCTTCCTGTGGTACTCATAGATAGATAATAGATAGATAGAAAATTTGCTTTATTCTGGGACTAGGTACCTTCAGAATAACAAAAATTAATAAATGTTAAGTAAACCAAATCTGCCCAAAAAAATACAATAATAAAAATAGATAACTTTTTATATCAGTATTAATAAAAATAAATAAACAAAAAATGATTTCTTCACTTAACAAAAATATACAAGTATTAAAAAAAATGAAAAAGAAGAAAAGAAAAAAAGTAAAAGGTGAGAAAAATGAAAATTATAAATAGATGTCTTAAACATCATAAAATTTTGATCACATTGTTTACCTTAAATTAAATTTTTTATTTATTTTTTGCTTATACAGCATCTTTTTGGGAAGTGAAGAGATTTTGGAAAAGGTGGAATTTGAATGACAATAGAGAAGAAGCATGACGGATACTAGAAGGGAGGGGATTCCAGAGAATAGTGGAGCGTGCAAGATAGGAACATTCGAATGTTTTGGTTCTGTGGGAGGGAGTATAGAGGTCAGGAAGGCGCGTTCTTGTTGCGCTATACACTTTATGTTATCAAAATTTAGTATAGTAGTGCGTTTACACTAGCTAGTTTTACTCTCGAGAGTGGTATATTTACTGAGTATTTGATGGTAAGCTCTCCGAGAGTTGTAATGTCACATCACAGACTGAGTAGAAGTTTCTTCCCTCCTCTCAGTGAATAACAATAATTCAAAATGGGTTTGAATGTCCTGAGAGTACTCTTCAAGAGGTGGAAGGGGACATTTACATATGCCTTGGTGTGACATAAAAATTCTTCATCTTCACCTCCTCAATCAATCGAATTTCTTCTGCAAAAGAATTTGGTATGAGATATGTAAAAAATATAGAAAGACCAATCTTTATTACTCTGACCCATTTGGATTATTTTTGTATAGCCCTTCAGAGTACTTAGAGATAACATAAAAATTTCAGGATTCATGTTTACTTATATACTTTTGAATAAATATCCTTCTAGGCTTGTGATTGATCCCTTTCAATCTATACACTTGGAATAACCATTCACTAGGTTTGCTAGTATATAACGTGTGTTAAGATTGAGCGAGCATATGCTATCTCCCATCTACGACACAGAGACGATCCCTTTACAATAAGGACGATGATGATGACTCTAAGACTGTTTCAGATAGAACGGCGCCTCTCTCGTCCTCGACGGGGGGCGGGGAGCTGGGGGGAGGAGCCGAGGCGCCCGCCCCCAGTCCGGCCCCCAGCCCCCGCAAGTCACCGCCCGCCAACTTCAAGCAGCGATCTCCCACCGCCACACAGCAGGTCAGTCATCCACTTCTTGTATGTCTGTAGTTCTCCACGAGCAGTCAGCATGATTGTCCTAAAAGAAAAGGAGATTTTATGTTTATGTTCTTGACAGTTGATTTTTATATTTTTACAAGAGTCAAATATTATACTCACGATTTCTGTATGGAAATCATTTAACAATTATTTATTTTTTCTATGTAAATAACGCGTTTTACTAAATTTCTAATTTTATTTCTAAGAGATGTGAAAGGATGCCAGTGAAACGGAATTAAAATTTATATACCTGGATAAAAAAAAAAAATAATAATAATAAATTAATTACCTCAACCGCCAGTCATCTCGATTATTTGCGACTGCTCTACAGTTTATATACAGAAATGTTTCTTGTGTATAAATTTTCTTCAAAACTGTGGAGCATTCTATTTTTTAAAATAAAATTTAAACCTAAATAGCGATGTATGTAATACAATGAGATATATGTGCTACGTATCGAGTATATTGATATGGATAGAGGATATATAGTGAATGATATTAAATATTTTATATCAGTTGGATTACATAAAAATAATAGATATAAATATTTTTAATATATAGAATATTGGCAGGCAAGTTTTCGTCTCCTGGTTACAGCAATCTTTGTACTAAGGGCGGACAGAAGAAAAGGATTCAAACGGGTCCGGCGAACGGGCAGATGTGGAAGATTAAGATAGGGGTGCGTTTGAAACTTGATCCTAGAACCTGATACCCTCTCAGATCTAGGTTGAAGAGGAAGAACTGCACTAGTGAAACCTACCTCATACAATCGACTTCGAAAGAACAGGCCCCCTAGTAAGAAATAAGTCAAAATGGAGCAGGATAAATGTTCGTTCGGAATATTTTTAAAATACACAGGTGATCAAAAAGTAAGGTGAAATTGTCATTTAAAACTCCCGGGCATTAGGAAGGCAGGTAATTTTTTCCCCTAGGTTGGTAGGACTGTCTATAACATTTTCCAAGCGTCTGTTTGTCAAAAGGTTTGATTATCACCGAGTTACACGTGTTTTTGTAAACAACCAAAAGTGAATTTTTCGATTTTTACAATGGGTGATTTTGATTAGCAAAGAACTTGCATCAAATTTTGTTTGCAGAACGAATATTTTTGTGCGGAAACGCTGAAAATGTTGCGGAAGGCCTTTGGTGATCAAATTATGGCACAAAAAAACGTTTATAAGTGGTATTAAAAATTATCGAAAATCAAGGTTATGTTGACAGTTTTCTTTGATTATCGTGGTGTGGTGCACTATGAATTCCTTCTGCCGGGCCAAACTGTCCGATTGAGGAGATAAAAACCGAATCGAAGAAGGTCTTGAAGGCTATACCGAAAAAACACTATTCCGACTGTTTCGAGGACTGGAAAAAGCGTTGGCAAAAGTGCGTTTTATCGGACGGGGATTACTTTGAAGGGGATGAAATTGATTTGGAAGAATAAATAAAGAATTTGCATTTTATAAACAAATTCACCTTACTTTTTGATCACAGTAGTATATCTGCTGAAGGAGGTACCCACACCAATAAAAGAGGGCTCCACAGAAGTCCATGCAGGAGGACGAAATACACCAGTCAACTACCGTGCAAACACCGAGTGCAGAGAAGCCTACTTCCCAACTCTGAAAGCCAACAATATATACTGATCGTGAAGAGATAATTTTTGGTCTATGTAATGTGGCCATGATGAAGGTATATTGTATATTGTATGATGAAGGTATTAATATAGAAATAGAACATCACTCCTAAAAATTAAATCTTTTTTTTTTGTCATCATATAAGTAGATATGTGTGAATATACACCTGAGTTCCGTCTATTGTGATCATCTCCCAAGCCTTCTGCAAACTGTGAAGAAGTTGGCAACACAGCCTTAAATCTTTGCGAGGTATAGAGAAGAGCTGTGAGTCACGACATTCTTCACAGTGTGCTGAGGGATTGAGAGGTATTCACAATGAGCATAACTCAGGAGGGTGATTTTTCAACTTACCAACTTATTCCTTATGATGGTAGATATATCGTCCCTATCATGTCCAACTATCATAAATGAAAAATCCGACTTTTATATTGGTAACTATTAAACGAAACAGTTCAGGCACGCATAGTGATAATGTATTATGCATATACAATAGTTTGATATATCAAGAACGATATCATGTTTAACTTACGAATGTGAAAAATTCGATTTTTGTTTTTGTTATCTTTCTATAGTATTTCAGTTGAAACAGCTTGTAGTGAAATTGCTAATCTGTTGCGGCATTGGAAAGTGCTGAAATCGCAGTTGTATTTTTACGAAAAACGTCTGAAAGTCTGAAGCTTCGATGTTAAAGTTACGAATATTTAAATTATATAAAGATAAAACAATAAATAAACATGAAACTACGAGGCAAAAGAAAAACACCCAATCAAAATTTTTTTAAACAACCGAAATTTCCACTTATGCACAGAAGAATGTAAGTTTTTTCGGTCTCCTGAAAACTAGTGATTTTGGCATTCGTAAGTTTACCATGGCAACAACGATATGTTGTTCGTATATGCCTGGCTTACTCCTTTTTTCTTTATACCTTCTTCTTTCTCTCGCTCGTTCGGCTTTCAGCTTCCACTACTCATTCCTTTCTTGGGCCATATATTCGAAATCGACAGCGAAATTAAATTCATTACAAATACAATTATTATACACGCCTCAATATCTCATTTAGTGTTCGCATATCGTTTGAACATAACTTCTATCCTTACACAAAATTAAAAGTCCATAATCTTCTAATTAAATACTTGAAACGGAAGTAATATAATAAGTAGTTAATCAACAAGTATTTTTTTTTGGGGGGGGAAGGCATATTATTCTAATTAAGAGTATTTTTTGGTAAATATAGGAATGAATTTGAGTAATGATATTAAAATATTATAAATTCGGATGCGTCTATAAGAAAATAATATAATTTTGGCCCCTCGCCTTTCCTTCCAGATGTTCCTTATACGTAAGCCTGGTTCGTTCCTAGTATAAGTGGTAAAAATACTAGTTGAAAGATTAGTTTTTAGATGTGTACAGGTTACTTCTCGACTTTAGGTAATCATAATCTTATTCAATGTTTTTTTTAAATTTACTATTTTAGATGTTATCGTATTTTATCATTTTACAGTTTTAGTCATAGGCGTAGTAAATCATAGGCTAACTCGTTCTTGTACTTGTATACTTTATTACGAAACAGAGGGTGTCTATAAAGTAAAGTATAAGATGTTATATATTGTTAAAACATTGTTATAATGTTTAAATACGAAAACATTTAAAATAGTTATATTAAAAACAGTAAATTAAAATAAAAAAATGAATACAATTATTATTACCTAATGAAGATAAGTAACATGTAACCTCTCAACACGAACCTTTACACTTGTACTTGTACTTTATTATGAAGCAGGGGGGTGTCTATAAAGTAAAGTATAAGATGCTATATATTGTTAGAATGTAGAAACACGATAACATTTAAAATAGTTATATAAAAAACAGTAAATTAAAAAAAAATAATAAAATTATTATTACTTAATGACGATAAGTAACTTGTGACCTCTCAACACGAACCTTTACACTTGTACTTTTCTCACTTGTACTTGTACTTTTGTACTTTATTATGAAACAGAGGGGTGTCTATAAAGTAAAGAATAAGATATTATGTAGTTGTTATATATTGTTAAAATATTGTTATAATGTTGAAACACGATTACTTTTAAAATAGTTATATTAAAAACAGTAAATTAAAAAAAATGAATAATATTATTATTATATAATGACGATAAGTAACTTGTAACCTATCAACACGAATCTTTCATACTTGTACTTGTACTTTTTTACTTTATTATGAAATAGGACGGTGTCTATAAAGTAAAGTGTAAGATGTTATATAGTTGTTATATATTGTTAAAACATTGTTATAATGTTGAAAAACGATCATTTTAAAATAGTTATATTAAAAACAGTAAATTAAAAAAAAAATGAATAATATTATTATTATATGATGACGATAAGTAACTTGTAACCTATCAACACGAATCTTTCATACTTGTACTTGTACTTTTTTACTTTATTATGAAATAGGACGGTGTCTATAAAGTAAAGTGTAAGATGTTATATAGTTGTTATAAATTGTTAAAACATTGTTATAATGTTGAAAAACGATAACTTTTAAAATAGTTATATTAAAAACAGTAAATTTAAAAAAAACATCGAATAAGACTATTATTACCTAAAGTCGAGAAGTAACCGGAACACATCTAAAAACTAATCTTTCAACTAGTACTTTTCTCACTTATACTTGTGCTTCTGTACTTTATCATGAAATAGGGCCTAAGTGTCTGACATTCTCCATACATGTCCTGTAAACCTTAGTTGACGCTCCTCTTTTGTTTCTTTCACTGAGACTATTGCCTTCCCAACAATTCTTCCGAAGAAAATCAGCTGTGTGGCGCTTATTCTTGAGAAACGCTTCAAAGTTGTCCAATTCTACGCTTTATATCAGTCAAAAATATTGTTTTGAAGATTATCAACTTGGTATGGAATTAAAACGCTAGAATATCAATATTTGAAGGACGATTCCCATTTACTTTTCATTAAACAAGGAAATTACTTTGCTATTGTGAAGTCACTATAAGTCCCATAAACCTTAAGCGGAGCTCAAGGAACAGGCGGGAGGGTGGTGGGTGAGAGGGGATGGGAGGGATAATTCAGTTTTTTATATACCTTTTTCTCAAGAACTATAAGAGACAAGATATACTGTTGATTCCAACTCATTCCTTATCAATTGGGGAGTATTTTAAGAGTTTTCTAAGTACAAATAGCCAACGGGAACTATTTTACGGTTTCGATAATTACAACCTTTTTTTTTCAACTATTTAATTTTTTTTCTTAGTTCCTAATGCTCTTTTAGTTTCACAAATAACATTTAGTAATGAGATAGATGCTATAAACAGATAGAAACAATTTGAATTCATTTGCCTTTCTTAAAAAAAAAAAAAGAAATGGCACATAAGTAATAATAACAATAAACATGCCATTTGCGAATTTACGTGAATTTTTTTTTTTTTTTGTTTATCAGTGGTTACTTAGTCAGTTGTTGAATTAATAATTTATTCTTGAAGCTTAGACAGTATGGAACAGCTGTTTAAACGAAACAGTCTTAAAACCTTTCTAAAACGAAGATTTATAGTTTTGTTTACAGTTTTCCAAGACCAAACAGTTGAAAGTGTTGGAATATTAGTGTTTTTTGTTGGTGGAACTTGCTAAAAATCAAAGTGATTTTATAATACAGTTAAATGATGTTCATTGTAATTAAATAAATCGTTAATTTCAAATCATACTTCGGATATATTTTAAAAGTTCTTATTATTTTCGCACTTTTAAGAATTTTAAAAACAAAGCAGGAGGGCACTAAAATAAATATATACTAAGTAAATCTGAAGTTCATTAACTAAATTTTAAAGTTAATACTAAATAAATATGAGCTTATTTATTTTTTCTCTAAAAAAATTGTCAGCTCAATGATCTAAGGCGTGGAGATAGAAAAGGAGATAAATCCATTTTTTATCATTTTTAACGTTTTCCACATTAAAGTACTGCTAAGCGTCTGTGGTACATCTTTAACCCCCTAAAACTTACAAAATATAATCTAATTTTACGTTCAATGTTTGGATTGAGTTTCAAACCGGGATAAATCCCTGTTTCCCAAAACAGCCGCTTAGAGCGCCACTTAAGAAAATAACAATGAACTGTAGGAAAAGTTAATGTTATGTTGTTGTATTTAATTTAATTTGTTGTTATAATCAAACCTCGGAATGAAACGAATTGGAAACGGAATTTGCTAAAACACGGGAGGACTGCACAATCTCCATTTACCATTTTTGTTTTGTTTAACGTTTTCACATTTACCAATTCTAATGTAATTAATAAATTTGAACTTATTAAATATACCGTTTCGAAAATTGTGCCCGGACGTTGGAATGTAAACATGTCGAATAAAAACAATTAAAATCTTCCATTATCGGTCATCATGATATAAGTTTTTTTTTTTATATTCTGATATTAAGTTCTACAGAGCGGGTTAGCTCAGTGAGTGGAGCACTGTGCCTCTAATCTCAAGGTTACGGGTTCGAGACCGGCTGAGGCAGATAATTATTTATTATGTATTCAGTGGGATCGGAAGACCCTCCTTGGGCTTATCCAGCCTCTATAAACTGGGTATCCTTAATTGGAGGAAAACCTGGCTGTTGAGCGTGATCTCGGCCGAATCACCTCGTTGCACAACCGTTGGCTTAGAAACAGTACGGCCCTTACCTAGTACTGAATCCAAGACCTTTCAGGGTTTGTAGTAGTACGGAAAAATAAATATTAAGTTCTACTCCACTACTGATAAATGTTGAACCACTCCACTATCTGTTATTTTGCTTCAATGAATTTACATTTTAATTTATTTTTATTTTTAGCTCATGCAAGATGCTTTTATTATAAAATAGCTACACCGAAATTACAAAAGTTAAAATTTTTCTTGGCACTTGTTCTAAAAAATTTGAAAAATGGAAACAGAAAAAAAACAATATCTTGAGAAGTTAGTGACACTAATTATTGTGTTTTTTTTATATATTCTATATTATTCTTTGACATCGATTTAAAATGTTTAAAACAATAAAATATGTTGATTGTCAGCTGTTTCCTTGGCTTTTTTTTTTTTTTCATTTTCCTTCGCAGAATGGAATAAATCCAATTTATTTAATTTTTTTTTTAATTTGGTGTTTGGAAAAGCTAAACAATATTTTACAAACCTATTTCTGATGTAGTTTCAAAAATTCTGATACAATAATAATTATCTTAAAAGAACAATAACCTGAATTATACATATTTTTAGATTTATCACCATATATATTGCATCTCCACTCTGAGGATCAAATGCTCGATTTTAGTTAAGTTTAAAAAAAAATTATAGATCCTTTCATTTTCTGTAAACCCCATAATATATATGTCAATATTTTCATAATAGAGTTTAGAATTGTTTGATAAAAAAACAAAAAAATTATTTTATTTTTTTGAGCCTAGAGATTCCCTTAAATGGAAACCCCAAACCTTGAAAACTTAACACTATCGCGTTCTCTACATCGTGCATGCCGTCATTAAAGAGAACATAACACCCAACTGGGGGCTCTTCGTGAGAGTAATCTACCTGACCTTCCTATACCGTGCTCCTTCGTATTTCGTCTTAGTACGAAGTCCTTCTAATGAACTGAGTCGATCGATGTTCTAGTTGTGACAGGAACACAAAGATTTTCCAAGATATGTTCTCGCCTTTCTACAAGGTGTATTTTTAGCTTTGAAGTGAAAGTTAAATTTGGTGCGAATAGATCAATCAGGATTCGATTGTCTAAAATCTGTATAACTTCTGTATTCCTTCAACTTTCTAAAGTAGAGTATGATAATCAGTGAAAATAGTTTTCAATATCTCAATTAATTTAAACTTTTTAACTCCCTCTGGAGAAATGTTGGTCCAAGTGTGGACTCTGCATCGCTCTACATGTGAATTCTAATTTTCGTATACTTTAAATCATTTCTTTTTAACTATAATTTTTCCAATCTGAATTAATACACTAACTAATAATCACATACCAACTCATAAAATCAAACTGGATAAGAGATCATAGATATGTTAATCAAGCTCATATAGCCTAAAATACGATAATCATCTTCTTCTTTATCTTCCTATTGTGCCACTTCTAGCGTCGAGGAGTCTCCACCCAGCGCTGCCATTCCTCTCGGTCCCTGCTTAGCCGTTACATTTGTTGCTTGAGGAATTTGACTTTTCTACCTCCAATCCTCTTTAGGTATTCTTGATATGAAGCTCTGGGGCGACGCCCTCCTGGTCTCCTCCCAGTGGGCCGAACCTCTAATAGGATTCAAGTCCTCTTTCATGCGGCAGACACGACCAAACCATTTGTGCTGTCGGCTCTCTAAAGTGGTTACTATCAGCTGGTCCCTCCTACTTTTCCCAACAGATTTACCTCATTTCTGCTGCCATTATGCGTCTGTGCAACATGCATCTGTGCTTTCTCCACCGTAAGTGAGATTAGGCAGATAGATAGCCTTATACACGTCCATCTTGGTCTTCGTATCTACTTCCCGGTGACCTATGATTCTGTTAGTAATCGGGTAGTAAACCTGATTTGTCTTGGATATTCTATTCGAGGTCTCAGCGTCTATCCTGCCAGAGCTACTAATTACTGTTCCTAAGTAAGATATTCTTTCACTACCTCGAGCACCTCCCAGTCACAGACCAGTTGGACGTCTTCCTGTTCTTCTCTCACCATAACCACCACTTTACTCTTACTGTAGTTTTTACTTAGCTCTGTTCGAGGACGGTTCTCGTATTCCATTTTCCAATTGCGATCCAGACAGTTTGGCGCACGCAGATTTTATGAATTCCATCCAGAAGATTTACAAACAGGAGGGGACTTAAACTATCTCCTTGTCTAATTCATATTGCAATTAGAAATTTTTCCAATTCTATTCCGTTTATCCTTACCACTCCAGTGGTTTCTTGGCAGGCTGACTTTACCGCGTCTTTCAAATCTCTAGGTGCACCCTTGGCTACTAGTGCATTCCAGATTGTTTTTCTTGGGATTGAGTCAAACACTGTCTTTAGATCAAGAAATGCCAGATATAGGTATTGTTCCTGTCCCAAGCTTTTTCAGCGATGTTCCTAAGAATGAAGATGTGATCCTGCATCTGTCAGCCTGGACGGAAACCACTCTGTTTATCCTCTAATTGCCCTTCTACATTCCGCCGGAGTTTTCTTTCGAAAATAGAGGTGCAGAACTGATGGGTCTGTTATTTTTATAATCCGTTGTGTTGCCTTTTTTATAAATCGAGAGGATTATGCCATCTTTCCAGGCTTTGGTAATTCTCTTTCAGTCGTATACTACTGATTTACACCATCCAACAGATACCGACTCTTCATCTCCGTTTATTTCATAAATTACACAAACCAGCGGACTTGTAAAATATTTGGTTACAGTTAGCCTGCCTATCCATAATAGGAGGAGACTAAAAAGGAGCTGGAAGAGAGATCTCCTTTCGTTTTGTAATGTGGCAAGCCATAACAATTTTATATGATTTCCAATATTTTTCTGTGACAAGTTCGAATGAAGATTTAAATAAAAAACAAAATAAGTTTATTTCTATGGTTTATCTCAAAATAACTATCCCTCCGTATCCTTGTTATAATATCTTCTATAAAAAATAATTATAAATTTTATATTTATACAAATGCCTTATTTAGAATTTATACAATAGCTTAGTAGACTCTTCATTGCAGATTCTGATTCGATTGCAATATACGATTGCATGACAATGTTTCCTTAGCTTGCCCCAAACAATCCCCAATTATATTTCAAGGCCCTTCACTCCTTAAAGGGACTAACAAGCCCCTGGGTAAGGGCACACGACACGTAGCCCTCATGAACTCGAAGTAATAATTGGAATAACAGGAATCGTTTGAATTTAAAACGCAATTCGTGAATATGAAATAAATGATTGTGTGTTAATTATATATAATATTCAACGATTGGTCCAAATATCAAATTGATCAAGAAGTAATGAACGCGAAGGAATTTATTTTTAAAACTGTATTTTATATTTGTATTAGACGCTTGAATAGAATCGAAAGGGGATTGACTATATTTCTTGGGAGTGAAACCTGAATTTTCGCTTGTTTTTTTAATTTTATTTTTCATTTTATTGATCGAATTGTTCGTTATTTGTTACCTGTTAGTTTTTATTTCATTTTTCTTTAAATCTGCTACTTTTTTTTTCTAGAAAAAAACTGCTTTTTTAACTAATTTTTAAACATTAATCGATCAGAACTTACTCTCGTATATGCTTGACAATCAATTCTCCCTTAAATTACCAACAAATAAATTATTTATTTAGATGTTTTAATCATTCGTTCATTATGCCGATCGTTTTAACTTTTTTTTTATTATAAAAGCACTACTATATTTTTTAATAAAGGGTGGAGAGTTTTATCTAAAATTAAAATAAATTTTAATCTTTTTTAACTAGGATCCGTCTTTAAATTGTGACCTCTGAAATTGTAGTACCACAATCTGCTAGCATATATATTATTCTTGTGTTTTGACAAAAAAATTTTTTTTATTTCATTTATACTTTATAGTGAATGCAAAAATATTTACAATCAGGAAATGTGCTGCAGGAACAAAAAAGTAGGATAACACCTTCTTTCTGCCTTAATTGGAGTGGGCAAGAACGTTAAACCCCCGCCTCCCCCTACAAAATAAATAAATAAAGAAAAAAACAGTGGGAATGCCAAGATAAATTATTCTTAAAATTAATCATTAAATAAATATTAAATGATCCTACTGAGAATCGAACTCACATCTTTTCGTAACTAGCACTCTGGCACGCTCGTCCCAACCTGCGATTTATATTATCCATTACGACTTAGGTTTCGCTTGTTAGTTTAAGGTACTTTTGTTTGGCATATCTGTAGATTTTTTTTCTAATTCCAAATAAATATGTATAAGTCTTGAGATTTTCAGTTAGTGGTAATTTCGATCGGCAATTCAAAGTTGAGTCTCATCATTGTTTGTCCAGAGAGAGAGGGAGAATACGGAAGAAAGGGAGTAGATAAGAGGCAATTTAAATTAGTTTGATCAAAATCGAGAATCGACTGTATTTTCGTTTAGGTTATATTAATGAACCATATATGACATTTTGTTAACGTAGAATCATTTTCTTCCATGTGTGGTATTAGGACAGAAAATATTTACGACAACTTAGGTGTCATTTTCAAACGCTCATATCTCCACTTTTATGAATACTAGAAAGGAAAAATTGATGTTATTTAACAGAGGAAACATTCCATTAGTGATTGCAAAAATAATTTTTGTATTTGCACATAAAGCGGAAGTACAGTAAGCTAGTAAGACTGGCCAATTTTGAGTGTTGAGTTGATGACGTCACCATCAATAAAATTTGCAAGCTAAGACTGGATCTTCATTAACGAGATTCCTATTTCATAATTATATATTATTCTTTACCATTCTCATTACTTGCACTCTAAGTAAATCTGCGCCTTTAAAACCCCGAGGGTGTGTGGTAGACCACAGCCTCTGTCCGATTTAAAAAAATAAAATAAATATAAATCGCACCAAACAATTGTTAAAAGAATTAAATTTTAGCTAGCTCCCATTCATAAGTGGCTCCATCTGTTTTGATAAAAATGAAATACCCGACACGATCGTAACAATGATTTACTGCAGATTGCGCTGGCGAAAGTAATATCCCCCAGTGAAGTCCAACAAAGAGGGCTTTTATGACTTGTCTAATTTATTTTTCGCCCGAAGCTTTGAAGAACCATAAAACCACAAGATTTTATCGAACTCCACTTAATCTAGATTTATAATGTTAATAATTCTGGAACTGTGAAACTGTGTACAAAAAAAAAAAAAAAAAAATTATAGAATACTAATACGCCCACAAAAAAAATGACAGACCGTTGGTGAACTCACGATATATTTAATGATGATATTGTCTTCTTCTAATATATCTATATATTTGTAAATATACCGGAGAGTAAAGAAAAAAAACACGTTATTTTTAACTTTGTGCCGCGGGAACTCTCAACAACCTACAATCTCTCAACAACCTAAAATGAATAAAACAACAGTAAATCAAAAAATCTGAAATATAAACTAAAATTTAATACCACGTCTTGGCGCTGTGAAAAATATAGGAAAAACGAAGTTGAACTAATTTAGAACTAGGGTGAACATGACGAGGTTTAAGAGCCTCATGTATTCATAAATAGTTGAAATAAAATATGTAACATTTTTTAAAATGTGGATAAAATTATATATCGTCGGCAAAAGTTTGAAATCATGCAAGGTTTGATTTGGAGTTATCTTATTTTTGCATAAATTTTATGCACAATAATTAATTGTTAATTTTTACTGCTGTATAACTTGCTAGTACAAAATATTTTGAAAAGCACACTTCAGTATGATTGAAGTTTAATTTTTTGAACGTTTTTTTTTTCTCTCTTTGAAAAGTTGGGATTTGGCAGAATATCGAACTCGACATGCTTATTTAAAAGAAAGAGCTGCCTAACGAAATTGAATGGATATCTTGAAAGTCTTAAGCCTACTGTAAATGTTCTTTATGTAATGGTAAAAAAAAAAATATATACTAAAAACATGGAGATAATATGTTAATGAGTTGTACCTGCTCATTAAAATTCTTTTGTACATATCGACGTCGTTTTTGGAAAAAGGCATAAGCGCCATTTAGCAAACATTACAGGAAACACATGAAACGATTTTTCCCAAATAACAATTTATTTAATTTTTTTTTAATTTTATTCTTTATTGTATAGAGTAGAATTTTATTAACCTGGCAACACCTTTATAATTACAATATATTTTAATGGATTCTAGCACTGGTAAAGGCCAGAGTGACGACTGAGAGTCGTTAGTATTTGGTGCTTACTTCATTAATATTAGATTTTTAGACCATTTCCAATTTTTTTTTCGGTATATCCTGTGCGGGAATCGATAGAGATGGTGTTTACGTTCCAAAATCAATTGAAACCTAAATTTCGAATTATTGGGGCTTAAGCCTTTTTCAAAAAACGACGTCGATATGTTATATATATATATATATATATATATATATATATATATATATATATTTATATATATGTGTGTGTGTGTACTCAGCTTTGCCACCAGTAGCCTATACTGTAAAAAGGGTCTTTCAATAAGAGCAAAAGTAAGACACTACAATACGGTTGTCAAACCGGTTATTCTGTATGGAATGGAGACAGCTTCTCTTCCTAGCTTAAAGAAACTTTTGGGAATAGAGAGGAAGATCTTGAGGAAAATTTATGGGCCAATAAAATTACCGGAAGGATATAGGCTAAGGCCTAGGCAGAGAATTATACAGAGAAATGGATGACCTGGAAACGGAAATTAGGTTAAGGAGGCTGCGTTTCTACAGTTATATGGTCAGGATGAACCCGAACAAAATAAATAGGGAGATCTTTGGGAAAATGTGGAGATATAAAGGGGCTGAGGGGGTACATCAAGCAGATAAAGGAAGAAACGGAGAAATTGGGGATCTCAAGTCAAGACTGGTTCGGAAGGGATGAGTATAGGTAAAAATTAATGAAAATGAAGGTCCTTGTGGGTGTCAAAGAGGTGAGAAAGGGGAGAATATGGAGCGAGGACGAAAGAAGAATACAGTCGGAAAGAATGAAGAAGAGGTGGAAGAGAGGAGGAGGGGGGAGTGTGTGGGGAGAGTTAGGATGAAATGATATTCGCGTGGTCTGTAAGGCCGTTTCGAGTAAAAAAAAAATATATATATATACACACACACACACACATATATATATATATATATATATATATATATATATATATATATATATATATATATATATATATGTGTGTATATATATATATTTATATATATATATATATATATATATATATATATATATATATATATATCTACAAATATATATGACCAAATGTTAGTGACTTCTACTATGTCACCAAGCTTACTGAGATATATATACCCCACATTACATTACACAGTTACAGAACTATACACAGTAATGATTACAAACTAAAACAACTACTGACAGAACATGTTTACACAAAACTATATCTCAAACGATTCAACATTGTACAAACGAACTTATGTGAAGAAGACGGACAAATTCTAAATTTCAGACATATACTTCATGACTGTAAATTATTTAAAAGGCAAAGATTTCATTTGATCAAAAGTATAATTCTCAAAAATGGACAATGCTCTGAAACCGAACAACATTTGCTTTCTAAATTCAATACAGACTTGCTTAAATTTATTAAAAATATAGTTCAAAGATGGGCAGCGTAGGTAATTTCTTGTTGGCTTTATTTTGTAGTTTATTTATTTGTTTGATTCAGTTTTGTTTTCGTTATACATATATTTATTACTTAATTTTCTTCAGTTTAATACTCAAACTTAAATAAATATCTACTTCAAATTATTATCATTCGTGTTGTATACCTTTAAGATATGGAGCATTATCTCTTATAAACGGACCTTAAGCGGGATTACCTTATATATATATATATATATATATATATATATATATATATATATATATATATATATATATATATATGTCTGATAGTGGTATAGTAGCCAAATATGATGAGGGATATATTATGAAGGTATCGTTTTAAATTCGAGTTATTAATCATCATTTCTTTTAATTTCATTATGCGCCTTTTTTTAATAATTTGAATATCTATATGGCTTTCTCTACTAGATGTTAATTTTAATTCAAATTTTTTTTATTTAAAGCAGGTTAAAAAAATGTGTATTTTCGAATAGTTTTGAACTCGCGAATCCATTTTTATAGAACAAACATTCAAGTTTAAATTAGATTTTTCTAAATATACCTCGGGATGTCAATACATTTCCTAAAAATAAAAATATCTCTATTAAAGATAATAGCAAATTGTCGAACCCAAATTGATCGGTTCGTTTGGGTCTGGCTGGCCTTCAAAGGTTATTTTAATAAACTATTTTTGGCCAAATTCCTGGGCCACCTCTATTCCAAATATTTAGTCTTTCTTCATTAATATATGTATGTATTGGAAGCGAATAGGTCCAAAGGTACTGCCTACTCTTAGGCCCAAGTTCAAGTCCGGCTGGCTTACGAAATTCATCTGCTCTTTAAGTGGCCGCTTACGATCACTCTGAACAATGGAGTGGAGCGACTGGAGTACTTGGAGTAATGGCGATTTCAAGGGCCCCACTGACAACCATCCCACTCTATTGTTCTATTTTTACCGTTCCATTTCACGTGTTCACGTTTTTTTTTTTTTTTTTTCAAAACTCATAAATATCACAATCCCAGGCTTCAATAAGAAACACTATCTCTGATTACTATATTAACAGCCACAAGGGTGAAATTAACAACTTTGTTATCCACAAATTGATAATGTTGGTTACAACTTTTTTTATTTTAATGAAATTGAAAAAGTTGAAAAAACTTTTTTTTTATAATATTTAGAATCTAAAAATATTCCAATGTGGAGATTAATATAACTCTTGAGAATTAACGGTTATAAATAGTTTCCCTACTCTAGCGAGAACATTAAATAAATTTATCTTTATTCAAAAATAAAAATAAAAGATATTGGAAATTTTAAGAATAATGTAAATCCGCTAAAAATGCTTAATTCATATTAATTTTTATTTTTTCAACCTAATTAATATTTAAAAAATAAACGAATTGTAAGTTAATCATTTGAATATTTTTGTCACATATTTTATAGAATCTATATCGTAAATTTTAGCTATACTGTATTTACTGACAAATAATAATAATTATTATAATTATAGCACAGCCTAAAAGCTTTGTAGTTCATCGTTCCACTCCGCCAGTTTTCCATACTCAGTTTTCCCTACGGTCGATTGGTTTGATTGGATTTAGGCATCCATCAGGAATTCAGGACCGATTGAATTCCAGCTGCTCTGCAAAACTCAAAAAAATCAACAAAGAATTTTACATCCACGGTCCTTCCACGTTTCATTTGGCGTGGAACGGTTAGAGTGTAGTTACCCTTTTAAATTGGTAGATCCAGCCTCAGTAAAATGTATACGTGTAAAGGTGTAAGGGATAAAGGTGATATTTTAGGATGATCTTTTTTTTTTCTTATTCTCCGTGTATTTCAAGTTTATTTCACTTACAATATGAACAATAATGATGCACAATATAAAATATATACAATAATTCCTTTCATTACCCGGTGGTATTCCAAGGTTCAGGATGATCGTGACATCATCACATAATTTTATAAACGTTTTTGTATTTAATTAATCTGAGAATCTTACTATAACTAATTAATGTTGCCATTAATTTATCATTAATAAAATTCCATAAACTGAAAAATATGTTTGAGTGTACCTTCATATATTTGAGCATTTATAAATGGAAATCCCCGGTAAACTGTTCTTGGAAGACGTTATGTTAAAAGTTTTAAAAAGTTTGTAAAGATTAAAAAGTCTTCAAAACTGTATTTAAACTTCTTAAAGGTCTTAGGAAAGAACTCTTAAAAGTATTTAGTGTTTCTTTTAAATGACTTTGGTGAAAAGGAATAATAAGGCCTTCACGATTCGTGTGCTCAAGGCGTTTTTTTTTCTCTATTTCTTCTTTCCAGATTCGTTCATCTTTATTGTCATCTCTGTAGATTTTATTAAAATATAATAATAACAAAATGAAATACTGAGAATCTTTAATGGCATCTTGAATGTTATTCAATCCCTGTAGTGCATCTTGTTGTCATGCCAGTTAAGCCCTAAATTCATTCAGTTCTGTCAATTAAGGGTACCGCTAGTAAATTGACTATCAGTGAATGGAAAGAATTCATTAGTTATAAAGCACATCAAAGGGGAAACAGTACAATATACTTCTAGCTGGATGCCATAGCCATTGCCAAACAAAATAACAATTTACTGCTCAAGCACTTTGAACACTATAAAAAAAAAAATTAAAAAAAAAAAAAAATAATTTTATCATTTCTTCCGATTACATGTGGAGCTCCTTGGAGTTAGTTATTGTCGGGCCTAAGTAGTTCTGTGAAGAGCAAACCTCGTGAACTAATTTAGGGATTTTTATTCTATTTATCATCCAACACAAAGCTATGGAATACGAATGTGACTTAGCATAAACCTCTTTCGCCTCAGTTTACAATGTCTTTCTCAAAAAATTCTAAATGCCGAAAAATCTCTAGGATTCTGCAAGATTGAAGCTGGAGATATCAAAGACAAATTCAGAACCGATTATAAAATTAGTTGACATCCGCATGATGGTATAGAAGGATCAATCTAATTAGGGATTGATAAATTATTTGCCACTTCTTTAAGTTTGTTTTATTGACAACTAGTTTCGATTGCTATACATTCATCCTCAGTTCTAAAAAAACACAAAAATTCAAAAATAAGCAATTCAAAATATATTTGGTATTATTATACTTATTAAATTATATAAATCAATATTATAAAACATTTATGAATTTAATTAAGACAAGAAATCAAATACGTGTTGGTACTCACCAAGGTTTAAATGGATTATCTCAAACAGATAGGTTTGTACTGGTTTCTTCTCGCATTGTACTGGCAATGCACGAGAGATAGACAGGATGTTTTTAGGTAAACGGTTTAAGGTTCATGGTTTTCCCAGTAAGGCCGGTGAGTAATTGTTTTTTCTGTTATAGATGGGAATAAATTTAAGATTGGATTATTGGAGATATTTTGCTTAAATGACCAAATAAATATCTCCAATAGTCCAATCTTAAATTTATTGCCATCTATAACAGAAAAAACAATTACTCACCGGCCTTACTGGGAAAACCCTGATTCTTAAACCGTTTACCTAAAAGCATCCTGTCTATCTCTCGTTCATTGCCAGTATAATGCGAGAAGAAACCAGTACAAACTTTTCCTGTTAAAAATTTCATTATGAGATAAATTCAAATTTATTGAAAAACTCCTAATCGTGCTGCCGCAAACAAAAATAAGATGTCTATGCTAGGCATAGTACTTTTGTTCGTGTGTTATATCCAGATGAATGGATGCTCAAATAATATCTCAAATAAACTAACGCATCTATACCGAAATATGACTTTTTCGACTCGTTTTGATAAGAAATTAAAATCAGTATGTGCTTAAACAATGAGACTCAATAGCCTGTTAGGTTCAATGTACTTTCATCTTTAGCTGAAATTACTGATTTATAAATGCATAATTAGGCCATCACTTATGTTCAATTATACTTATGTTCAAGAATTTAGCAAAAACAACATGTAAAGGCTTGGGATCGTTTCAGAACGGTATACTTCGAAAAATTGTAAAAGGAACTCAGCTACCCAACGAAGGCAAAATCAATTAAGTTAAATAGATTAATTTATTAATTATTTTTAGTTGTGTAAGCCGTATCCAAATAGAGTGTGAACCCTATCGCCTGGTGAGTGTAAATAACTCATGAATGCTGAAAAATCGATACTTAAGAACAGAAAGTCCGTTGTAGCACCGTTACAGAAGGAAAATTAAATGGGCATAAAGAGCATAACAAATGAAGAGATGAAGGGGGTACAAAAAAAAAAATGCTTTTGTGATATTTTTTATAGCTGAGAATGTTGAGTCTGAAAAAATTACTTTTTTATGCAATTCTTTTTAACTCACTTATTTATCTGGAATGCTTGAAATATGCATGAAATAAAGCTCTTTTTTTTTCGAATTTGAAATACTTGAATGACGTCAGTATTTATACCATTTATTTCTTTTACATCTGCTAGGTAAATTTTAGAGTTTACGTACAAAAGTAAAAATCTTTGACTGAAGGTATTTATTTCTTCTCAAAATGTATATTCCTGAAATATATGAATAAGAATTGTATTCGCAACAAGGTCCATAAGAAAATAATATTTAAAAAAAATAAAAAACAACTGTAATATTCTTAAGTTTCGCCAAATTTAAATGAATATAATAGCGAATGATTTTTGACTGATATAATACGCCAAAGCTAATATTTTGTAAGCAGTTATTCTGAAGTAGCCAATTTTTTATTTTTTAAAAATATTAGAGTTCGGAATAAAGAATAGTCTCGGCGCGATAGAGCCAATATATTCATTTTTTGAAATAAATTGTCACGGGATTTTATCAACTTGATAATTAGGAGAAAAAGAGTAGAAACAAATTGTACATATCTTAGATAAAATCTGTATGTAGAAACATGGTTAAAAAAAATTCATAAAAGTCCGAAAAATGTTTTTTCATATTTAATATGTGGAATATCACTTCCCCTACGCTACCTCACCTTTAGTGGCCGTTGGGAGAAACAGCCCTATGTTCAAAAGCGTTTTTAGCTATTTAATAGAACATCACATATGTTTCACGTTACTAGGGCTGTAGCGAAACTCCTCGGGAACAAACATCGCTTTGAAAAATGGTTCTAGGATCATTTTCGCCCTTGTTCAAATCTTTTTTCGTGATCACCTGTTTTTACATTTTCTCAATTTCTGGTAAAAGTTATTAGTTTTTTTTTCATACAATTTTATTACAGAAGTGCACTAACAAAAGCCACAATTTCAGCCCTAAAAATAATTCCTGCGATAATTAAAACCTCTGTGATAAAATGACCAAAAATGTTCATATTTCGTGGTTTTTAATTTGTTTGCGAAAAGTAGCTGATCGGCTTTACTTGCTTAAAACTCACCTTTTTTCCCGTATTTTAAACGCTGTTAACTACTATTTTTTTTTTTTTTTAACAAATTTTTTCTCATTTTAACTGCGAAAAGAACATTTTTCGGTACCTTATGATTTTTTTTTTTAGCATGTTGCTACATACCGATTTTATCTAAAACATTTACAATTTGTTTCTACTATATTTCTCCTAATTATCACGTTGATAAAGTCCCGTGGTCATTTATTTCAAAAAATACAATTACCCGAATTGTACTATAACCAGAAAAAATCGGAGTGCAGGCGTCGATATAGACCTAACCAGCCAAGCTCAGAAGTGGCCACTTCGTGCAGCGTGCTTCACGGCTTGCCGGGTTTTATTAATTAAAGGAAAACTTCACGGTGAAGTACCATCCAGGACTTCGTCCTCTCGCTAAACCTGTATTATATGTCCACGGATTCTCCTTTTAAAGCTACATAGCTTTCAGTAAATATAGAAGACGAAAATCGAGAATTTATATACTCACATATAAATATATATGCGTGTGTGTTTTGTCTTTACTTATATTCATAGCATATAAAATATAAAATAACATATAAAATAATGGCAACTAATGAATGTGATTGCGTAAAATAAGAATATAGGATCAAAATAAATAAAAAAACATATGAAGCATGAGGGAGCAAGCACACACACTTACATTTTGGTCCGTTCACACTTGATAGTACTGCCGCACAGTCAGATTTGACGTGATAGCTACTGCCACATGTATACGCCTGGATAGTGAACCTAATTTACTTATCAACTCTATGTTTCGATTTTTTCTGAACTTGAAATTGATTTTATCCCATATTTTTGACGTTTTTAATTTTTTCAAGGAGGAATTAAAACTATACAATTTAGTTTTCATGGTGACCTACAAATTGCTGGTTTCAATCAGCTGCTCTATAACCGCTGTTTCTCCAACTGTCACAAGGTTTAGAGATGGCATTGCCGTACTGCCTCACTATCTCACTGTCGCGACAGTACCTTTACGACAGAAAACTGTCATCGTATATACGAGGCTTCATTAGGTCCATAAGTTTTGGCCATCCCTCTTTTTTTACCAATTAATATAGTTAATAATATATAAATAGTTAATATTATTGCTCCTTTGCAAGAAGAGTGCCATAATTTGAAATTGCCAGTTTCTGGAAGAAAATTTTAAAGTTTTCAAGGTCTCATTGTAAAGGTAGAAGAAGATTTTAAGACTTTATTTTTAAAGTATCTTATGTCAAGAAGTAGAAATTTAAGGATTTAAGTTATAAGATAAAAACTTTTGGGATTGTAAGAAATTATTTTTAAGTTAAGACATTTCTATGACAAGCGCTCTCTGTCGATCCGGTTTGAAGTTAAAGATATGAAACGGTAAAGTACATCATAAGTACACTTAATTTGAAAACTTATTTGATAATTTGAAAATGCGATGTATTGTGTTAGGACTCTCTTCTTGCAAAGGATATGCCAGTTCACCACGCACAAACTTGACTTAAAAGAGGCTTAACCGATGATATGACCAATTTTATGCAATACTGAATGGAATATCTCATCTTTCCATTTACAACAAACTGCTAATTTACAAAATCTATTTTTGGGTTCGAACTATGTGAAACTGCTAAGCATTCGCAAATCAAACGTATCCAATCCTTTCGTTCCAAAGTACTTTATAATAGTCAATACCCCATATTATGGATCAACCAATAACCTACATCATTATCTCAAAATTCCATGTGTTTTAGATTTTATTCTATCAAAATTCTCATCAGAATCTGTAGCTTTTGTCAACTCGTCCAAGATGTTTTTACGAATTTTGACTGTCACATATGTCTTTTCCGCCAATTATTAAAAATTCTTCCTTAGGTTTCACGCGAATCTTGACTGTCGAAAACACTGCTCAGCAGTTGTTTGCAGTTACTTACACGGCGTCACCGTAGAATCTTCTATTCTCGATCTTGATAGTCTAATTAAGTGGAAGTATTCGAAACTAATTTTTTTTTTGTTTTAGCGTAGTATAGCTCATAGGTTAGTTTGAATTTCTATAAAATATTTTAAGGATTGGTCTTAGTAAAGTTAAGAAAAACAGAAAAATCCTGATTTTCCCGTCATTCTCCGTCTATTCTTGTTCCACAGATGGACGGGGAATGACGCAAAGAACTGATGGTGGAGACAATAATAATTATTATGATGGGACTTTCGAGTATCGACGCTGCGTCATCAAAATGCAAGTTATCAGGATAAAAAGGAGAATATTTTTTTTTTAAGTTGAACTGGTTAGATTAAGTTATTAGTTTGTTTTTTTTCTCAGACGGGTTGGAGTTAATTTTGTAAAAGCTCACATTCAAAATGTTCGCTTAGTGTGAGAATGGCCGAGGTTTAGATCTATGTTTAACATAATACTTAATGATTATTCTATAATATTAAGTTGAAATGTTCTAGTGCTTTGTAAGGAATTTAAATGTTTGACTTTCATTACATCGTTACTAGCCATTGGGTCAGTATGGGATATGTAAAACACCATCATAAAAGTCTTTAGCAGTTCTCTAATTGGTTCTATGTTAGTACTGCTGTAACCATCGCCTATTTTTCTTTAGATAAACTTCAGTTCAGTCAGTTGGAATAGAGCCAAATTGCCTGTATCTAATACTTTAAGCCTTCTGGCTTTCCACGATCTGGTCCAACTAAGCTTTTAGACCGAAAGGGATATAAAATAGAAGTAAACTTTTTTGTAAAAACTGTTCTAAACTGACTGCAAGTGGCAAAGGAGAAAATAAGAAAATTTATGTATACCAGTTTCTGATTTCGTTCTTGACCTATGCGTCCTACCAAGCAAGAGTATTTATATAGTGAGTTAGAACGATAACTTACAATAGGTAGAATGCTAGGGCTGTTGATAGGGTATCTGAAAAGAAGCAATGATTTCCTGGTGGTAGAAAGTTGTTATGGGCCACATTAACTTATTTGTTGATGTATTGATGTTTTATAAATAATCTAAATCAGCTTGAAAAATAAATTTAGTTAAAATTAATAATACGGAATTATAATTACTACTTTAGGAATATTGGTGAATTTTTTATTCAATAATCATACATTATACTTCTCCTACTTTAAGGGGAGGTTCAATCCCTACGCTACATGTAAACATAAGGAATATTTTCTCAAAATCCGTTTGGTCGATCACTTTAAACAATTTTTGGATTAATATTGACTCTCGGTACATATCCTGATTTTTTTTTTTTTTTAAAAACGTATACCTAAAGGATCTGTAGTAAAAACTTTTTTTACTAAGGTGTCTTTTAAGTTTTAAATATTTTTTTTTTAAATTTGTAAATATTATAATTTATAAATTCAGCATGCGTGCTAATGCAGTACTAATTTCACTGCATCACTGTGTGAAATATTCAACAAATTCAGACGATTATTTTCTGAGAAAATGTTCCTTATTTGCTAAAAAATATAAACTTTCGGACAAAACGAACAAAAAACTATTAAAAAATCTGGTGCGGTGCGCGCATCACACAACTTTCCCTTACCGTCCTAGAATAATTATCTTTTTAATATAATTTTAAAGAGTTCAGATAAACAATACTTAAAATAAACTCAGCAGCATCCACTTCTTCACATATTCTCCCAATTAAGTACAATAAAAGAGTTTTTTAAACAATTTTAGTACAACAATTCTGTACACTACCTTTATATTTTAAGTTTGTTAAGTTGAAAATATATTTTAAAAGTTTCGGTTTAGTTTCCATGGGTACATTTTCTTTTCATTAAATTAATATAAAAGTAGAAATTATTAAGTTAATTGCCATTTTTGTATTCTTAAATTACATTATTACAGATGGTATTGTTGACAACAGATTGGCGGATTGGTAAGAGGAGATTCGGTCACATCCGTCTCCTTTCGCATGCGCTCGGTTATCCGTCTACGGTCTTGTACTCATAAAATACGCTGCATCTTTGCTAATACTGGCCCGATATTGATGATTCTTTTATTGTTTTTTAGATAATTTAATTGCCTTTCATACAATTCTAAAAATAAGTTACCATAAAATGCATAATTATTAAGCCATGCGCAAATACAATATTCTTTTCATCATCACTTTTTCTCCTGCATTTCCTCGGTGATGTACTACAATGAAAAGTTAAAGGCCTTTATGAAAAATAATTTAGGCAAGTTTCATCAAAATCGTTAGAGCTGTTTTCGAGAAAATTGTAAAATCCATGATATAATAGCTATTTCCGGTTAGTCGATTTTAATGAAAAACTTACTGTAACATCACAGCCATATATCTACCTTAAATACGTAATTTCAGTATCGTACAATTTCTCGTTTTTGAGCTAGGCTGTTCAAATACACACAGACCATTTTGCGAGACTTGGTTATTTGGACTCAGGGACCTTAAAACGTGTATTTCCGCTGAAAATTCGAATTCGAAAATTTTCGCAATCGCAATACTTCCCCTTACCATATACTTCGTATATAGGTAAGGGAGTGTAAAAAAAAAAATCCCGTTTATAACTCTAGATTAGACATTTTTTTTAAAAATGTAGTATATTTTGACCAGAAAGACCTTTGAAAATTGGTTAAATATTATTCATTATAGCTTCTGGAACTTAGATTATGTAAAAATGTTCCTATTACACTTGTGTACACAATTATGTGGAAAATGTTAGTGTAGAATTACTTACAATATTTTTTTTAAAACGAAATACTCATATAAAGTACATATATTATATTTTAATCAAACCACAAAAAGTTCTACTTCCATGTAGAAATATAACTTGTTATATATAATTTTTGTTATTGAAATGAAATTGAAAAATTATCTTAATCTGGGAATTAGTCGCCTAAGAATTAATACTATGAACCTGTATAAGTTCTTATCGTCTAGGTGTTGAGTAATTTTTAGGCTAAATAATCAAATTTATGCATGCATTTTATATTTGACCGAAGGACTGATGCTTAATGAGGTGAAGAAATAATTGATGTTTGAAGGAAGATAAGGAAAAGACTTTACGGATAGAGATAGGGAAGGTAATTTCAGAAGGAGGAGGAACGAACAAGAGGGATTTGTCAGAGGAAGAAGTTCTATGTGATGGATTATAAATATTGATTAGTTGGGCTCAGGTGCTCAAGTTATATACAATAAAATATATAATATATAATAAAATATCTATGTCATTATATATTTTTTGCCTTCTTCCTCCCCTTAATAACTTGAACCCAACAAGCAAAAGTAGGTGAGTGCTGAAGGCTAGTAATCTTGTAGGACGAAGATAAGCCCAAAGTAAAAACCAAGGGCAAGAGACACAGTCTTAAAAGAAGGGCAGACCAAGTCGTCCTTTATTGTAAAAATGGCAATGAGGTTCCTTATTCCTAAATGTATTTATTTCTCACATGAGCTTTCTGCAATTTAAGATTATTTACCCTTTCTCTACAATCTCTCGCCTCTTATTTGGCTTGTGGTATTTCTTTATTTTTAAATTAATAAAGAGGGTACTTTGAAAAACATTTTGTTTTTAAAGACAACAAATCTTATAAAAAAAATTAAGTAAGAAATTATTAATTACATGCTAGTGTAGCAATAATATAGATATTTTTTAAATTAATTTTCGTCTTAAAAATTTTAATTTTTGTGGCGTTTCTTTTTTTTTCACCTAAAGACAAAATAGACCCTTTCCAATAAAGCAGAGTGTACGAACTGAATTGTAATGATAGTGCAGCAAAATACACTGGAAAAACTGGGATAACACTAAATCAGAGAATAAAGGGACATATACGTGCATATAATAATAAGACAGAGAATTCCAACTTTGAAATTGATTTAAATGAAAAAAAACATAAATTCATCAAATACTCAGGAGTTAAATTAATACATCACGCAGAAAACAGCCTCAAATAAAATATATATGAAGCACTTGAAATAATAAAATCCTTCAAATCCAATCCAGATTTTTGCTTAAATGTCCAAATAAATATCTCCAATAGTCTAATCTTAAATTTATTCCCACCCATAACAGAAAAACAATTACTCTTCGGAATTACTGGGAAAACCCCGATCCTTCCCCCTAAACCGTACCATTTACCCACAAACACCTCACCTTTCTTCCATTACAGTCATTTCCATTACTAGTTCAGTGCGAGAACAAACCAATACAAACTTTTCTGTTTGATATAATCTGCTTAAACCCTGGTGAGTGCCACATGTATTTGATCTCTTGTTCTAATTAAATTCATAATACATCAATGTTTTACAATACTAATTTATATTACATTTAATTTAATATCTATAATAAAACCAAATTATATTTTAAATTGCTTATTTTTGAATTTTTGTGTGTTTTTAGAAATGAAGATGAATGTATAACATTTGAAAGTAGTTTTCAAAAAAAAAAAAAATTATAGAAGTGGCAAATAATTTATCAATCCTTAATTTGATTGATCCTTCTATACTATCATACATACGTCAACTGATTAAATTAATAATTTTAAATTGTACTCGAATAGCAATAAAATAATAAAACATATTAAATTTTACGAAGTGTTTCAGTTTATCAGTATTTCTGAACGTTACGGTCTCCTATATAGGTCTTAAATTTTTATTATTTATTCAGCCAATATGTACTTACGTACCATTGTACAATTGTACCATAATTATTTATAAGAGGTCTGATGAATGAAAAATCGATTTTTTTTTTCTAGCTAATTTAACATTGCGCTGATTACTTCTCGATTACTTGTAAAAAGGCTCCAAAATCTCAATTTCTATATTCGGTTTGCAACTGGGTTTTAAATAATTTTAGATATCCTAAATGAAGAAGATTCGTTTCTCAGAATCTCTTGAAAGAAACAGGACAAATCAAATTAATTTAATAAAATCGCTTTTATAATTAATTAATTTCCCTGTGTCCTTTTACTGTGCATTGATGGTATTACATTCAATATATTTGATTTTTCTTCCCCTGACTCCTCAAGTTCTTAGACAGTATAATTGAATCTCCAGTGACACACTCGATGAGGAGATATAGATGGAATCGATACCCACTACCCGAAGAACCCTTTCATTATCCTTTGCAAAGGTTCCTTTTGATGCCCGCTATATCGGGAGTGGTCCCACGAGATGCAGGAGCCTATGTAAATGCCGGGCTCAATGGGGTCTGTACTAAATTGTGGGAAAAGCCCCTGCTTCCTGCGCCCCCTCCCCCCCACCCTAACGTTCACAAAGGGCTCCTCTCTTATTTCCATTTGAGTTAAGTAGACCTGAAAGGCTATGACCATCGCTGAGCCCTGTCCCAATTGAATTAAATGTTGAGTGCATCTCATTAGCTCATTGCGGTTGCAATCAATGACCCTCGGCGGTGTTAAGGTCGTCGCATTCTCCGTTAGCCATTTTTATCTCCTATGTCTTTTAAACTATTTTCTCTGCAATCAAATCATACAGCCCCATTGGTTTTTATTTGTTTTTCCTTAACTCCAATTTCAAAAGTTATGTAATATAATGTCCAAGATCAGTATCCTTTTACTGTATCATAAATACATCTTAAGATTTTTCAGATTAATTATTTTTTTTTATAATTACTACTACATACGGAAGTTTACATTACTAAACTAATTTTTTTTTTGTTTTTTTGTGAAGAAGCACACTTAAAATATCTTTATTATTTTTCTAACATTAACATTTTTTTTACCCACAAACAAACCAACTTTTCGAAATTCTCTTTAATCTTCTGGGTTTTCCTTTCTTTTTTTTCTTAATTATGCTATTTTTTTCTGATATATTGTATTAGACTTCTTTAAGGTCTATTTTTTTCCATAATACATTATTTCGTGTGTTGTGTCCACTTACAAAATTATTTTTAAACATTATTGCTCTAGAGAATGTCTGCTAAAATTAAGATCGATATCACACTCTATATATTAGAAGAAAAAAAATAGCATAATTAAGAAAAAAAAAGAAAGGAAATTTGTTGAATGATAATTTTATAAAAAATAAATATAATTATTTCATGAAGAATTATATATCACGTTAGAATGAAAATAGTCAATAAAAGGATCAAATTATCGGTATGATATTATATAAACCTCCCAATTCGTAAATTTGAATAATTCCTAAAATACAATGAAATAATAAATAAAACATGATCACGTTATCACATTTCATCACGTTATAAATAATTATTAGATATATTTCAAAATATTCTGGTAAATGAAAAAAAAAATGAAATATCGGTTGAACGTGCAATATCAAAATTTTGAAATATTTCTACACTACGATAATAATAAATGATCTGCTTATAAAGGCCTTGTTTCTTCAGGGTTTTATTTTATTTATTTATTTTTATTTTTTTTTTATTTTTTTTTTTATTTTTTTATTTATTTTTTTTTTTACAATTTTAATTATTCGGACGTCGTAGAGTCGGCAAAGGTGAATGAGATTTATAAACTCATCGCCGAATGGTTATATACATGAAAGTGTAATATATGTTATTTCCAATTATTAATAATTATACATAACTGTTACAGAAATATATTTAATCTTAAGAAAATTATAAGAATTTAAAGTAAGATAGAAAAACAAATACCTATTGTACTATTCATGCACTATTGAATAAGATAAATTACATAGAAAAAAAATTATAATTAATTAGTAAAAAAATAGTGCAATATATTTAATGTACCAAATACAATGTATCATGTAATACATGAAGAAACTTAAAATAGAATAAATAATACAGAATATAAGTTATAATAATAGTACCTAAGGACATAATAATATTACATATTAAATAAGACATTTGTTTAAAGTGGTATATAATCATTTGCTCTGAGTCATAATTTATTTCAAACTCATAGGACGCTGCAATGCCCAATTGGATTATGATAAGATTCGGTTTATAGTTTTTCATTCGTCGGGTTTCTTTCGAATACAGCTTTATAGTTCAAAATAAATTTAACAGTTAGGATTTTATACCATCATTCATTTTATAGTTTTAGGGAGAAGGAAAATATCTTCAGTTTAAAATTTATTATCCACTTCTTAATAGTTGTGAACCTCACCTCACTTCAAATCGACAGTTTCTAAATTTTAAGCGGAAGAACCCACTTAACTTATATCTTATTCTCCTGCTGCAGACTTGTTCATCGCACAAATATTACCAATATTAACACTTAAAATAAATAATAAAAATGTTTAATTAGAGTATAAACAAAATCGCGTTTGTAACCTTTATCACCGAACCATATGGTTTCTCCATTTAATTTTAATATAATTTTTGATGTAAGTTTATTATGACTTTCAAGTAAGGTACCACTTCCGGTGATTAAGCAGTGACCAAAAAGGGAGGTTCACGACTACATTTTAGAGCAATCCTAAATACAAAATTTCAACTTTTTACGGCTAACCGTTTTTGAGTTATGCGAAATACGAACGAACCTACGTACGAATGTACGTACGTACAAACGCCACGACGAAACTAGTCAAAATGGATTCAGGGATGGTCAAAATGGATATTTCCGTTGAAATCTGAAAACCGAAAATTTTCGCGATTACAATACTTCCTTTACTTCGTACAAGGAAGTAAAAACAGCTAAATAATACGAAACTGATAATAATGGTTGTACACAATGTGGCAAATATAATTCAATTTATCTCGTGGTTATTCAATTTATATCACGTGTTTCTTTACTTCTTAAGTCATTTTACGTTATTGATATTATTCTCATATATTACTCGTAATGTCTTAATATATCCATATAAATATTCCGTGTACTATTTAAAACATTTACATAGAATAAAAAAAAAAACCTTAATATTGGGACAAAGTCTCTTGAGAATAACAATTATGAACTGAACGTAATGATTATTTCTGGCCATAAAGCCTATAAATCAATAAAAAATCATAAGTACATACAAAATGAAAAATGGCGAAACATTTAATCATTATTAAAAATAAAGCAATGACGAAAGAAAATAATTTCATAGAATACGCAAAAAAAAAAAAAAAAAATAGATAAGAAAAACCAAACCATTGAAAACAATTTTTTTTTACATCTGTTATATAAAACTACTTTACAAGATATATTCCATAGTCGTATAGTAAAAAGTATATATATATATATATATATATATATATATATATATATATATATATATATATATATTCTGTCCTTTTTCTTATATATATTATATTGTAGTATTGTAGTATATATTCTTTTATATACTATATTGTAGTTCTGTAAAAATGAATTCGTAGATGGAAAAATAGAAAAACAAGTCTACATAAAAAATAAATAAATTCTTGTAAATTACAAAGCAAAAATAGAAAATGTATGAAAAGTGATATGAAATCTACGTTTATATTCATAAAAAAACGTGATTATTGCATGAATTATGATGCAATATGATTATGCATTATTGCAACGAGATTTTTATATCATAGTAAATACATGACTGGATTGTGACTAGATTCTGGCTTAATTGTAACTAGTCATTCTGAAGGAAAGGTCAGAAGCTCAAGATTATGTGCTAAGAGAGTGAATTGAGGACTTGAATTGGAGGAGATTGTGGACATAGGAAGGGCGCTGGTTGTTAATTACTTGGTAATGGAATGTGCTTAGGAAATTATTATTTCAATTACAATTATTACACACTAATATTATTATACAATTATAATACATAATATTATTATACAATTATTGAAAAGAGTGTTTAATTATCTCTATTTTGAATGTCACTCTTTAAAAAATAAAACTTTTTTTGTGTTCAATCATGAGTTCGATTCTGTCAAGAGTATGTTGACAATGAGCAAATGGTCTTACCGTTAAAGGGAATAAGGTTGGGAAAGGCATTATGTATAAATTATAAAATTCATAATGTTTACATAATTATAAAATGAATCCGTTTGAAAAAAAATAATAATAAAAAAAAAATAATTACCAGGAATTGCTTTTAGTATATGGGTATTTTTTCTAAGGCCATTTTTTTTACCTTAGATGCTATAGGACCTAGCTAGGGCAATAAACTTGGTATTTTGTAAATGTTTTATTTTTTTTCTCGTTTCCGTCATTTTCAATGAGTAATTTTTTTTAAATAAAACAAACCTATTAAAATCATAATAAATTCATAAAACATCAATATCGAGGTTTTATGAATTTATTATGATTTTAATAGGTTTGTTTTATTTAAAAAAAATTACTCATTGAAAATGACGGAAACGAGAAAAAAAATAAAACATTTACAAAATACCAAGTTTATTGCCCTAGCTAGGTCCTATAGCATCTAAGGTAAAAAAAATGGCCTTAGAAAAAATACCCATATACTAAAAGCAATTCCTGGTAATTATTTTTTTTATTATTTTTTTTTTTAAAGCATTGCTTAATATTCTTTTTAAAAAGGTTAATTATGTGAAAGTGGTTTGATTTAATTTCAACCAGCTATGTGCATAATCAGTATGTAATAAATAACATTAAATTTATACAATTGCATTTATCTTAATCACCAACATAATTCTCTATAGGATGTCCTCATGAAATTAAAAAACATAAAATAAATGTTGGCTATTTGTCCTTTTATTTTATTGCCTCGTTATTTGTAAATGGTCTGCCAAGCTCTTATACTAATATCACCTTAGCACGGACCCACTTCAGTCATTGGTCAGGATCAATAGTAGAACTTGGTGCATTATAGATGAATCCGCTTTGCGAAACGTTAGTTACCATTATATCTCGTTTAGGAAGATACGATCATTGCCTTATGAAAATAAAAATAATGTATAAATATGTACTTAAAATTATTAAATTAGCTTTATATGTATATTTATATAAAGTTCATCTTAAATTGGAATATCCTAATGACATTTTTCGTTCTTAATGTGTAACAAACACAGTTCTAATTACAAGATTTTTTTTTTAATTTCCTGAAATTCATCATTGTACATATACACACGCACACACACACACACACACATCTATATATATATATATATATATATATATATATATATATATTCGTTTTTTCGAAACCATGGTTGTTCCATATTAAGATCGAAAATTGTCATGAGGATATTCCAATTTAAAATGAACTTTTTTTTCTATTAATCCATTTTATCTAAACACATTGTTATTATCCAAGAGCCAACGCAGACCTGGATTGATGCCAAACCATTTCTACAAAGTTCTTTATTTAATGTCGGCCAATCTATTATATCTTTTTTCTTCTTGTTATTATGTTCGGTAGACTATTTGAGCACCAAGTTTTATTAAGTAAAGAAAAACAACAGAATTAAATTTCCTCAAAGCATATAAGTAATGAAGCGACAAAGCATTAGATTTAATAAATGTAAATTCAAACCGATATATATATATATATATATATATATATATATATATATATATATATATATATATATATATATATATATATATATATATATATAATTAACTCGTGCTTCCTCATAATCGGTGTAGTACATCAGCTTTTTGTTGATTTCAAAAAGCTAGTATGGATGTGCATGACCGAAACATTCAATAAAGTTAGAATCGGTAATTATTTTTCGGAGAAATTTGAAGTTCGCTAGGGTTTAAAACAAGGAGATTCCCTTTCACCTGTCTTATTTAATTTAGCACTAGAGTATGTCATTGGAAAGGTGATGCGTACCAAAAGGGGTTTAGATCTTGGCGATAAAATATCCGTGCTTGGGTTCGCGGATGATTTGGTATTATTAAGTGAGCACGCGGTAACTATAAAACTGAATACAATAACGTTGATGAAAGCTGGCAAAGAGGTTGGCCTCAAAATAAATACGGATAAGACGAAATATATGGTTAGCAATAGAAACAGGAGCGATTTTGATGATGTAGATATAGGAGAAAATAGGTTTGAACACGTTGAGAAATTTAAGTATTTGGGGTCTATGATTACTAGAAAAAAGGAAATTCAAGAGCAAATAAAGGCACTTAAAGATCGGAAATGCTTGTTATTTTTCAGTATCAACATTACTTAGGTCGAGCATTTTGTCCAGAAACTTAAAACTTAGAATATACAAAACTATTATCTTGTCTACTGTTCTGTACGGCTGTGAAACGTGGCCGCTAACCTTGAAGGACGAACAACGCCTTAAGGTCTTCAAGAATAAGGTATTGCGTAAAATATTTGGTCCGAAAAAGGATGAGTCAATTGGAGAATTTAGGAGGTTACACAACGCAGAATTGCGGGGCATGCACCCTGTTAGTATAATCGAAATGATATCATCGCGACGGTTGAAATGGGCTTGTGAAGTTGTTGGGCTCAGTAACGAACGAATTCCTAAAAAATTAATTAACCCTGAGCCGACTGGTTAACGTCCGAGGGGTAGACGGAAACGTAGGTGGGAGGATTGTATTAAGGGTGATCTAATGGATTTGGGATTGGTGGTATCGGCATCGAACCTTCGGGTTCGCTAAGCCTTTTATTATCATTATTCCTCATAATGGTAGGTTATTTCCCCAAATCATTTCATTTGCCTTAATTAATTTTTTATCTGCTTTTCTAAATAAGCTTACATTTTCAAAACTACTGAAGAAGTATCCTAAGAAATACGTTTATTTAGAATTATTCCTTTTTTTTATCTTCCTGTAGTTTTTATTAAAAATTTAATACATATATTTACGAGTTATTTTTTATAATAATTACATTCTCACTTCCTTGAAAAATATATGAATTGCATTTTTCTTTTTTTTTAATGAAAATGGGTCCACAAAATTTACATTTGATTCATTTCATAATTTTTGAAAAAAAATAAATACAAAAAAAAGACATTATAGGACCAAAAACATTAAAATTGCTGGTGGTGTAGATAGATAAAATTTAAGCTAATGTAAAGTTATATTTCGTACTAATATGTTTATATTTTATCAATGTACAAGAGCGAAAGCAAGTTAATTGATTTTTTTCTGATCTTTTGTTCATTTTTGCATTTTCAGTATAACTATTTCCAATTTTTTATGGTCAGCTTTTGACCTGTGACCTCCCTTTTTCCTGGGTATATTTTCTGGGTATCTTGGTCTGGAGCGTTGTCTCTGGTTAGTGTCTTATTGGACTGTGGTTGTACATCTCGCTGTACTTTTTTCTTTATATGGGATTATTCGTTTTCCTTTATTTTTGAGACTCTTTCTTTCTTGTTTGGAATTTTCCATTTATGTCCCAACTATATATTGTATTGTATATAACACAGAGAATGGTGAGAAAACAGAATATAACAACAGTCTTATAAAGATAAAAAAAGAAAAAAAAGAATACAATTTGACAGCTAATAAAAGTTCATTTCAAAATTAATTTAGAAAAAAAAAATATGATAAAAACATAAAATCTATTTAAAAAAAAGGAATAAGAGATTGTTTTACTTCTATTGCGGAATGAAAACGTTATTAAACCAAAATTAGGATTATATAGAAACTAGAAACGGGTCTTGAGAATAATTTTAATAGCTTTAGTGGAAATTAATGAAGTGGTATTTAATAAAACTAATTTTTCTTGATTTTCTATTTTTAAAATCTCAACGTTCCAAACAAAGATATTTATTATAAAACAATTTAGTTCTGTTGTTTTCCCCATATCTTAGGATCTCTCATTTTCTTTTCTCGTGGATTGTTGCATAACATATAAATTAAAGTCTGTATATTAATTAAAAAGTTTCACGGTATTTTAGTATAATAGTAGTAGAGACCGTAGAGATAAAGTTGAGTACAATATACTATATTTGCAATGCAAGTTTTTCCCAAAAATATAAAATGATTTTAATAAAAGAAACGAATCTTATAATTAAAAACATTACATTGATCTAGGAGATATAAAATAGAATAATTATACAGAAATATAGAAACAAAGTAAACAATAATTAAAGTTAGGTTAATATTTTAGTTTTTAGGTCATAGGAAATTAAAAATATGGATTAGTTCGAAGCTCATTTCAGTGTAGCAGAGCATGGCATTGATATATTAGTTGGGTGAAACTCCCAGTATTATTAGCATGTCTGAATAATTGGATTTCATAAATTTGACGAAGTAAAATTGTTAAAAAACAAGATTGTTTTTAAGCTATTAAATTATATAGTATTTTAATAATACAACTAAAATAGTTGCAATAATATTATAAATATATATTCTTAATTATTTATGTTGTATTACAGAGCAAGGGTATTCTGAAGACGGAGAGATTCTCCGAAACTTCAGTGATGATGAAAAAAAAAAAGAATTGATTTTATAATAAACCAAGATTTATAGGAAGTTGTTTTCCCCTAAAAATACAATAGTATATTAAAATTGATTTTTGATTGAAATATAAAAAGAAATATATAATATTGTACAATATAAAAAAAAAAAATGATACCCCTTCCCTTATTTTTATTGACTTCGGTTTTATACATTCAAATTTGGAAAAAAAATTCTACCTGGCTATCAAATTTTTCCGACTTGTTGAACTACAGGGGAAGTTCTTTTTATCTTCTTGATATTTCTAAATTATTAGACTTTATCAACTTTCATATATTTTTCGTCTGGTGATAAATCGCTTTATTATGCTCTTTTACTATTTATTTTGTAAATTTCGGTAATATGTGTTTGGATTTGAGAACGCCAAAATTCTTAGCTGAAACAATAAACTAATCTGGGCCTTAGTTTATAGTAGTTTACTAGCATAGAAGGGATTGGCCAAACATTTAATTTTTTCTAATACAATTTTTTTTTTAAAGAAATTTCGTGATGGTTTATCTTATTTTTTTTTTGTTTGACGTTATTCTATCAAAGAATTTTCTATAGCAGTAAAGGTAATTCAAACATCCAATAATACACAATATCGGTGGATACAGTTGGGAATTGGAACCCCAAATTTATCGTCTACATCCAAAATTCAATCGCATTTTTCAAGGAACGACTGCGAAATTCATTTTGCTGCTTTTCAAAATTCCCGCTTTGTATAACTATTGACATGGCGAAGCTGCGATATCTATCCAAGTTTTAATCGCCAGTTCTTGTCAAGCAATCATCTACCGGTCATGTGTATAAAAGCATCAGTTTGAAGTAATAATAGTGTGTCTAGATAGTATTAAAATGAATAATTGACCGTACTGTACCCAAAGTCGTTTCATACTCTTCGAAAATCCAAGCTAAAATATAAAAATCTCATACGTTTAGGAAGTAACGCTTAAGAGGAATTCAATGATGAATTGGGAAGCCCATAATATCGATTTAAGCGGTGCCGGGAAGGAAAAACAGTCTAGGCATTTGAGCGCCTCAAAAACAGCGCAAGTACGTTTGCCGCGGAGGAATTATTTTGTCGTACATCGAAACTTCAACAACAATGCTTTTTTTTTTTGTTATACCCTAAATCTCTATGTATCGTGTATGCCATTTAGACACCACTATTATGTACAACACTTCATATAATAAACCATTACAAATAAAATTATAACTAAATATTTGTTTATCTTTTTTTATTTTTTCCCTGATCCTAGCGATTTCATGCTACCGTGGGTGTGAAATCATATGTATTTTTTGGATTGATGCGGATCTGCTGGAATGTCATTGGTCCTAAACTCCATAAGACAATGTAACTGTCTCTCAGTAACAGTATTTTGGATACTGAAGTTCAAAGAACAATATATGTTTTTCATTTGTAATACTTTAAAAATAAATACAAATAATGAACTTGAAGCATCTCAAAACCCCATTAAAACAACCTATAAACTTTCTGACAAAACATGACTTCATAAAAAAATTCCTTTTTAACTTGTTTTAACATGAAGGGGAAAACTTGTTAAAATTTATAATTTTTGCATATAAAGCTCAATATACTCCAACCTTTCAATGCCAATGGAACATGGAACGACCATGAGTGTGAAATACTATGTGGATTTTTTTTTAATGATGTGATTCCATTGGTCCTAAACTCTATGGCTCCGCGCCACACAATCGTGTGAACCAACTCCAACCAACCGTGTCAGTGGAAAATTGATGTAGTGGAACGATGTACTACAAAGATTTTAGGCTATGATATAATAATAATAAAAATTGTTGATCATTAAACACAGTATAGTTAAAATTTAGGATATTGATTATCATTAATTGTTACAAAATTAATGATATGAAACTTAAAATTTTGTTTATTTTTTTACTATTATTTATATTAAAAAGTAAAAATATTAATTAAATAGAAGTAAACATTTTCAGTGGATTTTTAATTTCTAATAAGCCTAAAATCTTCACTATTTTTTATATTTATTTTAGGGGTTTAAGATTAAATTATTTATTGTTCTTGATATTGTAGAGTCACTGTTTATATTCTATTAATATCTAAAGAGTTATATTAATCTGTACATTAATTATATTTATATACTGTAATAATTATAATTATAAAACTCGTGTATACATGAGCATAAATTACTACCTCTCGGTAAAAACTGGTACGATGGGATGGAGTGATTGTCAGTGAGGCCCTTCAAATCTTCTTCACTCCAAGCACTCCAGTCGCTCCACTAATTGGAATGATCATCAGTGGCCGCCTTAAGAAAAAAATCCCGTTAACGTTGACGTATTTATATTCTTTCATTCCATATTTTTTTTTTTTTTTTTAATGAATAATTCATCACAATTAAAAACAGTTTCTTATCTAAATTCAGTTGAAAAATATCTGGCCTATAAAATTTTACCTTCTCCTTCTCGATTATAATTTAATTCAAGTCCACCTTTACAAAAAAAAAAAAAAAACAGGGCTTAAATCACAATGGTAGCGGCTCTAGTTGAGATTTAGATGATTCTGTAGGTAGACCTAGAAAAATAATTTTATGAACGCCATATGCAAATCCCTGGAGTGGAAACCCCCTCAGAATATTCCAGCTGAATTTACTCCTAACGACTCACTTCATAGAATTTTCTAGAATAATTTTAATTCTAGGATCGCTCGACCAACTTTCCAGAATTAATGAAATTATTTCAATAAGTAGGGAAATAATCAGTTAGAATTTCCTCAATGTTCTTGTTGAAAAATAAAATAATTTATTATTATTATTTTTTTTTTTCGTCCTGCTCATAGTATTTCTGGAGTTCTTGCTCACTTATTTTTTAATTCTAATGATAATTCATTTTGCATTATAATTTTTTTTTATCAATTTTTTTGTTAAAAATAAATAAATAATTTGTAATAAAGGAATATAATATAAACTATTTGTGATTCATATTTTGACCGCTTCCTGGACCATCTTATTCCTTCATTATAATTTTGACGGTCAACTATTAATTATTCAAAATAATTAATATTAACCAATTTAGATTTTTTTAAGATTAAGAAAAAATAACCATTTGTAATCCCATATTCAATTTATTAATTTTAAAAGAACTACACAAATTTTCTATGAAAATATATTACATTTTATATTACGTTTCGGCCTTCTTATTTGACCATTTTAAAAATTTATTGTGTTCCAGTCCTACAATCTTCAAAAATTCAAAAAGCCCTGTACTACACATGGAAGTATATGTTAACATTTTTTAAATATTTTTAAAAACTGTAATAATTTGAATAAATCAATTAAACCTGACTGCAACCAATGGATCGCAAGCTCCAGAACCTCAAAAAAAGAAGAAATGATACTGTGCCGAATTAGGACTGGTCACTTGTCAGTTTATACATTGCTGCATTCCCGTGTGAAGCATCCACATGCCAAAAGTATAGCAATGGCCCATAAACTGTAAAACATTTACTACTAGAGTGTACCCAATATGATAGAATCAGAGAAAAACTTGGATCTTAGTATTAGAACCAATCTTCATTAAAAGCCTAGAACCAAATAAAATAAAACAATATTTATGTTTAGAACATAAATACCAAGTTTCTCATCCATTTTGAAAAACCTCGAGTGTAAAATTGTTATTTTACTAGTCGTTTTTTCCCCGAAAAAAATAGGCTATTGCAGTGGGTCGAAGGTCGGCGATTTCTATCCGTTTCATAACCCCTAGAGCACGATTATGGAAAATTTAGAGATGTCTGATATATATTTATATATATTTTTCCCCCGCTACATTTGAGCACCTCCAGCGGCCCCCTTTGGGTCAAATGAGCTGAAATTCGGTATGTAGGTCGTTCTTTAAGGCAGAACGATACCATTAAAGAATGGGTAAATTCCAGTCAAAATTTCGGTATGTTTACCTGAAATTTCTGCGTTTTTTAAGTTTTGCGCATCGCTACAGCTCTACCATATTAGTTTATAGGGCTGAAAATTTGTATGTGAATTGAGTTGGTGTCGGGGAAGTATCCTTTGTGGGTTTCGACTTGGTCCCTCCACCCTCCGGGGTTTTCCGATTTTTTAAAACATTTGCGCTCCTTTAAAGCCCCTCCAAGTTGAGTTAGGGAGCTCAAAACCTGTTGCATTCGAAAAGAAATTAAATTACCTATTCAACAAAAGAAGTTTCATTGAAATCGAACGTCTATTAGCAAATATATGGCCATTTCAACTGTTTCAATGCCTTATTAGTCGTTTTTTCCCCGAAAAAAATGTGTCATTTTCGGTAAATTGTCATTTCATATGTAAATTTCGGTATGTTAGGGGACTGCCTTTTATGGGAAAATACGACTTTAGTGACGGAGTTCTACTGCTCACGGATTTTTGGTTATGTTGATGTTCTTTGATGATGATCCAAAGAATTCTTGAATTTGCCCTTTGTACTGCGGGTACTGTCCCCTTAAAGCGCCGTCCTCCACCAGTTAACTGTTTTACAGATGAATATTTTTATTATTATTATTATTATAATATATGTATATATATATATATATATATATATATATATATATATATATATATATACATATATATTCGCCAATGATCCTTTAGGGAAGAGGCTTATAAAAAAATATATAATAGTAAATCTGGTGAAACACGCTAAATATTTGGTTAAAATATTTATCTAAAACAAAAATAAAAAATTAATTTAAAATAAAATTGATATAAGAAATAGGCGGTAACTTAACTCACTTGTTATATATTGCACTTAAAACTGTTGGTTATAATCCAATTTATTCTTCTTATTCGATGGCGCTACATCTCATAAAGAGTCAGCCTCCGCCAGCATTCTCTATTTTGTGCTGCTGCTCTCCAATTTCTAATCTCCAGTATTTTCTAGGCATCTCTTCTCACACAGTCCACCCAACGCAAGCGAGGTCTTCCAACTGATCTACGCCCGAAAAAAAAATTTCCTCTAGGAGCATTTTGGAGACTTCTTTATCGCTTGATCGTGCATCATGCTCTGTTCATCTCAGATGTCCAATATTTATTAAATACGCGATGCCATGGTCATCATAGAGACTCATTAGCTCAGCGTTTTTCCTCAATCCCCATAGACCATTGTTACATACAGGCCCCATAATTCTTTTTAAAATTTTTCTTTCAAATCTCAGTAAAGATGATTCTAAAACTTTCGCCAGCGTCCAGAAATTAGACGAAGATCTAAGGACAGGCCTGATTAAAGTCTTATATATTCGAATCTTGGTTGTCCTAAAGAGAGACTTGCTTCTTAAATGCTTCGGAAGCCTATAATAGTGCCTACTGGCTGCCATGATCCAACGCTAAATCTCTCGTTGTATATTATTGGTCGAGTTCAACTGTGTTCTTAGATAAACAAAAACTCTACACAGTTGGAGTTGAAGTCTCTCGTTTTTACTTTCTCTCTTAGATACTCTCAGAATAGCGGATTATATACTTTCTTTTAGACTCGTTCACCAGCAATCCAACTTTAGCATCTGTTCTTTCAAGATTCAGAAAGTTCTCTTCATGCTCAAAAAGCTGAGTCCAACTATATCTAGATCATCAGCGTAAGCTTGTATTTGGTACGATTTGTTGAAAATTATTCTCCTCCTCCTACCTGGATTCCTGACTGCCTGACGGCATAGTCCAGGACAATTTTAAACAACAAGCATGTAAAACAATCACCTAGTCTGAGTCCCTTGTTACTTTGAAAAAATCTCTGATGTAGCTCCGAACATTCTTATTAATTTAATTTATTAACTCATTTAAAATTTATATTATTTCCGCTGGCAACGAAATTAGAGCAATTCATTATAGAGTGCACCACAAAAGTCATTTCTCTCATTTCCTACCTTATCGCACAAAAATTCAATGGCTGTCCAGTCATAAAGTTTTAAACCGATTCTTTCAATTGTTGAATAATTAAAATACGATCAATTGATAAAAGATCTAGCTTTTGCATTTGATAATACCAATCACCTTAGTAATAAATCGAATGTGGTATTCAGTATTCTTTTTTTTAAATGTAATTATTATATTGTTATTGATTTTTTAGTTTTAAAAAATAAAATAATCATTTACAAAATACCTAAAAAAAATTCTGATAATGTTCAGTGGGACTATCTATTTATGATTACCAGTGAAGCATCATAGAGCAATTAAAGATCAACTATAATTTTTCATTAGTTTGTAACTTTGAAATTAACTTTCGTTAATTTGTTTAACTTTCCTTGTATAGTTTTGTGTTCCAAATCACAATAGCTGTTGCTGAAAGCGATTTTTTTAATGGAGCTAATATGTTTTTTGAGTTTTTTATAATATAAACTTTATATTTGTAGTCCTTTGTGAATCTGAAAGTGCTCAAGAAACTTAGATTAGTAACAAACAATGACTAATCCTGTTTTTGTGATATTAATCATGTTTAGTGATAATACAAATTTAATAATGCGACTTTAATATATTCCATGTAAGTTAGAGGCAGTTTAATGTGCAAGTTAAATTAATAGCACTTCGGTCGGAAACTTAACCACACCTACCGTCCCTTTTAATAAGTTTAATTTCATTCCTGTAGAACAAATCTTCTATCTATGATTTTCCTCTTGATAAGGAGATCTAATTTTTTTAATCAACGAAAAGCTGCTTCTCTCCAAAATCGGTTCCGATTTCTCTAATCAGAAATCCTATTGAAGCAAAATGTTCAATTTTTATATTTTCCAGAGTATCTAAAACAAATTACATTCTGACCTTTTTCACATAGATATCATAGATCCACATGAATTCAGTAAATTTAAAATTACCTATTTAAGAAAAAAAATAAATAGAGGGAAATGCTTTATTTTGAAGAAATGCTGGCCAAATACATTTGTTTGCTATATTACTCAGCATACTTATCAATCCATCATTAGACATAATATAAATACATAATAATTATATAATACATATAATATATGTAATATATAATACATAAGTTAACATATAATAATTTTAACTCGGAGATAATTAAAGAAGCGTATTCATGATGTAGTTTTTCTTCATTAATCACTTGTAAAATGATCAATGATAAAAAAGATATTTAATTCAATTAATTTTTTAACCAACAAAATTTACAAAATTAACCTTAATTTTAAACTAAGAAAAAACTAGTTTGAAAATCTGAAGTGCCTAACACTTTTTTTTCTGTATCAATAAAATTTATATATATCCTCATTACTTAACATTTGAAGTTGGTTTAATAAAAAAAATACCATACCAGAGATCATATATAAAATGCATAAACAACCAAAGTAAATAAATTCCTTTAGTTAAAACTTCGCTGTATTACTAATACGGCTATTACCCAACAGATCGCAGATAGAGTTAGTTTCTATTGTGCATTTGACAAAGGAGAGTCAATATCTCCAATAATCTCATTTTAGCCAAAAATATCAGTTACAACATTGTCAACCAAGATAGCGAAGTAAATAGCATACCTATTTTGTTAATAATAGGTATGCTATTTACTTATCGATTACTCGTAAATTTCGATTGGTAATAAATCTACTGGTTTCATACAATGTACATAATTAATATTAATATTATATAAATTAATATTATTTTTTTGGTATATTTAACATTCGCAAACAATTTTTAATAAAAAAGCTCGTTTGTTGTTGAAAAAAAAAAATTATATACGCTCTAGAATTCTAGAATGAGTTATTTATTCGTTATTTGTGAATATAAATTGGACAAAACAAAATCTTACTTATTTATAAAATATTTTCAAAAGAATGACGAAGCAATTTTTATTTTTATTTATTTATTTTTTTCCCATTATTTGCTTGAAATAAAATTTGCCTAAGTCTGGACGAGATTGATCAATATTTGATCCCATCACGCTACAGTAACCTAAAGCAAATATACAGCAGCATTAGTAAGCTGAAATATTTTTGGTAGTTTTTGCTTGTTACATAGGCAAGATATTTTATAAACTCCTTTTTATTATTAAAAATTGTATTGTATATTTTTTTTTTATTCAGGGCAAAACAGTGAGTAACAAATGAGATTAACTACTATTTCAAATAGTAATGTTTGAGATGTGTAACTCTATCTCACAAAGCATTGTCTTTTTTTTTAAGTGTTAATTTTTTTAAACTTATTAAAAAATTTTTCTATATTTTTTTTTATTTTTCATAGCAAAAATAGTATTAAAAATATGTTTTGAAGAATTAAAAAGTTTAAATAAAATATAAAAACACTGATTAAATTTTATTTATAAACGTAATAAAAACTGTTTTTAATTCATTTTTTTTTTAATGAAATTTTAGACAATGATTTGTTAACTAACAGAACAGAAGCGATGTGTTGGCCATAAGGTCATTGACCCCGCCGGCATAGACAGGTCGGCGCCGTGTGGTGGCGCTCCTGGTGGCTTGTGAAGGAACTAAGTTAGTTCGCCAATTCTCTGCTAGAGCGCTCCAGCGTCGCCTCTCAGACGGTCGATACCCATCCCATGGCCGTTGTTGCAGTGCAATAAGGTGCTAAACCTTCCCGCCCTCTCTAGCCCTTTGTCTCCTACTTGTTAACACTGTCTTATCCTCATCCCATTGGGGACAAATGCTAATTTAATATCAAGCTTATATTATATTATTCAGTTGACATCCGCATGATGGTATAGAAGGATGAATCTAATTATGGATTGATAAATTATTTGCCACTTCTATAATTTTGTTTTTATTTTAAAATAGTTTGGAATGTTATACATTCATCTTCAGTTCTAAAATCACAAAAAAATTCAAAAATAAGCAATTCAAAATACAGTTTGCAGTTGCAAATAATTTATCAATTCCTGATTATATTATTAGCTGATAAGTGATTTAAAAACTCCAACATTCGAGAAATTAATAATAATAATAAAATAAAAATTTACTGGGATTTATTTTTCATACCTTGGTCTCATAGTTTTGAATAATCGATTTGAATGATAAAAAAAATAAAAAATAAAAAATAATAGAGCCTTCACTAAGGTCCTATTTTAATTATCGAAACCAAATTTTCATTTCCTTTCGTTCGATTTTCTTTTTTATTACCATCAAATTGAGCTCTTGAGAAATTGAAAATTGGTTCGCTGAGCAATAACAAGAAATAAAAATGAACTTTCTTGTGCCCATATTTAAATAAATCTTTCCACACAGATGTATTTATGTGTCGCGTTGCACAACTTCTTTTAAACCTTTTTTACAACAATTTCTGTTATATAACTTATCTTGATCAGATCGATAGTAACTTAGATTTATTGAAGAATTAATATACGGAATCGAATATATCAAAATGGCGGGGTGGGAGAAAAAGTCGAGACCTCAAAAAATAACTCAATTCACATTCAAATTTTCAACCCTCCAACTCACTTTAGATGGGCTCTAGAGTTGCGCAAAACCTTTAAAATCGCGAAATGTATTTTAAACAGGCCGAAATTTTTACTCAAATTTGTTCCCACTTCTATGGTATTGCCAAGAATGCAACCATACAAATTGAATTTCAGCTCATTTCATCCGAAGAGGGCCGCTGCCCAAATGTAGGGTAGAATATATATATATATATATATATATATATATATATATATATATATAAATATATATAAATATTGTGTTTTAGGGGTTATGAAACGGATTTAAAATGCAATTCCACTACCTTTTTATGAACTTCGATAGTGTAAATGTCTATTATTTTCGTGAAAATACGACAAAAGCCGCAAATTAGGACAAATAATTAAGATATGAGTGTCAAATCATTTAATTAATTTAAAAAAATATATGCTAAAAGAAGGGGGGACAGAATTAGCCTGACAACAAAAATTTGAGTAATTAATATTGAGTTTTTCACCTAAATTTAATATCACTTTAATATTAACTTTTTCAGGAGCTTTGTAATACAAACGTCTACAAGATCAGACTATATAGCTGAAATATGCGCACTAGTCAATTTTTAACGCGGAAAAAGTTTTATAGAACTTATTAAGATAAACCTATTTTTCCTGTTGTAAATATAATATAAATAATTGAGTCGTTTATTTTCAAAATAAACCCTAATCATTTATGAAAAATGTTCAGGTACCTCGAAAAACTATACTTTCAAGGTAAAGCATAGTTTGATACACCAATTACGATACAGTAATTGGTGTATCAAAACCATTATATATATATATATATATATATATATATATATATATATATATATATATATTTTAGAAGAATAATCTTTATTTTAGCAACTATTTCCAAAAATCGTTTATTATATTAATATTAATTAAACAGCTTTTAAATTTTAAATAGGTCGCTATTTACAAAAAATAAATCGTTTAGGATCCATTTTAGAAATAAACGACTCAATTACATTATCACAAACGATTTTCTGACAAAATATTTTTGACAAAGAGGGAATCCGACGAGCCCAATTCGCGAAATGGCATTCATTCTATATATTACTTATCACATTATTAACACCAAGCTATTGTTTGGTGTTCACAAAGAAAATCGAAGCACATTTGATGTGAAACATTTGTCTGACAAATTAAGCTGAAACAGATGGCTGTCCGACGCTGTGAAGTTTACGTCATAGTACATTTTATACATATACATGATACATTATTCTCAGTAATTAGCTGTGCGTGTTGCAGCTATAGTCCGTTTCTGTAGGACTCGGTTGTACGGAGCTCTTTATATAGAGAGGTATATAAGAATTAAAATGGTTCGATTGAAGAATCGGGCATGTGGAATATTCCTTACTAACCAAAAAATTATTACACTATGATTTATTATTTTAAAATATCAATAAATCCAAAAACAAAAACAAATTAAAAATAAAAAGTGATTAGACCCACATTAGGTGGGACTGTTCCACAATTAGATTCTCACTCCACAACGAAAACTGTCCCACAAAGTGTCTCACATTGTCCCCCATTGGACAATCTTTTGTCTTATAGACTAAAATATTTGGTGTTTATTAATAGATTCTTATGTAAAAATGTCTTTAAAAAACAATGATGAAAAGTCCACCACTCCCAGGAGGTGCGTAGGCTTTATATGGTTAATTTTTCATAATGGCCGCCATATTTTTTTACGTTTATAGCCAATAAGTCACAAAATATTAAAGAATTAGGAGTTAATTAAAGAATTAATTGCGCAAATTTTATTAGGAAAAATTTCTTAAACAATTATAATAAATCATCCATTTATACAAAGAGTACAGGTTAAAAACCAGGACACTCCAGGTGCCGATTTTGCACCTCAAGAACAACAAGAAGTTCATATGAACCATGGTCCGATTCCCAATAGAAAAGCAGGAAATTTAATGTGTTTCGATTTTTTATTTACAATTGTGAACCTTTGTAATTGACGAAGAAAAAAAAAATGGCTCTCCCCTCAAAATTTGAAAAGATTAATGATATCGCATAAAAAAAAAATTCGTCCGTCCGCGTTTTTTTTTCGTGATTAATAGACCGATTTTCTTGAGATTTGCCCGGATAGAAATTTTATGTTATTCTTTTAATTTTATGTATCTTGTTCTATTTTGGTTGTCTATACATGATTATTTTACAATGGTTATTTTACAATGAACATTTTATTTTTTATTATTTTGCACCTTTCCCACATTCCATTGTATTGTTAACATCTGGTCACTTCATAAAAATGTATTTTAATTTTTTTTTTTCTTAAACGCTTTAGTATTGCAAAACAGTATATTTTTTCCTTCATCTTTATAAATAGTCGAGATATGGGCGCATGAAACCTATAATCAGTCTCCATTTTTAAACGAAATTTAATTATTTATTTTTATAATTTGAATGCTTGTATTAGTAAGTAATGTCAATATAGTTATATTAACCAGATACATTTTCGTTGTCTAAATTTTCATCAGGACAAATCTTATATCATAATTTATATTTAATTTCTCAGGGACGTTATTTAATGTTAATCTGACTTTTAATCTAATCCATATTTTAATTAAAAAAATAGATATGTACTTACGTATTAGCCGGTCGGCCATATCTTCCACTATTCTCTGTTATATCTTGACACGATGAAGTGCATATTGTTCTTCGTATGTATGGGAATTAATAAGGCGGCCTTAAATATCATGCCCATTCTCACAGACATTCTTCCATGGAATAATCCCAAAACTTTGTAAATACTGTAGTGCATTTTCTTCCGTAGTAGGTGATTCCCAAATTTTTATCAAATTTTTTCCAAACACTAGGAGAAGAAAAATCACAAAACACACAAATACATGCAATGCATAAGATCGAGGTAACTTCGTTATGTAAGGTTAATTAGGCTAAGAGCTCTTGCCCAAAGTGCTTTCTCAGATCTTGCTAATTAACCTCACATCCATTCTATTGCGGCTTAGAATAGATTGTTCCTATCCCTCACTTTAATCCGTTCTTAGATCTTTGTTAGGTCTTATTTATGGCTCTAAACGTTACTGTTAATTAATATTATAATTCTAATGTAATATATTTGATACAGAAAATTATATTGGCAATGGTCCACCAAGATATTGCTAAAGAATCACAATCTGGTCAGACCAATAATTAGAGTAACCTATGATCTGAATTTATTTTTATGTTTTTGCTTTCAGACGTAGGACGCATAGAAAAAATAATAGGGGTTCTGAAAATCTTATTTAGCATGCTATTCAGAATTATGATTGGCCCAGGCATTATCGTTTCTTGCTAAATAGATAGGGTGGCGCTGTCTGTGGTAAGGTGGTACAATTTGATTTCGTTCAACTGACTTTGTTTTTATGACACATTAATAATATACATCTATGGCACTATAATAATCACACATTCTTACAACATTTTTTAATTTTTAAATAAAGGAAAATAATAAAATAGAAACAGACGGAAGCAAGTAAACGAATAACCACTTGACAATATGAAACCTCATATAGACATCTGTGAGTTGGCAAAATAATATATATTTTTTTTTCTCTTTATTGGTTAATTCACAACTGTCAATGATTACTGACAACCAGCGAATGTTCTTACATAAACAAATTTACAATAATATGGCGACCATTTAGCACTGCATTTAGCGCTATCAGGTCTGTTTAACTGAGCCTCTTAATTGAATTGTTTTCTATTTTGATATTTAGTCGACTCGAAAAAGAGCTCAAATAGCACGATTTAGTATGCTAAATAATTGCTTAAAATGCAGACCCTAGTTTTTTTGTAGATCCCCAAAAATTGAAACTGAATCCAGATATAAACAACCATAAATTTCATGCTTAATTTCTCCTTAGTGTATAAAGCTTTTGAATTGGGCATAATTAATGTTTCTTTATTTTTAATTTTGTTTTGTTTTTAAACTTTATTCTTTCTTTTTTTTTTTAAGGCTTTTTCAATTTTATTCTATTTTAATCAGTTTACATGTTTATATATTTATCTGTTTTTCTGTATTATTTTCTCTTCTATTATCTTTTTTTACTGTCTAATATTTTAATTTTTTTTTTAAATATTATCATTTTTTTTAAAAGTTTTTAATTATTATTTTTTTATAATTTATCTTTCATATACGGTGTGATTGAGAACCAATTAGTTATATCTAATAATTTATTTCCCAACAGTGGATTCATTATAATGAAGTTCATATATAAATGAGGTTAAAAATATCATGTAGTTAATTGTAAAACCGACGGTACAAAAAAACAATGTTTAAGTGTTCTAATAATGATTTTTGTAAGTGATTATTATTTTATGATATTCATGGCTATAAATATTTTGTATGATTATTTCAGTTGAATCATGTAAGCAGATTTTTGGTGCTACTTTAGTTTATTTCTCTGAGAGCTTCTGTTCAAAGTGGTTCCTTCTTGTTTGTTGGTAACTAAAGCCATGTCAATCTGGATTCCGCTTTTGAATATCCAATTCTTTCGAAGTTGTATGATTGTGAGTATTTGTAATTTGTTATTTTCTTGATGGTAATTTATATTGCGTTGATCTCTGTCAACTCTTCTCAACTTCTCCTTTCCAAGAAGACTCAAATACCACGAAGGCTTCATATCCAGTTTCTGATTCGATATGCTGTGGGAATCGATGTGTCCCACTAGTATTTAGCCATACTCCATTCTCCATATTCACATAGCTGACCTAGATAGCTAAGCCCGATATGAGCAAATCCCCAAGTCTAATCCACACCAGGGTCTTCATTTTTCGCTAATTTCAAGTTTCATCGTCTATAATTACTTTATACATAATACTTTAATACCAGCGTTTCCTACTACACATTAAAATGTCTTTTTAAATACAATGAAGACTTCAGTATATAATTTTCATGAAATATATTTTGTTCAACTATTTACAATCATAATCTCTAGATAATTTATTAATAAATGAGTGCAAAAACTCAAAAAAAAAAAATAAACAAAAATTACTGGTAGCATTTTTTTCTTATTTCGCTTTTTATGGATATACAGTGGAGCGTCAGTTTTTTTTTTTTTTTTTTTTTTTTTTTTTTTTTTTTTTTTTTTTTTTTTTTTTTTTTTTTTTTTTAGATACACTTTGATTATTTTTTTTCAAAGACGTAAATACATATTTTTGTTCATTTCATTATGTACAAGTGACTAAGTTAAACAATTTATATGTACTTTATGACACTGGTTTTTTCACTATGCAAATACATACTATATTTATATAAATAAACAAACGTGTTTTTTTTACAAAGTTGTTGTTTTAGATCTTCCTTTTCCTTATTATATGTAAAAAAATAAATAAATAAAAAATAAATTAATTTATATATATATATATATATATATATATATATATATATATATATATATATATATATATATATAGTGTGCGATTGCGTGAATTTCCATTATCCGAACTTTTGATTATCCGGACCACCACTGACAACATTAGTTCGGATAATCGACGCTTTACTGTATATATTTCCTCCCTCAATTCATTTTTTAAGTTTTCTTTATTTGTCTACTTTAATATTTATAGTTTAAAACTTAATAAAAATAGGGATTGATAAATTATTAGCCACTTCTATAATTTTGTTTTTATTGAAAACTAGTTTCGAAGGTTATATATTTATCTGTTTGATATTATCTACTTTAACCTTACTGAGTACCAACATGCATTTCATTTCTAGTCTTAATTAAATTCATAATTCATAAATGTTTTATAATAATAATTTATATTACATTTAATTTAATATGTATAATAATACCAAACTGTATTTTGAATTGCTTATTTTTGAATTTTTGTGTGGTTTTAGAACTCAAGATGAATGTATAACATTCGAAACTAGTTTTAAATAAAAACAAAATTATAGAAGTGGCAAATAATTTATCAGTCCCTAATTAGGTTGATCCTTCTATACCATCATGCGGATGTCAACGGATTAATAAAAATAAATTAAAAAACTACATACTTCTTACAATGCATTATCTAATTTTCTCTAATGTTATTAATTAATTAATTATTATATAATTAATTAAATAATTAATAATTATTAATTATTTAATCATTCTATTCTTTAATCTTTCTTATCTTACTATCTTTCCCCCTATCTATTATTTTAATTTTGTGTGACTCAAAACTTTGGTTGTTTATAATGGCGTGTTTTTCCAATGTTGATTGGTTTATATTACTTATTAAAAAAATTACAATTATTCCAAAATAAATGTCTCAGAATTGTCAATAATTATTACACCAAAATAACAAAGATGCACTCAGAATTAAATATATCCTATATACAAGATTACATATTCAAATTAACTCATTCATTCTTTTAATCATGCCCCCAATCTGTAAATCCTTTAATAACTGAAATAGATAATTATACAAAGGCTACGACACGCAGATATAAACATAAACGAACAAAACATATACTAATTTAAGAAGCCTGTATTTTATTTTAATATTTATATTTCATTTAAATAGCCTGTATTTTATTAATTTTCAGAACAGTGTTGGGTTTTTTTTCTTTCTCATTTTTATTTTTACCAATAAATAAAATAAAATTTTATGTCCAAATAAGCTGTATAAAAAAAAAAAAATGTATTGTAAAAGGGCACATCCCGAATCAATTATAAATGCTCAATGTAATATTATTCATGGAATAAACTATATTTATAAAAAAAAAAGAAAAAAAAAAGACACTTGGTTTATGTTGTTCTGTTTTCACTCTATCCGATTAATGATTTAGAACAGTGTCTCTTCCTCATATTTATGAAGCAATGTGCATGCGATTTATTCCGTTTCACGCATTTATATTTAAAATATATATTATATATTTTTATATAAATATATAGTATATATATAAATATATTTTAGAAAAGATAGTTTTCAACAGAGTTTCATAACGTGTTTTATGTTTATACTTGGGTACATGCCGTGAGACTTGGCCCTTGGATTATATGAGACCATCTGGGACTGGTTGGCCAATAACGAGGGTCGTTCTTGGCTTGTTTATTGTCGCAGTTCTCAGCCCCCTACCAGTGATGCTTCGCTAAAAATAAAACAGTGGTTTGACATACATACTAAAGGGACAAAACCAGCCGAGTTTGGTATCTGCATGTCGGTAGTTTGCATATAAACTAGTGCGTTGTCGTTTGGTATTAAGGACATAGAGCTGCGAAAGTTTAATATTGTACTTATAAATAAATTAAATGATTTAATCTCGATTTTTTTTAAATGATACAAGTTATAAAACATTCGCAAAATGAATGAAACAAATAAAAAGTAATAGGACATAATACTAAATTTAAATAAAAATTAATTCATTACAATAATAGTATAATAAATATATAGCGGAACTAAAATAAACTTAAATTGAAGGAAATATTTTACTTTATAAATATTATACTTAATTTAATTAATGATACTATTTATTGAGTATTTATTACTTAACACCTTGTCGTTGTGACGAGTTTCACCATTTTACTTCCTCCCTACTGAAGGAAAAATATGCATGTCTTCAGAATAAAAAAAAAATTCAATCGTGTTTTACGTTTTATTTCAAGGAAAAAATTTGATCTCGTGTCTGTCTGTCTGTAGCCAAATCCATGGGCATAAAGTCTTTTACCATTAATCCGATTTTGATGAAATTTTTAGTTATTATACGGGTAGGTACTTCAATGCTTTCATAAGTATATCACATTCCATCCACTACTTCCACTTACGCATGCGCAAACGTATTTTCCTAGACATATGTTTAAAATACGGTTAGTTTTATTCGGCCTTACGTAGAAGAAAATTAAAGAAAGGATTATCTGAAAAATGGCCCAGTATTAATTTTATCAAATCCCATCTCCTGCTTTTGCTTAGGAATGCGCAAACGTATTTTCCTTGGCACGCCTATATTTCAAAAACGTCACTTCTGATTTGCCCAAAAGTTGGTGGAATGATGGGGATTAGTTATAAAAATGATCCAATATTTTAGTATTACTTTTATATTAGTATTAATCCAACATTAATATTATTAAATCCCATTTCCTACTTTTGCTTACGGATGCGCAAACATATTTCACACGCTTATATTTTAAAAACGGCTCGTCCGAATAGGCCCGAAGTTGGAAGAACGGGACTAATGTGCAAATGATTTTCTTCCGCGAATACGTTTCTCGAAGATATACCTAACTCAGTATAAGAATAACTGTATAGAATTTACTCTTAAGAATGATTTGTTCTCGTTATCTCAGATAATCCTGGGTCAAATGTTGTCCAACTTTAAGGAGTTCCTACCAACATCATTATTTTGTACTGGAGGATATTTTGTATCTGGATTCTAAGTATCTTCTTATTTTACCTTATTTTGCTCTATTTTTATTTTATTGAAATCAAATTCATGATTATTTATTATACTTTTATTATATGAAATTATTATACTAGCTATAGCTGTTGTATTATTGGTTTCAGAAAATAAATATCTTGAAAATAAGCCCGAAACGTTTTTGAAATAAATCGAATAAAATAATGAAATATAAAAAGGTTAACATATGTCTTTCTGAAATAAAGATTGATATAAACTTTATATACTTATTATTATGTTATATTATTATTATATACTTTATTTATTATTATATTATATTATTATTATACTTATTATTATTATTATTATTATTATATTACATTATAATATATGAAGTAAAAACTTTGAAGTTATTATAGTAAAAAATGTATGATATTTTACGTGTTCTGTTACTGAATACTTTTCCTGGACAAGGCAATTTACTGGAATTCTGGAATCAGGAGAATTTTGATTTATAGAGGTTGGCTTATTGACTCTTGTCATTCTATGCCTTTCTCCTTAATTACGTCTATCTCAATCAATGCCTCTTAGTAATGGTTTACCTTTATAGCGAAGATGGAGTCCTAAGTTTGACTACTATTTTCTTAGAATTTGTTCAAATTTACAGTATTGTTATGAATTTTTTCAGCGTTGCATACAAATTTATTTAGTGCAAAAATTAATTGCGAAAACTTCACAAAAACTGATGCTGGAGACATGTCTCTTCTCAACATAATACAGAATTGTTTAATATATAATTAATAAAATATATTAATATATAATATATAATATGAAAAATATATAACCAAAGATCTAAATGTATAAGGCTTACTTCACCGCGTCTGTGTTTATTATTTTACAACGTTTTGACCAGATTTCTAAACATCTTCAGGTGCATCTTGAAGGACTCAAAATAAATTAAATTTACATATACATAAAATTTCAAAATATTACTAATTGACATATTATTGTTTCATTATTGAATTACAGATTATTAAATTTATAAATTGTTTCTTTGAATGAAATCTTGTTATAAAAATCAATATATTATCTTTACATTGATTACATAGATAACATTGGTTAAAGTATCATTATATAATAAATTCCATATCGCATAGTGATTATTGAATTATGTTAAAAATACATAAAAAATTGTGTAATCCTAATAAAGATTATCGTTAATGACGGAAGAATATATAACCCATTAGTTATAGTATAAAATTATGGGCTACCAGTTAAATAGAATGTATAAACAGTAGACAGGATTAAAATCCTTGTGTTTTTAGGAATCTAATTCATTTATGTATATAGTATTATTCTTTAAACTAAATTAATTCAGCAATTTAATAAATATTATTTTCAGGGCATCTTTGAAGATTTTTGAAGTTTTTTTTTTAATGTACTATTTTTTACTTTCAACTATTTAACTTCCATATTATCTTCATTTACTCGTCAGCAGTTTAGTTTGTCCTGTTTGCTTCCCTTTGAATCAGAGAAAGTTAATTCTGAGATAAAAAACTTTTATGTATTGAAGTTTTGAATAATTTAGAAATGAGCATATTAAAAATTCCGATTTATAAGATATTACGAAGTCATAAAACCCTTTAATTATTTTCTGAAAATGTACCTCAATAATCCACAAAGTCTTATGAAAAAAGTTTTTTAATATCACCTCGTCCTTTTTATTATTGTTTTTTAATATTATTAGGCTTTGCATTTCATTTAATTTCATATTCGAGGAACAGTGTCCTTTTTATTGTTTATAATTGACAATTAGAAATTGGAAATCGTTTCACCTTTCTCTTAATCCTTTGAAAGTATCCTTCCATTGAAGATTCATAAGAAGTCTTTAGGAAAGTAGATGAATCAGTACAAAGTCGCTTTACTTCAGGAGATTGAAGTACTTCTTGAACTGAAATTAATTAAGTATTTATCTCGGAACTTGTTAACTGGAGATTTTTTTGAAAGGTCTTTGAAAAGTTGTGATATTACTTAATTCTGAGATCTGACATTACAGCGCCTAATTAGTAAGTAATAAAGAGCTTTGTTCTCATGAAATATTATTAATTAGTGTTGTTCTATGATGCTCTAACTAAAAGATCTGTTTTAAATATTCATCGAGGTCTCATAAGTCTTAATCTATATTTAAAAAAAAATAAAAATATATTTCGAATTATTTGAACAGTTCTAAAGGAGGACACTGAAGGTAACTCTAAATGGAACAACGCAACGATGGAATGGAGCGACTTCAGTGCATAGAGTAATGAAGATTTTAATCTACTGACGATGATTCTACTCCATGGTTATATATTTTACCGAAGTAGTGATTCTTGCTCACAGTCTACAAACATTTCAATGTGCATATTTATATAACTCTTGAGAATTACAGGGATATAAATAGTGTCCCTGGAATAGCAAGGATATAAAATAGTATTATATTTGTCCCCCCCTCTCCCAAACAAAAAAAAATTAAGAATATTAAAAAATATTGAAAAAAATCAAGCCTTTCAGAAAATATAAATAGTCTCTAATACTACCAAAACCTAATCCTCACTCAAATAATTTGACAGGGCTTAGTTTTTGAATTTACAAAATGGCTTCCTCTAAAGTACCTTTCATTTTGTTTATTTGAAATAATTATTGGTCTCTCATTGTTGGTATGAATAAAATATCTGATGTGGGCAACACATGGCTTCCTTGTACGCCTATTAAACTATAAGTCGGTGGCTCAAAAAGTGATCCTGAATTTGGTTGCTTGTTTCCGAAGATTGCAGTAAAAACGACACTCGGCGTCGCGACATCCATCTATTGACACACACACACAAGCTCTTGTTTCTGGAGATCTCATTCCGTTATTAAATGCCGTCTTCTTACAGTAGGTAACAAGTTCTCAAGAGATTTCTTCGTGTTCCATGACAACATTAGAACTGTCAATGTCACTAGATAAAGTATTGGAAATCGACGGTTTCGACATTTTAAGCTGCAGAACCCACTTAGCTTAAATCTTATTCTTCTGCTGCAGACTTGTTCAACTCACAAATGGGGAGGAAAACGTATTACACTCAATTTTAACACTTAAAAAAATAAAAATATTTAATTAGAATGGGAAAAAATCACGTTTTTAACCTTTATTCTCGAACCATATGATCTCTGTATTTAATTTTAATATATTTTTTTATGTAAGTTAATTATAACCCTCAAGTAAAATATCCCTTTCGGCTCACCAACTTTAACCAAAATCTAGTATATTACTTATATTGATATAAAAGTCTTATTTATCAAATTTTAGATGTTTTACATTATATTTTAATATAATTTTTTATGAAAGTTTATTATGGCCTTCAAGTAAAGCACTGCTTATGGTTTCCCAATTTAGACCTAAATCTACTATGTTTTTTAAATGAATATATAAATTATAAATACCAAATTTTAAAAATTTTGCATTATTTTTTAAGTTAATTTTTTATGGAAATCAATTATGAACTTCAAGTAAAGTACCACTTCCGGTGATCGTGCAGTAACCAAAAATGGAGGTTCACAACTAGATTTTACAACAATCCTAAATACAAAACTTCAACTTTCTACGGCTAACCGTTTTTGAGTTAGGCGAGATACGTACGTACAGACATCATGACGAAACTAGTTAAAATGGATTCAGGGATGGTTAAAATGGATATTTCCGTTGAAATCAGAGAACCGAAAATTTTCGCGATTACAATACTTCCTTTACTTCGTACGAAGTAAACCTGATCGAATATGAAGTATGAAAGAATTTTATAATTACCTACATGAGAAATATTTTCCCAAGTTAAAAACAAGGGCTCTTAATTAAGGATAGTAATATAGATGTATAATATACCGTTGGAAAAGAGTTAAAGAGTTTAGAGTTAAAGAGTTTAAGCTAAAGAGTTTAGAAAAAATAATATCTAACTTAAAAAGCCGTGGAAGGTAATGGAGAGTGACGAAAAATTCATACATTTAAGTGATTATCGTTAACAATTTCTACTTTTAAATTATTAATGAAAAATAAATGTTTCCATGGAAACTAAATGGAAAATTTTAATATTTATTCTAAATAGTGTGATAAGTGTTAGTTGTGTTATGCGAAGTGTTGAAAAAAACTATAAATATGAAAAAAAAAATTTTCTTCAAGAATATCCAAAAAATCAATTAATGTAGCCGAGATTAGAGATCAGAAGCCTTATTTTTTTGTATAAGAATCCATTTCATTCTAATACAAATCTGAAAAGCATTAATATTGAGTATACTTCAGTTTAATGGAAGATTTTAATAAAAATATTTATGCTCATATATAAACATAACTATTTCGATACATATTATGTGCTGCATGCTCAAAGACAGACACTCGGTTTTTACGAGACCATCACAGACCGGTAGGGCTATAACTGGGGTCATTCTGAGCTGGTTTATTGCAGCTCCTGAATAATATAATATAATACGATAGCAGCAATAATATCTGAAGTTGTCAAGGAGAAAATATCTATTGAAGAGATGGAATCAGCCCAATCGGTTCTCTACATATTGGTAATTAGTTTATCATTGTATTAGTTAACAGGTGAATAACGGAGTGAGAGACCTGGCAGATGCAAGTTGTGTATGGTTCTTTGTTGCTATTCTTATTAATGGATTGATTTTGTCAATTTATATATCCAATTATTTCAGTATACCTTCGAATTTCAGTTTAAAAAGATATCGTTCCATCGGTTTGATCATTTAATCATGAATCACTTTGTGGCAGTTTTTTCATAAAAAACAAACACAAAAAAATGTAATATATTAAGCTCCTCCTTTGGAGTTTATGAATAGTAAAGTACCATTTTAATAAAAAAAAAAAACTTTTCTATTACAGAATAAATAAATTAGAACATAAAAATTAACTCAAAATATTTTATTGAATTTTTAGAGCGAAAAAATAATACTTTTATCATTAATAATTAATTATATTTTCAATTATTTAAACCAAAACAAAATTGATACTTTTTGTCCACGTATGCTATTAGAATAATATTTTTAAAACATTAAAAATAATTTATAATATTTATCAAGACAGTCTTTATTAAGTTTATCTCAAATCAAAGAGTAAAGGAAGTCATTATGTTTGAGTTGTAAACTTAAAATAGCAAAACTAACAATATTTTGGTACAACTTTACAAGAGGGGCGCATTATCACTGGTACTCCCGATGTTACCCGAAGGTCGCCGGACTAGCATACTCTAGCGCCATCTATGCTAACTAACTGCTTTGCATTCAATTGTAACATTTGTATTCATTGCAATTATGAAAATTATTACTGCCTTAATTACATATTATTTAAAATCGTGAGTGTTCTCGGCGTTACAATTGAATGCAAAGCAGTTAGTTAGCAAGAATGGCGCTAGAGTATGCTAATCTGGCGACCTTCGGATAATATCGAGAGGAACAAGTGATAACGCGCCCCTCATGTAAAGATGTACCATATTTTTTTATTGCGATAAATATTGGAACTATAGAAATGATTTTTTTTTTTTAAATATACGTCTATGGAAGCAAAAAATAAAAAGTAAATAAATAAATAAAAGTAAAAAAATAAAAATTCGTATATACGAGTGAACGATGTATAATTTATACCATATTTATTTATAATATGGGTTCATCTCTTCAGGGGTCGTCCTATACCCGGCGAAAATCGATGTCGGCTATAAATTTCGTGACTAATCTAATCGGTCTTAAAGTTTAATCATTATTTCGTTATTAATTATCTGTATCGGATAAAGAAACTTTTCTGTATTTTAAGCGTAGAAAAAAAAAATCAAGGCTTGAGTGCACCTTTAGAGATTATAAAAGATCAAAAACTCAGAGTGTTCAAATCCGCCGCGTTACATCTCATGAATGGAACGGAAATGCTCAATACGAAACTTCTCAGAAAGAGGTCGATGAATTGGAAATGTCATACGCCCCAGGGATTTCCTCTGAATAGGTCACTTCCCTGGCCGCGTGGTCTGAAAAGATATATCCAAGCTTAGGATTCGGGATTGGACACTGACTGAATACCATCAAACTCTTTTATATGTTGAAGAATTGCTGGGATAATGTTGATTATAGAATGTGAAGCGCGTTGTGTATCTTCAAAATCAATAGGAGCATGCTCTTGTATCATTGGATTTTACAGTCTGTGAAGCAGAAAGCCCCTAGTCTCCAGTCTACGATGGTAATATCGGTCAGTTTGGATGGGCATTTCATGGCGATTCCGGATTAACAATTTTTTTTCTTTTTGGAACTTTTATAAAATTAGTTAATATTATTAAAATATCTTATCAACATTAATAACGAGCGTAAAAACTTGATTCATGAGCTCTTCTTATTTGTGTGCTAAATCACTTCACGTTGATTTGTGTTGTAGTTGCTTCTCCAACAGTGTGGCCATCTCACGGTATATATATATATATATATATATATATATATATATATATATATATATATATATTTTACATTTTCATCATAATATGTGGAGTAATTACTAAAATTTATTTTTCATTTACATTCCAATCGAATTTAAATGTGATGGCATCATTTAATAGAATGTCAGCACAATTATCGAACAGCATATGATATTACATGCAGAGTCAATAGTTTTTTGGACAATTATTTTATTCTATCTTGTATTTATTTTGTGAAAAAAAAAAATTCTGTATGGATCTTTTGTGTTTTCTACGTGCTTTATCGTTTTCCTGATTAAAGTAGCCCAGCAATTGGTCCATATTATTTCTACATCTACCACCTTCACGACATTACGCATATTGAAATTGTACACAACTATACAAAATGAGAATTGTATACCTTTCATGAACGATATTTCATATTAAACTAATAAAATGAGAATAAAAAAACAAAAAACAATGCAAGTATTGGATATTTGTTTAAATAAAGAATAAATATTACAACAAATAAATAAATAATAATAATGAAGAATGAGAGGGATTCAAAGAAGGGGTAATAAGTAATAAATACAAAAATCTGGTTCAGTGTGCCCATCACACAACTAACACTTACCATATAAAATAAATTTTAAAATTTTCCTATTAGTTTCCATGGAAAAATTTAATAATATAAAAGTATAAATTATTAATTACAGCAATCACTTATATCTTACGTATTTTATCACTCTCCATTGCGTTCTATGACATTATATGTTAGATATTATTTTTTCTAAAATTTTTAGCTTTTGTTATATAATTTGTTTTTAATATGAGAAAATATTTTTACTTTTTTCTCCTATGGAGAATCATAAAATTCTTTCATACTATATATTTATCCATTTTCTATCACTGCTAACAATAAGAAATGGCTAATTATTTCAAATAAACAAAATGAATGGTTCTTCAGAAGATGCCAATTTGAAAATTCGGCATTTATGCCCAGTCAGACTATTTCAATGGGGATAAGACCTAGCTGAAATTAAAGAGCATTTAATTGTAAATTGATATAACAAGTTTGATGAAAATCGCTGGTGTCTTTTTCGAGGAAATTATAAAAATGTGTAACTATAAATACCACGCACGCACGCACACGCACACACACACAGACAAGCGCGCGCGCGCGCGTGCGATTGACCATTTTGTGAGACTTGGCCATTTAGATTCATGGGACTTTAAAACCTGTATTTCCGTTGAAAACTGGGATCGTCAAGTCAAAAGAGTAATTGAAGTTAAGGCATGGAATACAATTTTCTTTGTGAAAGACCATTTAGCCAAAGAAGTTAATATCTTTTAATAAGATAAATTTTCAAATATACTCCCTCTTTATTATTAATAGAGATAATTATATTTTTAATAATTATATACTTCTTTGAATCTCCAAAGTATAGAAAGTATAATGAGTCGTTGTAAAGAATGTTGACTTATTAAATCAATTAATAACTTTTTAGAAAGCTTCCTAATTAGGTCAAAATTTTTTGTTATTACTTAAGAGAAGTTTTAAGTAACATAAATCCACTTTTTCTTTGTAAACATACTAGTAATAATTTTGTAATCATTCGCCTGTGAGACTCCCACGGATATAATTTGTGAAATTGCGTTTTAATATTAATTATTGTACAATTAATGAATTTTCTATAAGAAAATTAAACCTGGTTTTAGGCAAACACTTAGTTTGACAAAATCAGAATCGTATTTCTGTATGACACTGAAGACACTGCGCGTCCCGATTTTGATAAAAATGTATTGTTCCAGATAGAAATCGAATCGACAGGTGCTCGAGTCAAATAAAAAAATAATTTTTGCTTACGATGATAATGTTAACATAAAGATTTTGGTGCGCTGAATCAAAATCTTTCACATTTTTTGATACGAGAAAGACTATAAGGCTAGTTTACTTAATAATCTGATTATTTTTTACAATTAAATCTGGCTAAAATTCATAATTTTTTTTATTTGTGTATTTCCTTTTATCTGATTTAAAAAAGAAATGTTTTGGTTTAACAGCCATTTCTATATCATTTTCTAAACTCGAGATATAAAATAATACAAAATATCAAATACCAAACACTTAAATTCCCCTTAAAAAAATGTCGCCATCAATAGATAGAGCTAGTGGGCCAAGGAATACTTCTGTTTCGAGAAATTAGCATTATTAAAGTTTTTTTTTGTATTGTAATTGATATTTATACATGAAATATTTATAAAAAAATTAATTATTAAACAAATTAATTTTTAAATCATCGCGTTTCTATGCCGGACCCTGCATATACATAAATATTTTGTTATTATCAAATAAAGTTATTTTAATACAACTAATAATGAATTTAATTATTAAATGAATCCATTACCTAATCCATTTTATTGATTTATGACTTTTATTATAATATACGAGATTTCTATGTTTTATTCTATTAAAATTGTCATGTATTTTTCTCATAATAATAATAATTTATTATGCCTATGAATCTTTCAGCATGATTTTAATATGCTCTCTTTTTTTTTTGTTACAGGTAAGCGAGACAAAACATTCCATTCTATGTAAGTACTTTAATTTTTTATTCCATTATTTCATTGTCTTTAATTAGGAGAAAAAGTGGAAAGAAATTGTAGAACTTTAAAGAAATTATTGAACATATTTTAACTAATAATCTTAGATCATATCTGTATCGTTATCATGAAAAATGTATATATAATGTTAATTCAATATAAATTTAATCCTGAATGAATATATTACTGTTATAATATTATTAGAACATTCCACAATAAAGCCTTAAGCCTCTCAAATACTAGTTAGTAAACAAATCAACATTTTGTCCAATCAGGCGTCATAAGTACAGAACATGATATCACATAAATGCAGAATAGAGATAGCACAACTCACATCATCTGTCTAAAAAAAGACGAAATAGTACATCACTTTACAACTGTTTAACATGTACTAATAAATGCAGACAGGTTCAAGCAGTGAAACGGTATAATTTCAAAATTATATTCTTTATTTAATAATTAGTTTTTAATCAATTTTTCGTGGTTAAATATAAAGTACCAGAATAGGAATTTGGGGCAAATTACAAGAATAAGAAAATATTAATCACTACGTTCGCAAAGCGGCCTACAACGATCCGGCACTGAAACTAGGTGATTGGGGGAACGGTGACAGTGAATAAATGCTGTGTATGCTTTGCTCCCGGACGCGTCATATCTCGAAACAGGAATGATAGGGAACTCTCTTTCGATTTAACGGCTTGCGAATTTTCTTATGTTGGTATCTAAAGCAAAAGTGTTTCAGACCGATCCCTCCAGAACTATTTAAGCCCTCAGACAACGCTTCCGGCACGAGATTGAAGTAATAATCGTCAATTGCTGAGAGAGGTCACGCGAAATCTCCAGATACGACTCAAAGAATGCCAAAATTTCGATGAAGGATATTTGGCGAACTTAATGCTTAAAAAATATTTTTTTATTTTTTATTGTAGGTACGCTAATTATTTTACTATATTTTTATACACGAACATTACTAAAAAAATATTTTTTAAATAAATAATTTAATTTTGAAATCAACCCGTTCCAATGCCTGGACATAACTACTCAGACTGCATTATAACTATGGGTATATATGGGTTTCGGAGTGATGATCTCCATTCTTGGTTAGAATATTTTTAGTCTCTTAATTTGAGATGTGTGTCTCTGATGAGTTATGTGAACTTATCTTTTGTTGAATTTTATTTAATTTCAGTATAACAAACACATAAGACAGCACTAATAGATTTTAATAATATTTAGAAAGTTTTTCTTTTGTAAATTTTTTATTACTTCGCTCAAAAATTCGAAAACTGTAATCTATTTTAATCAAAATGTATGACTTTTTTTTTCGGCAGAAAGCTAGTATTTTCTTATGTTGATTTTCTATGTTCTAAACAATTTTGTTAACTCAATTACCATAATATTTATACGTACCTATATTTATGCTTATAAATTTTAAGGTAATTGAGTTCACAGAGGATGTGTATAATGGATTTGGAGACGCTCCAAGAGTTCTTGTTATTTGTGTGCTGCGTCACTTCACGTTGATTTGTGTTGTATTTGCTACTGTACGACAGTAGCAAATACAAATAGTCTATAAATTTCTAGTCCCTATCCTGCTAGACTTTGCATACAGTGTTCACGAGTTTAAACTTTTTTATTATCATTATTTGTGAAATAATTAATGAAATTTATATTTGAATCACATTCCAGTCGAATTGAAATATGATGGTGCCATTTTATTGAATGCTAGTTCGATGAACGATTAGCGTATTCTGATGCTCAATACGGAGCGAATAGTTTTTTGAACAATCATTTTATTATATCCTGCATATTATTTTTAGAAAATAATTTTTTTCCTAATAAGCAATATTTTCTATAAAACTAATAAAATGAAAATAACAACAAAAAAATACAAAGTATTATATATTTGTTAAAATAAATAATAAATAATAATAATAAGGAAAAAAGAAAGATATCAAGGATAAATATTAAATTAAAAAAGGAAGAAATAGGTTATTATAAATCATATTTATTATCATCATATAAGATACCCTATTATATAACTGATTAAATACCAGTACCAAAAAAGATAAATAATAATAATATGAGAGATAATATTTCTTTTAATTTATATATATATATATATATATATATATATATATATATATATATATATATATATATATATATATATATATATATATTAGAAAAAGTTAAAAATTATATGGGCTGGTTTTATTATTTTTTAATAAAAATAAATGAAAAAAATATGGTGGAACAAGTAAAAAATTTAATTATTAAATGATGGGAATTAAGTTACTTCCAAAACAATCTTCTCCTTTATTTAATTATATTTACGTTTCGAGGAGAAATATTTCCTCATCTTCTGAACAATTTTTATCAGGTTTTATTTCTCCCATTGTCAATAAATAAAAATTTTCAATATATTCTGTCTACATTTTGCTGGGAATTTAAGGTCAATCCCTTCATAAGAAATTAAAAGATATAAGATAAAAATTTAATTAATAAAAAAAGGAGTGATGATTTAAAAAAAAATATTATTTAACATCTAAATATTTTTAATTTTTTTTTCTCACTCTTAGAAATAGAGGCTATAATCAAATTAGTTTCTTTTTTAGAAAATATTTTCATCTACTCTGAAATGAAATATAATAAGCCTCTATTAATACATCAAGAGATAATTTTTAAAATTATACACTGGAAATTATAGCCGGTGGTTTGGTGTGGATGATGAATTATGAATATCCATTTACGTGGAACACTGAGTGACGATAGTCAGTTTCCAAAACACGCTACAGCTACGACCTTGGCTTTTCAGTGCCCGGATAGTGGGCTACTACGATGTAGAAGAATATAAAACAACCTTTATTTTACTATTAGTTATTTATTTATTTATTTATTAAAAAAATAAAAGTTTTAAAATTAGAATTTTTACAAAATGGGGTAATAGAAAAATTCATTCCTTTTTTTTTTTTTTTTATAACTTTTTGCATATTACGGAGACATTACGAAAAAGCAAGTGTCTGACTTAGTAAGTTTTCAGTTACTACAAGTAATGGACCCTGTGATCGGAATACACCCTTATTTTGCGCATCCAGAAAATTTGCTTATTTTACTAAATTTGCATAGATTTGAAATCACATACGAGAATTGGTTTTCCAAAGAATCATTAAATGGTGGAAATCGATATTTTAAAAAGAAGGAAATGAGAAGCTTCAAGCCGCCTAAAATCAACTCCCAGACGAAATGATTTATTGGAGTTTCAGTTCCCTTTCATAGCCAGCTTTGCTGCGAAGAATGACCAATGAAGAGATTTATTCTAAGATCAATTCTGGTGGAACAGCGGAGGAATAAAACTTTCATCAATTTCGATATCAGGCGCAAGCAGTTTAACGATGTATATAGCTGGATACAGGGGCGTTTCAAAAAGACGTCGCAGTGTGGCGAAAACGCCGACTCTTTTAAAAAACCTTGAATCTTGTGTAATTTTCGTAGATTTTGTTTACGCTAAATCAAAAAGTTCCTATAAACAAAATGCCTAAATTAAACCATTTTCATGCCATGAGAAAAAAACAAAATATAAATTCTGGTATAAATATGAATAACTGAAAAGTAATGATGAAGGAGAATCTTGGTTGGGATAGCGGTCAATAAACGAACACACAAATAAGAAAAAACTTATTATAATGTTTGCCGACGTTTAGTCCATCATCAGGACTGAGAGGCGTATAATAAGGCGGCAACTCAAATAAAAAATAATGATTTAAATTTTTTTTTTGTTTTTTTTGTAAACAAACTCACTTAAAATATATTTATTATTTTTATAACATTAACATTTTTTCTTACACACAAAAAACCAACGTTTCGAAATTCTTTTTCATCTTCTGAGTTTTTCTTCCTTTTTTTTTTCTAAAATTCAACAATACAACAACACTATACATATTTTTCAATTATTAATGAAATTTTAATGTAATATTTTAAAAACTAAATTATTTTAACTTAATTAATTATATTTTTTCTAATATAAAACAGTAAGCAGTTTAACAAAACAATTTTAATTTAGTAATGTATACTTCCGTTAGTAGTACTAATTATATAATATCAAAAATAATTATCTTTTAAACGAATTTGTTTTACATTTATATTTATTTGCAATGCCAATCGTAGCATCATATTTTATCGTTATTTCATATTATTTATTGACTAAGTCGTATTCATTCTTCGCCATATAAGAAATTATGTGGAAAGTGGAACATCAGGAACATTAATTTATTGATTAATGGATTTATTTACAAATCTCTTTTTACAATTTGATTTAAGAATTAGCCTATCTCAGATTTTAAATTTTATATTTTAGTGCTTTACTTCTGCATTCCTTGAAATATTTACTCGGCCTTCCTCCTATGTTGGTCCTATTCATCCTAAACCACGACCCCCTTCCATTATCTTCATCTAATAAAATGCTCACAAACCCACAAACAATCACAAACCACAATAAATCACAAACTTTTTTTTCAAAAAATTTATTTTTTTCAGCACTGCACGTCCTTCATTTTTTCCTTAAAATTATGAACACATTGTTTTCTTACTTGTCCGATAGTATTAGACATATCACCCTCCATCTTGCAGGCCTGGTTACAAAGACCGACCAACCTATTTGAGTAAACTAGGCTCAATTTACATCAGCTCGTCGCATATAACTCGATCTGGTGTCAGAATTTACCGAGTTATTTTGTTACCTATGCACTCTAAATAATGAGACATGAACCAAGCGTCAGCTATTCTGTTTATGAATTTATGTTATCGTTGATGGACCTTAATTCGAAAAATTGTTTTTTTTAAGTAGGGATTCAGTCTGTTTTTTATTATTGTATATAGTTTTTTTCAGCATTTTAAATAGGATTAAAAACAAGTTTGGGCCCGGATGGGTGATATTTAAATCAGGGGTAGTTTAACATTATATCTAACATTTAATACCAAGGAAAGAGCATGAAAAAGACATTTTTTTTAGGAGCTTGCGACAATCCGAAACTTGATCAATATTATATCAATTGATCAATTAATTATTTACTTTGCTTAGATTCCGTTACACTTTCAATAAGTCTATTTTTCCAAAGCAACAAACTTTATAAATAGGCCCATATAAATAGCAACTGAGAGTACAATGTGCAAATTTCAGAATAATGGCGTAGTTAACATTTCAATTTCGTTACTAGTCAAGTCGATTATAAAGCATCACCACGTACTTTATAAGTCTACTATAGGCTACTTTTCCACTAGAAGAAAAAATTATACAAATATAATGGGCTAAACATGGATTCAAAAACTCATCGCTAATATATGAACCACAGTTTCAATAAAAAATGTTCAACTTTCCGAATTAGGGGTTTTTCCACCTCGGACATTGGTTGGTAAATATCAAGAGATGGTTTTGTTACAACGACGATTATTTTCATTATGCAAAAATTACTACAATTCAATTTTTAACCCTATTTTTTTGGGGATATCATTTTTCAAATTACCAAAAGGCCCTAAGGACAAGTAAAATCTGCATCGTAATTTAAATTTTTACTCAAACAAAAAAAAAAAGCTTATTTCTTTTAAATGAAAATTTGCAAACCCAAAATATGGGTTTGTATGGGTATTGCACTATTAATAAATTTCTAGAATGAGTTCATTTAAAAATGTATTCACGCATTTTGTACCAGTTTATGTCAACAGCTATTTTGTACAGATCTTCTAAATATTTTTATAAATTATTTAAAAATTAGTAAAAAAAAAACATACCTTTTCTTAAAGTTTAGAAGCATTGCGCTACTTGGGGATCGAAACAAACTATTTTTTGTATGCATACATTGTACTTTTCTAGCCTAAAGACAGGTTTTCTGTGGTACAGCATTACGAAAAAAAAATCTGCAAACCCTAATACAATCAGCGAAAGGCCGGATTTTTTTCTAAACTATTCTTAGTTAAATGACAAATATTTCAATTATTTATAAATACACATATACTATTATTGATATACTATATACTGTAACGATATTCCCTGTATACCTTTGTACTATACCGTAACTATAAATAAGAACGAACGAATATTAGACTGAGCTACGTTTGATTTTATTTTATTTTTTTTAAATTACTCAACTTATAAATTTTTATAACATTCAATTTATATTCTTTATCATCGCACATAATGTAATGATAGTAAAGTATAAATTCTGATTTATGGATTTTAATTAATCACATTATATCTATGGTTGCGTGTGCTAAGTTCTCAGTATGCATTGATCCACACACGAATTGTCAAGTGTATTCCCTCAAAAACATTTCAACGTCCTTATATTTTTTATTTGCCTAGTTAAATTTTCTCGCTAATCAGTGAGCAATTTTGGCTTACAACATTGCCGATTCCGATGTTGATAATACACAAACTCTCGAAATTAACGCAGCTATACATGTTTAATGTAATTTAAAAATGTATATTTAATTATGATAGAAACAAATTTAAATTTTAAAATCTTCGGTATTCTGAAGTGAAGCTAAATAAAACCCTGAAATAAACTGAAATTAACCTTTAAAATTCTAAGGCTAGAATATAAACGAATAATTATAGGTGTTCTGGGCTGTACCCTCGCAAAGTGGTTCAGATTCCTGAGTTCGTGGTCAATAATAAATCAATTATTTCGCTGTAGTGTAAACTTTTAGTGGTGGAAAGTGAAAAGTATTAACCGGCTAATACCAAGCTCCTGTAGAAACAAGAGAGGATTAAACCTTGTGATTGCAGATCCTTCTCAAAATCGATTCTTCAAAATCGATTCGTCAAAATCGATATTGACGAACCGAGTGGAAGTTAATTAACCCGAACAGTCCGAGTTTTGAAAAAAAAAAAAGCAATGAGTTCTTTCTCTTTTCCCGTATAGATGGACTACTCATCAGTAGTTTTTAAATATCGATTCTGTAATGAATAAATATTTTTTGTTTATGCTTATAGAAAAATGTATTTCTCTTGCTGATTACATGCTCGCACCGACTGGCACCACTAAGTTTTTTGTATCAATCTGATACTAAAGTCTCTCATAGCACTAAATATATCTGTTGCTCGTTTTTACTCCATTTTTAATTTAATTATTAAATAAATGAAGTAGGTAAGGTGATATGGGGTAATTGCGCACTGAATTTTACTAAGTTCGACTTTAAATGACTGTAAAATCATTATTTTTCATATGTTTTAAAAAAATGTTCCCTAGACTATTATGTTTAAATATTACATTCAATCCCATTTTTCGATCATATGCATACTATGAGACTGATAATTCAATTTAATAGTATCTAGAATTCGAGTAGGAGCGGCTTTGGGACAAGTGCAAAATAGTTCGGCTTCCGTAGAATTATTATACTGATGTAATCGTCGAAGATAGTTAGAGCTTGTCTGAGATTCACATTTTACAATCTTCATTGAGCTGTGAAAGCGAGATGTGGAATATAATTTAATAAATGTGTTGAAAAAATAGTTTTTGTTTTAATTTGCTAGTCCGTAGCTGCTTCGACAGAACGTTTCAGTAAAGGTAAGAGTACACCACGCATATTTTTCAGTCAACAGAGGTACACACTTGCGCCTACTATCAATTTTTACAGGGCAATCGCGGAAAATCGCTTAAAAAATATGAAACTGTCAAGAAGTGCAAATCACAAAGTATTTTGAGGAACAGCTTCTATAGTTTCCATTTACGGCAAAAATAAAAGGTAGACCTACTGGTGGATATAAATAGACACGACATTATAAACAGATTGGAACTAATATCTTTACAACTCGTTATACTTCGACTTAGCGAATTTTTGGGTCTGATTTCTGATACACGATGTTTAGACTTCATGCTCCGTAAAGGACAAATCTTACCAGGGTTTGGATTAAACGGGACAATTGCATACTTAGGCCCAAATCGCACTAACCCCACATGACCATATCTATGTAGATCAACTTTTTTTAAAAAATATTTTTTTATCACAGTCACATGCTAAAATAAAAACTCAACTAGTATACCAAACGTTTGCTTTCTTACCTTCCTAATAAGCCAATTGATTGATTTTTATTTAATTTAGTTATCTGCATTCGTGTTTTAACGGAGTAAAAGAATCGTTCGATAACAAGAATCACATCTAACAATATGAAAAACAAAAAATGTGTAACTACGAGTCATTTATGAATCAATAATAATTACTCATATAATTATTATAATAATAATGTTCAAAACTGATTAGTAATATCCATATTGGACAAGTTTTGAACGTATTATGACTTTTTGCAAGAATTTGGGGTTTCTGAACCACTGTGCTGCGCGACATAGATGTTATGACAAGCCTGATCTAGTTTAATTAGGGATTGATCACTTCTATAATTTTCTATTTATTTTAAACTAGTTTCAAATGTTATACATTCATCTTCTATACTAAAAACACAAAAATTCAAAAATAAGCAATTGAATTTTTGTGTGTTTTAAGAACTGAAGATGAATGTATAACATTTGAAACTAGTTTTCAGTAAAAACAAAATTTGTAGAGGTGGGAAATAATTTATAAATCCCTATTTAGATTGATCCTTCTACACTATCATTCGTACGTGAACTGATCTAGTTTATTTAGGTTTTGACGGGTTTCGATGGATGGTGGTATGTATGTTCCAAATGACGTTGAAATCGGCAACGAACCTTCGGGTTCCCTAACTTTTACTATAATTATTTTTATTGACGAAATATTATTTAAGGAAGCATTGGATCGAATATATTTGTGCAATGTCAAACCGCAGTTTATTACGTGAAATGTAATAAAATTTTGTTTTTAAAGATTGTTATCCTACCGTAAAATAAGTTTATGTTATTTTATGAATATTTATTATATTGTTATAGCTACAAATGGCACAGATGAATAATATTATGGTATTCAAGTGAAAAAAAAAAGTTTAGGTTTTCATCACAGTTTTTGTTAGAGCCCTCATCGATTCCTCTTAGGATCCTGAAAATTCTCTGGAAAATTACGTGGCCAGGAAAGCTTCTCCCCCTCCTGGGGGATGAAAGCTGATGAATATTTTAATACTCTATGGAAGGGAGGGGAGACCTCCGAAATAAATTTTAATCGATGAAATGTTAATTTACTCTGGTATTTATTTTAAATTCATCGATATTCTGAAAATGTATTCTCAGACATCAAACGAAAAAGGCTTTGTAATGATGCTTATTAGTATTCTTGGTACACTTCCAAAAGTATACTGTAATTAGCATAGTCATTTATAGTGTATTCGAGACCTGCCTTTGAATCAAACTAAAGACAGGATTAAAAAAAAAATATTTTATTTAATGCGCCATAAATAAATAAATTTGCAATTCAAAGTAATTCTCCCTTTCCCCACAAAACCACCTCCATCTACGAGAAAAATATTTTCAACGATTTCACAACGTCATCTGACGTTAATGAACGCTGGTTAAATTACAGGGTTTATATGTAACTTAGATTACAGAAGCACTTAGTAAATCAAATTAGAATGTGCATGCGGGAAACATATATTCCAAACAATTATTTTATTTTTTAATAAATTATTTTCCACTTCTATAATTTTGTTTTTATTGAAAACTAGTATCGAATGTTACACATTCATCTTGAGTTCTAAAACACGCAAAAATTCAAAAATAAGCAATTCAAAATACAGTTTGGTATTATTATACATATTAAATTAAATGTAATATAAATTAGTATTATAAAACATTTATGAATTATGAATTTAATTAAGACGAGAAATCAAATGTTGGTACTCACCAAGGTTTAAATGGATTATATAAAACAGAATACAAACTTTTCTGTTATACACAGAATACACCAAATTGTATTTTGAATTGCTTATTTTTGATTTTTTTGAATGTATAACATTAAGAACTAGTTTTCAATAAAAACAAAATTATAAAAGTGGCAAATAATTTATCAATTCATCAGAAAGTAAGTTGTTTCTGTTTTATCAGTGATGCAAAGAAAACTTCAGAGTAACTAGGTAATTAATTGATAGCAGCCACATTGTTAATATATAATATTAACATGTCATGTTAATAGTTTATAACATATTGTTAATATACAACCATATAAAGCCTATATCTCGAAATAATAAAATTTTACAAGGTCAATTTTAGGTGTATGCTGACTATATATTTATACACATATAAAGTTTGCTTATTTAGATTTATAGCTGTCCCTAAATTACTTTAAAACTTCAAATCGGACATTACATATTTACTTTTAATTTTTTTGTTTATTGTGTACAGTAGGAGTTTATTAAGGAGCAGTATTGGGCAAAGTGCCCTTCCAATTACAATTACAATTTCTTACCAATTTCAGTAATTTGGATTTGCATGAATAACATTACTTGATGAACCAATGTAATTGCAATTGTGGTCCATATTAAATTTAAATTAATAGGAATTGGAATTACATTTTGTCTGTCGTCAACATTAGGTACTTACGTCATTAATAATCGATTTTTATACCATTTAAATTTTTTTTTCTCGATACATCTGATCTAAATTTTGAATTTTTGGCGCTTAAGCCTTTTTTAAAAACGCTATAATATAATATATGTATATGTATATATATATATATATATATATATATATATATATATATATATATATATATACACACATATACAGATGATTCGATTGTTCGTATAATTATATATGGTCTTTCTCTCTCTCTTTCTTTCTCTCTCTCCCTCTCTCCCTCTCACTCCTCTCTCGTGTACCTAAATTGTGAATCGCGTTGTGATCTTCCAGGATGTTAAATAACCACCCGGAGGTTTGGTGCAAGGACGGTCTGCTTCGGGGAAAGAAATATAGGCCCTCGTGCGCCTGCTGACCCCGAACAGCCATAATCCGTGGGTTTAGACCAATTTGTCTCTGTCCTAGAACACGAGAGAGTTGGTTGGCCCCAAAGGTACTGGCTACGGAATAATGGACAGCCTACACCATGGAAACCATTGTTCGCAGCAACGTGAGGTTGGGTGACCTACAGGCTGTCTAAGTTCCCGCAAGCGATAAAATATCTTTAAGAAGACCACCTCGCGCGGCCAACGATCTGCATGGTCTATAGTGCCAACAGTGAAAAAAAATAATAACTATATATATATATATATATATATATATATATATATATATATAGAGAGAGAGAGAGAGAGAGAGAGAGAGAGAGAGAGAGAGACCATATATAATTACGAACAATCGAACCATCATGTTAATATAATATAGTTTATAATGATATTGTCACCCAGCTGATTATCTATTGGATTAAATGCCTAGGGCTTCCCGTTTATATGATCAATGACCAGGCTGTTGAAAGGCTGGTGTTATCTCAAGTGGGCCTTTTATTCTCCATGGCTTCCTCTCCATCGCCGGTCGGCACAATTTATAAATATAATACCCTACATAAAAATAATTATTATTATTATTTGTCTAATTATAATATATCAGTCAAACTGTTTATAGATTATTATCGTAATCTAATAATCTAATTGTTATTGTTTCATACGAAATCCCCTCCACCTATTGCTTTGAAACAATATTGTACACCAGTCTAATCATTTGTCAGATAATAAACATTGAACCCTACCATAATATTGAATCTATTCTAATACGGTAATTTATTCAGTGTATATTCGATGATTTGCCTGTTTCATGATGTTGACATTTCATTTGATATAACTGATTGAATTTAATTTTATAAGTAACAATTAGTGAGGGCTATAGCTGATATATCACATTATATGTTTTGGGCGATATAAAAATACCGATACTATCAATAAATTTCAATAGAATTAGGATTAAATTTACAGGTTAAAAAAAAATCAAGAAGATAAAAATTTCTTCAGTAACACTTCATTGATTGTAATCTAAAGAATTTACCAATACAAATTAAAAAATAAAATCTGAAATAAATATTTTATATAAAATTAATCAAATTAGACTTAGTTGACAGACCTTATTAATACCGCACTACATTTATTAATAAATACTTATTTATGTAGTAATGATATATTATTTTTTGTTAAGTTTCAGTAAAGTATGGCTCTCAACAGGCAATAATTTTGTATTTTAAGGATTTTTTTAAGACATGAAAAAATAGGTAGGATTAAATTTAAAGATTAAAAAAAAAATCAAGAAGATAAAAATTACTTCAGTAACACTTTATTGATTGTAATCTAAAGAATTTACCAATACAAATTAAAAAATAAAATCAGCAATAAATATTTTATATAAAATTAATCAAATTAGACTTAGTAGACAGACCTTATTAATCCCACACTACATTCATTAATAAAAACTTATTTTTTGTTAAGTTTCAGTGAAGTATGGCTCTCAACAGGCAATAGTTTTGTGTTTTAAAGATTTTTTAAGAAATGAAAAAATAGCTAGGATTAAATTTACAGATTAAAAAAAAAATCAAGAAGATAAAAATTACTTCAGTAACACTTCATTGATTGTAATCTAAAGAATTTACCAATACAAATTAAAAAATAAAATCAGCAATAAATATTTTATATAAAATTAATCAAATTAGACTTAGTAGACAGACCTTATTAATCCCACACTACATTCATTAATAAAAACTTATTTTTTGTTAAGTTTCAGTGAAGTATGGCTCTCAACAGGCAATAGTTTTGTGTTTTAAAGATTTTTTAAGAAATGAAAAAATAGCTAGGATTAAATTTACAGATTAAAAAAAAAAATCAAGAAGATAAAAATTACTTCAGTAACACTTCATTGATTGTAATCTAAAGAATTTACCAATACAAATTAAAAAATAAAATCTGCAATAAATATTTTATATAAAATTAATCAAATTAGACTTAGTCGACAGACCTTATTAATCCCACACTACATTCATTAATAAAAACTTATTTTTTGTTAAGTTTCAGTAAAGTATGGCTCTCAACAGGCAATAATTTTGTATTTTAAGGATTTTTTTTAAGAAATGAAAAAATAGGTAGGATTAAATTTAAAGATTAAAAAAAAAATCAAGAAGATAAAAATTACTTCAGTAACACTTTATTGATTGAAATCTAAATAATTTACCAATACAAATTAAAAAATAAAATCTGCAATAAATATTTTATATAAAATTAATCATATTAGACTTAGTAGACAGACCTTATTAATCCCGCACTACATTTATTAATAAAAACTTATTTTTTGTTACGTTTCAGTAAAGTATGGCTCTCAACAGGCATTAGTTTTGTGTTTTAAAGATTTTTTTAAGAAATGAAAAAATAAAGAAATGCCATGTCACCCAGAAAATAAAAATAAACCAATGTGCCAAAATAAAATTTAGAAACAAATGCTACTTTTAGTAGTAGGTTAAATCTACTTTAATATTGGATATATAGGACTCAATAATATAGTTTGAAAATGGACAAAAAACTGTATTAAATAAGGCAGAAACATGATTAAAAAATAAATATATTATGACCGTATAAATGGGTTTTTATCGATAAATGTATTGAGTGGGATTAATAAGGTATATTATTTCTTAATCTGAATTGATTAATTTTATATAATTGTATATAATCCCATTAGATATAAACAATAATAATATTGTTGTTGATCGCATAAATGTTTTAGTTCATTAAATGTTACAAAACACTCCTATTAAAAAAAAAAAATATTTTTTAGAAAATACATTTATCTAATAAAGCCTCCGCATTATTATTGGAAGAAAAATATTAAATACCAATTTTAACCCGAATGTTCTTATATAGTGTTAGAAAATATGAAATGCCAATTCCTAAGGTGTGAGGCAAATTAAAGAAAATAAAATTTTTACGATATTGTTTTTATTCAATATAACTTCCGATAGCTTCACTACATTTCTCCCAAAGCTCAACAAGTTTTATTTATCCCTTGATAGAAGAAACGTTTTGGCTTTGAATCACTGAAATCGAGATAAGAAAATTTTACCTATTTTTATTTTAAAATATTTTGTTTTTTAAAAATGCGTCCAGCGCTCTGAAAAGATGGTGGTAAAATGGAAAAAAATCACAGGGATATGGATGTAGTAGAATTTCAATATTCAGATCTCATAATGCAGTGTCGGTCAGTTTTTTTTTTTGTTTTTAAAATACGTGATTTGACAAGTTTTACTACATCCATCCATCGTATTTACCTGAATTGTCTCCAAATCACTACCATATTTTTTAAAATCATAATGTATTTTTAAAAGAAAAAATATTCCAAAATGAAAACGAGGTAAAATTTCCATTTCTCGAATTTATTGATTCAAAGCCAAAACGTTTCTTTAAACAAGAGATTAGAAACCGACGTCATTTTTTGAAAAAGCGCCAAAATGCGAAATTTAAGTTTCCCTCGCTCACGATATATTGAAAAAAAAATTGAAATGGTATAAAAGTGGGATATTGATGACGTAAGCCCCAAATATTGACCACTCTCAATCGTCACTCTGGCCTTGACCAGTGCTTGAAACCTTAAAAATATATTTTAATTATAAAGGTGTTGCCAGGTTAATAAACTCCTAATATATACAATAATGAATCAAATAAATATATATATTGTTAGTCAGTTGGCATACGCATGATGGTATATTGTAGGATTCCATATTACGGCCCTATATCCACGAAACTCGGAAATGAATTGAAAAAACTAGGATTAAACCCTGCATTTAAAATAGAAAAAACTCTATCCTCATATTTCTCTTCTTCTAAAGACAAAATAGACCCTTTCCAAAAAAGCGGAGTATACAAACTAAATCGTAATGATTGTGCAGCCAAATACAATAATTTATATTTAAGACTCAGGAGTTAAGTTAATACATTACGTTGAAAACAGCCTCAAATTAAATATAAATGAAGCACTTGAAATAATAAAATCCTTCAAATCCAATCCGGATTTTTGCTTAAATGACCAAAGAAATATCTTCAGTAGTCCAATCTTTAATTTATTCCCATTCATAACAGAAAAAACAATTAGTCACCGGCATTACTGGAAAAACCCTGACCCTTGAACCGTTTACCTAAAAACATCCTACCTGCCTTTCGTTATTTGTTAGTTCAACGCGAGAAGAAACCAGTGCAAACTTTTCTGTTTGATATAATCCATTTAAACCTTGGTGAATGGTAGAAATAAATAATTAAGGCATTCAAGCGAAAAAAAAAAGCTTTCTTATATGAAGGCTATTAATTTTTTTTTTTTTAGCCACCGTTTATCGATTTCTCTTGGATGGACTTTTGTTGATAGCTCACAGTATACTTTAAATGTACTATAAATTTATTTCCTTAAATATCGATAGGGGTTAGAGCAATTTCATTAATATATTTCTTTTTTTTTCTAATAATAATAAAACATAATTAAAAAAAATCACATCTCACAACTTTAATAATATAATAAGTATCCATTTTTAAAAATAATTTTAAAGAATTCTAATAAACACTAGGTACTTGAAATATTTTTCACCGCATGCACTTCACGTCTTTTCTCCCAAAAGTGTCCAAAAATAATTTTTTAAACAATTTCAGTAATACAATTCTGTACACTGTATATTTTTGTTTTTTCTAACAGAAAATAAATGTTTAAAATTTTCATTTTATTCCAAAAAAAAACATTGTTTCCATTAAATAATATAAAAGTAGAAAGTATTTACTACGACAGTTCCGTCGCATCCGTCTGCTTTCGGGCGCAATCGGCATTCCATTCAGGATCGGGCACTGAACTTTTAGTCCAATACACTGTATCTTTGCTAATACTGGTCCCATTTAGATATTCAGATATCAGATATTTTTTTGATAGTTTAATTGTCTTTCGTATGGTAATATACATAAATTACCATAAATTGCGTACTTGATGAATTATGCGCACATTAAATATTCTTTTGGTCGTAACTTTTTTACATTTATTTTCTCGGTGATGGATAGTTAATGGAGATTAAGGAGAAGACTACAGGCAAGTTTTATCAAAATCGCTTGAGCCGTTTTCGAGAAAATTTTGAAAAAGTGAGAAATCGATAATATGAAATGACACTTTATGGTCGATCATAACAAAAATGTTGCTATAACATCCCAAGCAACCTAATAATACCTACTTAAAATACGTACAACTTTTGGTTTTTGCGCTTGGCTGCTCACTTACACACAGACACACACACCCATTGACCATTTCGCGAGTTTTGTTTAAATTTGGACAAAGAAGACCTTAAAAGTTGTATTTCCTTTGAAAAATCGTATTCTAAATTTGTCACGATCGCAATTCCTCCCCTTGCATTTAATGTATAGGTAAGTGAAAGCAAAAATATACAAAACCATTAAATATATATAAAAAAAAAATATATGTCGGTAAAACTACATTAATAGTTTATAATGCATTTACAAATAAAATTTAAGACAATTATAAACAATTAATGTTTGATATATTTACCAGCAAAAAAAAATATTTTGGACTCGTTGAATAGAGGAAGGTTTCTTCTTTCCATACATATAAACAGCTAGTGCATTACCTTGAAGGTCTGAGTAAAAAAAAAATATATTTATTACAAAATAATATAAAAAATGAGGTTTTTCGCGTAAAAGCGTTAGTTTTAAAACACATCGGACACATCCCGGTCAAAGCAAATAACGTAGTTTAAGAACCATAGCTGACCCTTGGAAGTTTCGCCTGAATCTATCAGTATAGGTAAGTGAAAGCAAAAATATACAAAACCATTAAATATATATAAAAAAAATATATATGTCGGTAAAACTACATTAATAGTTTATAATGCATTTACAAATAAAATTTAAGACAATTATAAACAATTAATTTTTGATACATTTACCAGCAGAAAAAAATATTAGTTATTTAATCCTTAAATTCTTAATTCAGGATTGTTAAAATGTTCCTTTATACTTCTTTTTTACATTATTTCCTTGTGTCACCATATATATAACTTCTATTTCTCTTCCTACTTCTTTTTATATGTTATATAATAACAAATTACATCCATTATTATATTATTGACGCTTATCTTGTAATGGATGCTCCCAACAGGAAATTTAATTTTATAGAGTGGCACAATGGAGCATTGTAGCGAAAAAGACAAAAACAAACGTCTGTAAAGAAAGTAGAGAACAAAATCAGAAAACATAATGATGTACCTAATTATTTACAATAGATTCCCGCTAATCCGAACTAATGTCGGTGTACGAAAATATTTGGAAATTTTTTTTTTTCTGCAAGGACGATGCACCCTCAGAAAATATATTCGTTAAAACCATCACAAGATGCAACATATTTATATTAATACATTTTTTATAAGTAATAGCGTTTTAAATTTTTTTTTTTTTATTTATCACATTCAATTTATCAATATTGTTAATAAATATTAAAAATAAATATTAATAATATTAAACTCAATATTGTTAATTATTACTGAGCTAATTGGCTATAACTGTTGAAGATATGAACTGTTAATAAGCGAAAGCACTTGTTGCTACCTGATCCCTCCGAAGGTAGGCGATAATAGGCATGATTAGCAAGGGGCATTTAAATAGCTGCTTCATGGATACCTTGCACGCCCAATTACATTTCTGTAATTTTTATGTTAGTAAAATTAACAATATTGATTGAAATATTCTGCATCATAGATTAGTAGTTACCGCCTCTGACGTCAAAAAAATGGATTCACGTGTTCAAATACTATAATAACGGATTAAGTTTTAAGGCTGGTTAAAGTCCAGTCGCCTCAAAAATACAATAATATAATATATAATAAAGTAAGAAGTTTTACATAAATTCTGAGGAGAATGGAGGATTCTCGTTACATTCTATGGTCCAATCTTTAACTATGAAGGGGTGGACACAGCCAATGGGTCACCAAAAATTTAAACAAATTTTATTTGATGATTCTAAAGCAAAAATATTATGTTTAAAAAATAATTGTTTTATAATGGAGGGAGTTTTTGTCGACCGTATATTTATATTTAAAGGGAGAAGTTGGTCGGGGGTGTGGTCAAAGGATTACACTATTATAAGTGAACTTATATATTTCGTGCCGACGTTTCGGCCTAAGTTTTAGGCCATCTTCAGGGCTAAAAGGAAAACAAAATAACAACAATGAAAAAAGAGACAGAGTACCAGTAACAGTAAAAATGATAAAAAACAGAAAATACAAGTAAGATAAAAAAGTAAGATAAAACAGTATGGAGTATAAACAGAAAAAGGTAACACTAAATTACATAATACAAGAGACAAATGAAAAAGTAAAATAAAATAAAATAAATGAAATAACAATGTAAAAATTAATTGAAATTAAAATAATGCTTTATTTATACAGGGAATAGTGAAATATATGAAATCTATTAATTAAAAAGACAAATAGTATGAAGGTTTGGTAATGTGTAAAGCATACCTCTGTATGTTTACTATCTCTTAGTTGCGCATAACTTGCATGTGCATAAGTTTTGCATAACTTGTCACATCAAAACTATTTCTGTATGCTTTACACATTACCAAACCTTCATAATAGTGTAATCCTTTGACCGACCGCACCCCCCGACCAACTTTTAATTATTATTTTATGGTCAAATAAATTGAAAACCAAATCACTTATAATAGTGTAATCCTTTGACCGCACCCCCCGACCAACTTTTAATAATTGTTTTATGGTCAACTAAATTGAAAAAAAAATGTTTATATTATTGGGTAAACTAACCTTATAGATTTTTTTACTCCTAAAACTATGGCAGATTTTAATTCAGCTCACCAAAAATCATGTTGAAAATATCGTCGACAATTTTTTCTTTTTAGTTCCGATGGGGCTCAAAATTTTTAAAGCCTCGAAATTACGCTTCGACTTTATATGTACGGAAAGAAGAAACTTTCCTGTTTTCAACGAGTCCAAAACATCGAAATCGGATAAACTGAAGAAGAGGCACACAGCTTCTTCAGTTTATTCGATTTCGTTGTTTTTGGACTCGTTGAATGGAGGAAAGTTTCTTCTTTCCATACATATAAACAGCTAGTGCATTACCTTGAAGGTCTGTGTATAAAAAAAAAAATATATTTATTACAAAATAATATAAAAAATAAGCATTAGTTTTAAAACACATCGGACACATCCCGGTCAAAGCAAATAACGTAGTTTAAGAACCATAGCTGACCCTTGGAAGTTTCGTCTGAATCTATCAGTAGGTTCTTGAATTATGGGCGGCTTTTAGAATCTTTAAATGATTATGATATGGGTTTTTCAAAGTGCTAAAAACAAATCTGATACTAGTTTTTAATAAATAAAATCTGTTAATCTACTTTACTCCGTAGAACACTGTTTTCGTTATATTTAATTCAGTAGACCCTTCAGGTCGTTCTAATTAGTCTATTACTTAATTTCTAAAAATTGGATCATTCTAAAATTGTTGGTTAAAATCGGTGAACCTTTGACTGTGCATGGATTGACAAAAGGCAGATAGATATGGAACTATTTGAAAAATATGTAAATAAAGTCACCATTTTTGTATCTGGCTAACGAAAGCGGCTATATTGATGGAGAGGTGTTGCAAAGGCTGGGAGCAGCTGGTAGATTGTTCAACGCAATCCGGAAAGGTTTTCTCAACAAAAGAGAGGTGACGAAGAAGACGAAGATATCCGTCTACAAGTCTACGTTCCTGCCCATCCTATCTTACTCCTCCGAATCATGGACCCTTACCTCAAAACACAAAGGGCAGATCCAGACAATGGAAATGAGATACCTAAGAAAGGTTGAAGGAAGGACCAGAAGAGATAGAATCTACAGCCGGTAGAAACCACTCTTGAAGAAAATAAACTAAGATGGTTTGGACACCTCCTGAGGATGAGCACGGAGAGAACGGCCAGGATAACGTATGAGACGAGAGTAGACGGAAGAAGACCATGAGGAAGACCATGGATCACCTGGGAAGAAGGCGTGCGGGAGGCGTTCAGGAAGCGAGATCTGGACTGGAGCAGGAGGAGAGAATTGGTTCAAGAAAGGGACACTTGGGTCAAGCTCTATAGAGGGCATCCCCACACTGCGCAGCGGTAGAGTGGGAAAGAACATGATGATGATGATTTTTGTATCCTTACAATTATATTTATCACTTTGGTTAAATTTAACAATCTTTTTTACTTGAATTACAGCTGATTTAAACCTTATATTGGCTACAGAGCTACTGAGACTCTTTATTTTGAAGGGCAAAGATAAACAATAAAGTGAGTGATCCGGCTGGAACCCTCAGAAATCTCTTGCCTACACGAGATGTATGGGATACAATATGGGAATTTAGGCTGGGATATATTCCCTTCATTTACAAGACTGTTTCTAAAATTTCTAAAAAAAAAAATTAAGCAATGTTATTTAAATAAATAAAAAATTTAATATTTATATAAATATTTAAGTAGATTTTGAAAAATTAAGTAATAAAAAAAGGTAAACCGACAATAAAATACATATTAAGTTGAAATTCTATATTCGAGGGAAATACTGCTTTATATAGATATTTTTTGTTATGGACTCTCTTAGACTCTGTAGTCTATGATAGTGAGAAAACGAAGTAGCCAATATAAGGGCTAAAGAATATTATCTCATAAATAGACGTTATTTCTTTAGGGAAATGTTACACATTCCTACATTTCTTTGTCCATAGGGAAAGACCCCAATCATCCTTTGCGTAACGCGAAACGTTTCCTTTCTTTGAAGCTCAGCCGCATAAGCTACTGCATTGGGTCGGTACAAAGAAATTCGTTGGAAATTGGGCTTATAACGGGAAAAGAAATACCTTATATCTTCACATATTACATTTCCGGAGCTTAACTGTTCTCCGATTTCCTAAGAATATTTTTGAACCCCGCAAGAATTCGTGGTGAATTTGATCCTTTGATAAATTGGCCTTTAGGCAACGAGGAAAAAATACCTGGTAAGAGGTCACATCGGGCAATTATTTTTGAAATATCAGTAGCTAGATAGAGAAAGAAACGGTGTTTGCTCAAAAAAAAATTATTAATTTTCAACCCTACTTATTACTTATGCACACGTTGTAATATCTGATGTATAATAATAGCTGGCATAATATATAATTATACCCATAATATATACATAATTAATATACTAAAATAAAATTAATATTAATATATATATAATAATTTCCTGTGTGTTCATTCACACTACTTTCCTTACCGCTTTGGGCTAAAGACAAATACAAAAAAATGTTTTCTGTATCTTATATTAGTCTGACATTTTTTTTTTTATGTTTAGTTTTGTAAACAAGTAAATTATGTTTCAAATGTACATCTGGAATATTCTGGGAAATAAATAGTTTTCGAGTGATCGAAACACTAAACTTACGTAAACCGGTGTGTTTAGTAATATGTGCATGATGAGATGTGTATAAAGTTCAAAACGCAATATCACTGCTAATGCTGGATCAATTTGGATGATTGTTATTTCTTTATTTTTTTATTTATTTGTTTGTAGAAAACTCAATTACTTTTCCAAATAATTTGTATTGATCATTAAAAAAATGTAAAGTTTTATTTTCTTCATAACTTTTTCAACTGTTTTTTTTCGGAGAATGCGCTATATAGAAAAATTTCAAGTGCTTTAGAAAGAAGATTTTAGGAAAGTTTCATCAAAATAGCTTTGTTAGAGCCGTTTTGGCGCTACAGTCTATAGAAAAACACGTTTTTCTATTATTGCGCAGCCGCAATTGCGCACAGGATGGCCGATTTGATACGCATCGGAAGTAAAAGCATTCAAAAACAAAAGCATTAAAAACCAAAAGCATAATTAACAAAATCGGTCCACCCGTTTAATAGATCGTGGTACAGACACATCGAACAATGGCCAAAAAATGCGTTTTTTTGACAAGGGGTTCTAAAACTTATAGATCCGTTGAGAACTGCGCATCGAAAATTTTACCTGAATGCAATACATTCCTTGCCTACGGGTTAAGAAAAGTTATATGTATTTATATATTTATTTATATTTACAATATATGTTTAAGGCTTCTAACACTGGCCAGAATGACGACTGAAAGTCATCTGTATTTGGTGTTTAAAAGGCTCAATAGTCGGTTTTTACATCATTTCCAATTTTTTTTTCGATAATCGTGAGCGATAATCGATAGATGAGGTCATAATAATTTGAAGCCTAACTTTCGAATTTTTGGCGCTTATGTTTTTTTTTTTTAAAAGTCGATATATACTTACTAGTATGTTGTTGATTCTTTAATTATAAAATATAACTTATAGTTACATATTACCCATATAAGATTGTAATGTATTTTAATTAAGGCATATTTTTCCGGAAATTATTGTAATTTTTTTTTAGGATAAAGGAGAAGTATTGTTATGTATTTTGAATATTGTTATTTTTAATTTAATTCAATATCTCCCAAAGAAAAAGCCGTTTACAATTCCTTATTCTCCTGCTAACTAAAGAATCAAATATCTTTATTTCAATTTCTCCTTTTTTTCTGATTTCTCCTTTTTTTTATATCTTTCTTTATATACGACGATAACTTTTTGTTTGGTTCTCCTTTACATCATAACTTCCTCCCTCTTCTGATTCCATATTTCTTAGAAGTTAGGTTGGGAAAAATCCAAGCCCCCCCAGCAAATGGTCCTAAAATGTTTTAAATTTAAATTTAACATGTATAACAAAGTTACTGAATTCATAAATATTTTTTGAATAATGCTTTGCAATATTCCATTCAACATTAATTTTCATGGAACCCTATTTGCACAGTTCACTGATCTTAATATATTCTAATGGAGTAGGCGATGTAATTTTCCGAGTATGCAAAACGTAGGGAAACAATTGAGCTCTATACAATTGTAACTATATCTTTATTATAACATTCCTGGAAGTATAGCTATAACTTTTATTTGAAAAAAAAATATTATTAATTTCCGAGCATAACTTTTGTGATGAAGCAAATCCTTACTTATTCGTCTAACTATAATTGCTTGACTGTAAGAAACTATCGGTAACTCGAACAGGAGGAAAGAGAAACCACTTCCAACTGTTTATGATTCTAGTTAAAAATAGTTTCAGTGATAGAGGTTAGGCTTTTAGACATTTCGAATTATCGAGGTAATATTTTTATTTGAGATTTAACGGCTTAAATAAAAAAAAATTGAGGTGCAGAGATAAAACATGAAACTATTTCCATCCAGCAGTTTCATTGTAGTTATAATGGTGCATTTGAATACATTCATGAATTAATTATTTTGCATTTACAACTTAAACAACTTAAGATTTTTTCTCGTACACATAGCTGACGTCACTTATTCTGTCCTAAACATAAAGGTCAATAGAAAAAAAAAAAAATATAGGTAAAATTTCTCTTCAAATTATTTCGGGTTGCCCTCTTATTTTTTCGACTAAACAAGATTTTCTCATAAATGGTGTTGTCGAAGAATTCGAGTTATCTAGGGACTACTGTATTTTATTTCTCGTTTTATTATTGTTTGTATAATGATTATTTATTTTTGAGAATCTTTAATGGTTAGTCATAATAAAAACAAAGCGATTAGTTTTTGTTATATTTATTTTGATTGATCTTAGCATATAAATAAAACTTAGATGAAATCAAAGGAAAAAACATTTTGTTTTGTTTTTATATTTACTAATCATGATGGAAACTCCGTAAGAAAAAATAATCATTATAAATCAACAACTGTCAAGTGCCAATCAATTCTATAGTATTATTTTGTATTCCTAATTTAAATACTATTTATAAAAAAAATGCTATTATTATTTTTTGTATTACGATTATATCTTTTAGCGATAATAAATTTGTAACGTTTTAGCTAGTATAGTGTTCGAAAAGGTATAGAACTTTAGTATGTTATGAAATTATGGAAAGAGGGATATATAATATAAATTAATAATAATATTTCGACGTCGTTTTTTTTTTTTTTAAAAGGCTTAAGCACCAAAAATTCGAAATTTAGGTTTCAATTTATTATGGGCCGTAAAAAATCTATAGATCCTCGCTTACGATATATCGAAAAAAAATGGATATGGTCTAAAAAACTACTATTGGTGACGGAAGCTCCAAATACAAACAGCTGTCACACGTAACTCTGGCCTTACCCAGTGCTAGAAGCCTTAAAAATATATTGTAATTATGAAGGTTTTGCCACCTTATTAAATCCCTACTGTCTACAATAGAGAATACAAATTTTTTTAAATATATTGTTATTTGGGAAAAAATCTTTTCATGTTTTTCATGTAAAATTTGCTAAATGGGGCTTACGCCTTTTTCAAAAGAACTACGTCGATTTATTGGACACCATAACCTGTTTATTGCATATAAAGCGGCAGGCTGTAATAAATTTTATTATATATAATAAATATTGCTGAACGTCATAGTTGATTGTGGAACCATTCCATACTGAGAGGGCATTGGTGCGCTCATGGAGTTTCTTTTCAGTGACTGAGCGCTCAATATTGCGCTCTTCTTATCCCCTTCGCAATGACAGAGCGCAATATTGCACTCTATCCTTCAGTATTTAGACTGTCTCTGAGCTCTAAGAAAACACGTTCCTCGCCACTTCAGTACCTCTGGAAAGGATTCGAAAACCAGGGACAGGTGATATTTTGGGATGCATTTCGCCGTTTTGAAGTTATAAGCTTTCAAAATTTAGGAAGGTGAACCACATATTTAGTGAAGAAACACCAAGGGAATTTTTAAAATATTTTTATCTTAGATTTAAAAAAAAAAAAAACGTATTTTATGTTAAAAGACAGTGACGATGACAGCCGAAGTTTTTCGTTTAGTAGGCTCGGTAAGTTCATCAATATGGCCGCCGTATTGAATGGGTAAAGCAAACAAGAAGATAGACAGTCCAAACAGTACACGGATTTGTGAACCTAATGTCTGTTCAACTTACTTCTGTGATATCTGTTTTCCTTACTTGATATTTTATTATTATTATATTATCTAAATTTGTATTTAGTTAAGCAATATACATCTAGTTAACCAAAATTTAAACTGTATCAACATAAGAATTGATATTTTTTTAATTTTCCCCATTACAGAGCCTACTTAAACTATCAAAAAAATTAATTTATTTTTAATGTTGTTAAATACTGTTTTTATGCTGGTTTTGTGATATGAAAAAGTTATAATGATGCCCACATCACACCCCAGTGAGTGTATTTTCGGGGCAAGTGTAATTGTCTCGTTAAATCCAAACCCTTAACCGGTAAAAGTTTGACCTTTACGGAGCATGAAGCCTAAACGCTGGTGTATCAGAAATCAGCCACAAAAATTCGCTAAGGTGAAGTATGATGAATGGTAAAAATATATGATGAATGGTAAAAATACTAGTTCCAAACTATTGTTTGGTAATGTCTTTCAAATTTTGATGTACATTGATAGATGTTTGTCTACCATTAGATCTTTTATATTTCTTACATTTTTTTTAACCTATAGAAGCAGTTCTTCAAAATACTAGATGATGTACATTTCTCCTTAACAATTTCCTATTTTTAAGCGCTTATCCGCAGTCATCCAGCAAACATGATAGTTGAGGCAAGTCTTCTGTTGTGTGGCAAGTGTGCCTGATGTACACTTAACCTTACTACCATGCTTTGTCGAGACAACAACGAACTAGCGAATAAAAGCAAAAATTATTTTTTCAATACATTTATTCAATTATATTCCACATCACACTTTCATAACTTAATGAAGATTGTAAAATGTGAATCTCAGACCAGCTTTAACTTTTTTCGGTATAATAATCCTCCGTAAACCAAGCTACTTTGCAATTTCCCCAAAGCTTGAATAATGAGTCTTCCAGATACCTTGTATGCCCTCATCCTTTAAGGCAGGAGCAAGTGCGTACTAAGTACTATTCAATTAAATTACCAATCTCATCAAAATGTAAGTGGTTGAAACGTCGGCTTGAATGTAACATTTGAATATAATCGTTTTTAAAATCATTTTAACAAAACTAGAAAAATCCAGCTTCAAAAATAAAAATTTTACAATCCTATAAAGTTGAACTTGAGTAAAATTTAGTGCTTGCCCCACATCACCCTATAACAACGGTTCGAGTGTTTCATGTGTTATATCGATAATGAGACGTTGTAAAGCCGAAGGTTCGACACCGACACAACCAACAATCGCTGCTTAGGTACCACTCCTCTCATCAAACTCAAAACCATTAAGTCAATTAAGGAATATGCTAGACTTGGTTAAAGCCTTTTACAATCTACTGGCGTTCTTGATTAGTATTTTCGGGCAGATGTGAGATGTGCGGTATCTGGTCTCAATTTATGCGATTTTTTTTTTGTCTTGATGATGCCTGATTTGGAGAAACGTTGGATTATTAGTTTCTTTTCAGTATATATATATATATATATATATATATATATATATATATATATATATATATATATATATATATATATATATATTTAGCAAATATTTCATCTTGTAGCTTATTCCGTGATGAACAATTTGACGTCTTTTATAGTTACCTCTGACCCCTAGAAGCGAAGATTTACTCGAATGACTATTATTAATGACTAATTACTATTTGTATTACTGACTGATTTGTATTAGTATTTGTACTATGGACTAATGACTAATTATTATTTTTATAAATAAATATATATATATATATATATATATATATATATATATATATATATATATATATATATATATATATATATATATATAAATCGTTAAATAAACAAAAATCGTGTCATTTGATCTAGACAAGACTATTTTCCCGCATTCTTAAGGAAATCCTGCACATAATATATTTTTTCCAGATTTAAAATTATAGCGAAAAGTAAAAAAAAAAGTAATCTCTCTTACAAAGAAGTAAACTCTCTTACAGAGTTATGATCACATCTATTAAGTAGAAAATATAAAATTTTACTTTAAAGTAATTAATTTTTGCACCTTTGCATACTAACTTACAAATTCCAACACATGCAAACTTACTACAAACCTTCTCGTGATAAACTACTCGTACACCAAAGCACACTAATAGTACAATTGGCCACGCCTTCCATACCTCAGAACACAAGGCATTAGAAATTAAATCAAACCTATTCTTCTCGACTCTCGTCATTTTGGTGCAATATTGCCGATAGCCTGTCGGTAATCTGCTGATTGCGATTTTTTTTATTTGGTATGTGTGGGTAAAAGTATAAAGAAAACAAATTTTCGTATCTATAGTTACATTTAATTTTATTTAACAACGAATAATAATTTATTTGACGAATGATACAATATTTAAATAATAAAAATATTATACAATTTCTGAAGATAGTTTGTAAGCTTCTTTGAAATCGATTGCTATGGTTATTTATGGAATTGGTGATCTATACGCAATATTGATGTTTACGTATATTAAAGTCTATCGCTGTAAGAGTTAGACTATATTTTTTATACATATAATATAAAGGAACTATACATCAAATTAATGAGAGAGGAAGGAGGGTACTTCATAATATCGTCTTTTTCTGAGCTATTGCCCTCATTATATGACAAGTTCACGACCACTAAGACCTCGGGTAAAATAAACAAATCGGCGCGGGCAATGTGACGGGGCGGTATGAATGGAGGGGCGGGCGGCTGCGCGGGGACCCCGGGCCCGGCCAGTCCGCGACGAGACATGCCCCCGTAGGGATGGACGTCCCCATCATCCGGACCGAGAGCTACGAGGAGGAGGCCGGCTCCGGCAAGCGGAGGAAGTACGAGTTCCGTGGCAGCCAGAGTCACCGGTGCAGCCTCGTCGCCGTCCGTGATGGCGACGGCGGCCGCACCGTCAAGTGGTCGTCCGTCAGGGTCTCGAGGAAGCCGTCCAACGTTAACGGGGATCTGGTGAGGGGGATTGGTAGTCCTGACCTCTCGCCCGGCCAGATACCCAAATCCTCGTCCTGGAGTCATAAGACCACTTCTACCAAAGAGGTAAGGATTATATGGTCAATTGAGGATAATTTTAGGAATTATTGGAAAACAATCTCATGCAATGTGCAATTAATGCAAAAGAAATGGACTCTTTTTATTAATCGACTAATTACTCCAATTATTGTTCTTCTGAGATCGAACTCCAATTCTCCAGACCAGAGTTTGCCCGAGTTCATACCACTGCCTACCACTACTTCTTCTTACATTCATCTTTATAAAAAATAAAAAATTGAATTACAAAAGTTTATTCGACAAAAATAACAATATAACTATATTACAGTAAATTCGCTTATATTGAATTGAAAATTATGTACAAAAATATAAATTAAAAATTTTATAAATTTTATATAACAGTAGTAACAGAAAGATTCGCATAACAACACCTATAATTCTGCAAATAAAAGTATCTGATTTAATCAATCAAAAGTAAGTGATTGTGAAGAAAAGTATCTATATTTTTCAGTTGGATGCACGTTGATGTTTAATAAAACCAGAGTATCTAAGTTAGGCTTGAAGGAGTTCAACTTGATTCTCATGTCTTCTTCAACACTTAGACCTTTCGCATTTACTTCAGTAACCATCCTGAATTATTTTTATTATTTTAAATCGTGTTTTTTCATCTTATAATTGATGTATTCAATAATATTTAAAAAAAAAAAAAGAAAAAAATTGATATCCCTCATTGACCGCGTTAAAAAGTTGATTTTATCCATGGATTTTGTTTGCTTGTTCGCGTACGTTACCACCTGGAATATCCTTGCGTATCACCGCCTGGGAACCTTTGCTCTATAATAATTATTTTAATAAAGACCTTGAGGTTCAATGCCAATAACAACAATCTTTGCCTCCACCCCTGCCTTCACTGAACTCCATCTAGTCCCGAACAGTCTAGATCAGACCTAGACAACCGCCTTCCTTTAATAATTCTTTCGCTATCCTTCTCTAAACTTTGCACACCCATTTTTGTTGCCACTTTTACATAAATTGAAGGATCAAGTGGATGAAGGTGAGATGATAAGTGACATTTTTGGAAAACTTAATTATTGCTATGGATTAGGGTGTTAAAAATATAAATTTTTAATATTTCCTTCTTCCATTCACATAAACTCAAAAATAGTTGGATCAAAACCTAGTTTATAAAAATGCCTAATCACGATAAACTTCTAGTGGATAAAGGTGATTGGAATTCAGTCTATCAGAACTCGAAAAAGTTCATCATCTTCATCCACTTGAAACAATCTAGTCGAATCGTCCTTCTTTAGTTTAAATATAAATATAAATAGCACACAAAAATTGATTTTCGATAATCTTCAGGTATTCTTTTCTTATTGTCAATTAATTTATTTTCCATCCGTAAAGGTCAGTAGGCAATATAATAGTTCTGTGAATTCTTAATTTTAATAGAGATATAACTATCATATTCTTTTTCTTTAATTTCATTTATTTTGGATATTGTAGAACCCAGATTCTGATACTTTTCTACTTATTTTTGCTTCTCTATTCTCTTCGAAATTCGTTCTGATTCATAAGACCTACCAGTCTTAAATAACTTCGTATCTACTTGCCTAAAGTCCTGAATATTCTAGGTAAACAAATCAAAAACAAATTTGTAACCACCGATCCCAATTTACTTTCTTTTATTTATCGTAATTATGTAATTTAAAGGAATTATGTGAATTGGGCATTTTTCTTTGAAACACTAATCAATTTGCCCAAAATCTAGCCCAACCCTTCTCCAACGTTAAGTCCATAAAAGTTATTTTAAAAGAATATTCTTTTGCTACGGACGTTCCATTTTTTTTTTTTAAATCCTATGTAATCCTAAGCTATAGTACTTTTTCGCGTAACTTAGGACTATGTGCGGGTTGATTTAGATTCGCGAAGAACAAAAAAGTTTTGTAAAATAACGTTCAGAGATGGACTATCGTGAATACAATTTTGATTATTTTGATTTTTATATCGTATATGCAATACACTGTAAATACTATTTGAGGGCAATGGATCTTATATAAGCTAAAAGGGTAATAAAAATTGCAGCACTTCAAGCATTTGGTTTTGTGTAGAACTTCGAAAATGTTACTTGCGATTGTTCATCTGTGACGTACAGACATAAAAGATCATAGCCGAACTTTAACTACTTTCGGATAAACTACCTTATTTTTGATATTTTTGTCCAATAAAAGGGCCAAATATAACTTACTCTTCTTTTCTTTTTTTTTTACTTCCTTGTACGAAGTAAAGGAAGTATTGTAATCGCGAAAATTTTCGGTTTTCAGATTTCAACGGAAATATCCATTTTGACCATCCCTGAATCCATTTTGACTAGTTTCGTCGTGGCGTCTGTACGTACGTTCGTTCGTATTTCGCATAACTCAAAAACGGTTAGCCGTAGAAAGTTGAAACTTTGTATTTAGGGTTGTTGTAAAATCTAGTTGTGAACCTCCCTTTTTGGTCCCTGCTTAATCACCGGAAGTGGTACTTTACTTGAAGGTCATAATTGATTTCCATCAAAAATTATATTAAAATACTTTGCAAAACTTCTCAAATTTGGTATTTATTACTTATATATTGATTTAAATAACATACTAGATTTTGGTCTAAATTGGAAAACCGGAAGCGGTACTTTACTTGAAGGTCATATTAGACATTCATCAAAAATTATATTAAAATATAATGTAAAACATCTCAAATTTGGTAAATGGGACTTTTATATTGATGTGAATGTATTTACTATATTTTGGTTAAAATTGGTGAGCCGAAAACGGTACTTTACTTGAAGTTCATAATAAGCTTACATAAAAAATTATATTTAAATTAAATACATAAATCATATGTTTCGGTAATAAAGGTTACAAACGCAATTTGGTTTCCAATTCAATTAAATATTTTTATTACTTGTTTTAAGTGTTAAAATTTAGTGTAAAATACTGGTTTTCCTCGCTATTTGTATGTGCGTGTGTCAATAGATGGATGTCGCGACGCCGAGTGTTGTTTTTGAGATACTGCTATCTTCGGAAACTAGTAACCAAATTCAGGATCACTTTTTGAGCCAGCGATTTATAGTTTAATAGGCGTACAAGGAAGTCATGTGTTGTCCACATCAGATATTTTGGCTTGAGTCTTGTTATAACTTTATCCGAACTTCTAGATCATTTTTAAAAGACAAATACATCGCACAAATACCTTTAAATTAATATATAATATATTGCCAGTCATACTAAAATAAAATTTATTTATTTATATATTTTTTTATTTATAAAAAATGAAGATATAAAATTATTTAAAACAATTTTTATGTTTCTGTTGCTCAAATCATCTTATGATATCGACATTTTTTCTAATACTACTCAAGTGGATTGATGTAATTTTTAATAACAAAAATAATAACAAATCATTATAAAAATATATAAAAATTGTATAAATTTCACAATTTTTAATTCTTTTTATCAAAACACTGGAATGAAACTTATTTAGAAAATTATTTTGAATAAAATTCATTTATATTTTTGAAAATTGAAATAAATTCATTAAAGAAAAGGAAAATTTATTATCACTGTACAAAGAGGCAAAGTAAGATAGGACCATTATTTTTTATATAAAAAATAATTTTCTTTTTTAAATAAAATCATTAATAGAGTCAGGCTATAGTTTTTGCTGCCTCAAATTCCACAAAGTAAATATGTTTTGTTTGATTTAATTCATTCCTTTTATGTGATTTTTTTCAAAGACGCTACAAAATCGATACACTTACATTGAGACTTCAAAATCAATAACTCGGCTTTACATATCTTCGCAGAACTAATCTTTGGCAAACTTTAGGATAGGCAATGACTTAATTTTAGTTTGCAGTCTGTACAAAAAAAATCCTGTAGTTGGAAGTACTTTCTAGAAACTTAGGGGAACGAAATTATATGAGCTGAAAATTTTATCGTTTTAAATGTTAATTAATTTTGACTGGATATTAATTAATCATTATTGTACTAATTACTGAAATTATTTTTTAATCATGTAATATAATATTAGTATAATAAAATCAATTGTTACACTGTAGGGGAACCTTTGAGGCACCACTCCCTTCCCAAAACTTACCCACTGACATAGTCTCCCGCCATAACAACACGCTCAGATTTCCTAACCCCCTTCGAATCAAGGAGCACTTGATGTCTTCAGAGCTTTGTCGATAAAATCAAAAAAAAGTTTCTGTTAAACGACCATAATAGTAATAATAAATAAAACAATTATTACAATTCTTTTTTCAGTTTTTCATGATATAGTTTAAATCATTAAAAATAGCATTAGATAATAATAATGACGAATAAAGTTTTTTCACGCTGCCTGTAATTGAAAAATGGGAAAATTCGAATATATTAGTTGTAGTGAAGGTTAGAAAAATTTAGATCTAAATAATTAAATTTAAATCTAATTCAAATAGAGTGGTTTACTGCCACTATTTTAGCTGCAATTTTCGTTTAAATTTTGGTTATAATATAGTAGTTAAAAATTTAACTATATTATTATTAGGATATTACCAATATTTTGAGATAATTATTGATTGTATTTCGATGATATTTTTGTATTTCGTTATAATTATATATATATATATATATATATATATATATATATATATATATATATATATATATATATATATATATATCGCTGAGTATACCATAATAATAATTATTGTACAAATTTCATTTTTGGTACTAAACTTTTATCTATTCCTTATTAATAAATAATTTTATCTTCTATTCCTTTGATATTTTGTTATCCAGTTTTGGCGCTAAATATTTTCTGTATAGATTTATTATTACAATAAGTTATTAAAAACTTATTTATGATTAAATATAATGAAAATATGTAAACTTTATTGTAAAGAAAGGTAATAACGAAATTATTAAAATGTTAAAATATTAAATAAAAACTAATTTTATAATAGAGACACGTAAAAAAAAATAGGCTTGTTTATTTATTTAAATTGTGTTGTCTTCGAATTTAATCGTATCTTTAGAACTTGTACAATCCTACATCTTTTTTTTTTTTTTTGTTTGGGAATTATAAGAAAGAAGACATATCCTATATCTGTTCAATTTTTTTTTCCATACCACTTATCTTTTTTTTTAATGGAGCTTTTTTGGTTCCAGCAATCTATCTATAATTTTTGTAACTTTAAGACGGAATACATTATATGTTAGCAATTTACTACGTAAACCTAACAAGAGCAAAATCGAAGTATATGTGAAATTTAAGGAATCATGGGAATTTTTACATTCAAAAATATTTTAAATTATCCTATAACAGTTTGCTAATTTTGTTTAAACCTTATATTGTGTTATTTTCAGAAGTTGACAACTGAGTATTCTTATCCGAAAATAAAAATAAAAATCATTAAATTATTTTTTTCTCATATTTAAATTTTTGTAACATACCTAACATATTAGGCAAAATATCTAATCATATATATATATATTTTTATTTTTTTGAGGATGCAATGGTATTTCAAAATATTTAAATACATCTGTTTGAAAAAATTATTGAAAAAGAGATAATCGATTAATAAAAAAAAATAAAATGAATCATCCATCGAAAATAATAAGGTTAAATTCAGATTAAAAAAACAACACGAAAAGCTGATTTTCAGTTATTTATTTTTCTCTTGATATTTCGACCTCAGCTTCCAGAATACTTGACTTAGTATTTTTGAAGACGTCCCCTGGTTATAATACATTAATAAAGTTAATTTCGGAATTTATGTAACTATAAAATGCTTAGTATATTCATTAAATAAAAGTTTAATTTCGAACTGCTATTTTATCACTTATCAATCGCTTTAATATGTATATAATATTTTGTATATTTTTATTTGTTTAATAATAAAAAACAAAACAGCATTAGGTAATAATAATAATGACAAATAAAGATTGTAATTTGAAAATGGAAAAATTTGAACATATTAGTTGTAGGGAAGGTTAAACAAATTTAAATTTAAATAATTAAATTTAAATATAATTCAAATAGAGTGATTTTCGGCCACTATTTCAGCTGCAATTTTTGTTTAAATTTTGGTTATTATATAGTAGTTATAAATATAACTATATTATTATTAGGATATCACCAAAATCTTGAGGTAATTATTGATTGTATTTCGATGATATTTTTGTATTTCGTTATATATGTATATATATATATATATATATATATATATATATATATATATATATATATATATCGCTGAGTATACCATATGTCTCGATTCTTTTCCATTCTTCGCTTCGTTATAACGATTTATACTGATATGAAAAAATAAACCTCATATTACCTATATGTTTCGTGAGCTCAGCTTTAAGCCAAAAAATTCAAAAGGGAATGTGCGGGAAACTGAAACAGACGGAATGTCGATAACAATTTACTTAAAATACTCATCCGGAGTCACATTCTCATGCGAAAAACAATTATGATGTTTAATTTATTAAGGCTGGCCTCAGTGGGTAATGGCTGCTGTGCACGAACCTATCTCTCAGTCGATATGATTTTTATTTTTAATATTTTTCAATTCAATTTTTTTATAAAATTAAATTAATTATTTTTGGAATGACTGGATATGTTAAAAATTACATTATTCGAAAATTGGTATCTTTATAATTAAACACTAATATCTACATTGTTAACGTTTCGGAGTATTAACCCCCATCTTCAGAACTAAAAATCAACATTTTTTATTAATTAAAATCTTAATAAATAATTATTGAATTTTAACTTATATATCTTATAACATAATAATAATTTAATTTAAATTACCCCAAACTAGTTTAATATACAAGAATATATATATATATATATATATATATATATATATATATATATATATATATATATATATATATTCTTGTATATCTATTCCTCATGTCCAATTCTGTATTGTTATTTGAAAATTATTAATTATAAATTTAAATTATTATTATTAATTGTATCATTATGTAACAATTGTTAATCTAATTTATTTAATCCCACTTACCTCAGTCCCTTTATTTATTGTTCATTACAGTATACTTCTTTTTATTTGAATATCTTCGTATAATTTTTTTTTTATATTTAAATGTTTTTATCTGACATAGTTCTAATTAAATTTCTATTTTATTTTCTACTATTATTTCAATTTAAATATATGATCTTCCATAGTCTTTTTATATGCTGATAATTTATTTGTATGCTATTTATAATGTCTGCTTTTTGACTATTGAGGTTTTTGGTTTTGTAATTTATGATTTACTTAATATTCTTACATATATATATATATTTAAGTTTTATTTCTTCATTCACATCAATCATGTATAGACAAGGCTAATAAATTATTATTGTGGCATGATAGAGGGAAATACCAAACAGCACCTCTTCCCGTCTTGATTGTACAGTTTACAGTCGATACGGACCCATCATCCAGCACTTTTTCAGCCTTCTGCGGGTGTTATCGGGAATGAGGTATGCGGCCATGACTCTAATGAGTTAGTTATTTAGACGTAAATTACGAAAGTTTCTTATGAGAAACTTTAAGAACGGATCTTTGTGAGGCTTTAGTTCAGAAATTCTAATAAAGACAATTTTGAATGTTCATTAAATCCAGCGGAAATAAAGGACTTGAGTTTCGTTTGAAGAAGTTGTGACCAACTTCGCGGGCAACAACAACTTACATCTAAAATACAAAACCTTACCTGAAACAATGTTGGAGAAGTTCATGAAATTAGGATGTTACATGAATGTGAAGCTGAATATCCTACGTTCACATAATGACTTTTTTCCTGCGAACCTCTGCGATGACTATGAAGACATGAATATTTCCAGTAGGTCATCAAGGGAATGAAAAAGAGATACCATAGAAGGTGACATGCAAACATGATGGATAACTATTGTTTCATGCTAAACAAGGCACTGGTGAAGAGAGACAATTAAAAAGGATAATTTTCAACACACGTTAAAAAGTTGAATTTCGCTGGGGCGAAATCAGCTAAGAATAGGCATTTAATTGTCAATTTGCATTTTAAAGTGAGTTTATTTTACTGTCTAAAAATGTACTTTGTAAACTTAATATAGGGTTGTTTATAAAAACACACATTTAAAGAACCGAACTAATGCAATACTTTTCCTTGTTTAAGTATTGCAATTCTTATTTTTAACTTAAAAATGATGTGGATAAAAACTATATGCGATACAGAAAAACAAAAATCAAATTTGAAATCTCTACAATAATTTCCAAGTTCCAAAAGTTTTAAGATGCTGCAAGGTAATATATAATTAATTTATAATAATTTATTTAAATTATATCGCATACGTTTACTTATTCACTTTCTCAAATACTTGGAAATAAACAAAGTAAACGTTCTCCCATTTTACCTAACAGCACTGTGTAAACAAAAATACCTGATGTGGACAACACATGACTTCCTTGTACGCCTATTAAACTATAAATCGGTGGCCCAAAAAGTGATCCTGAATTTGGCTACTAGTTTCTGAAGATTACAGTATCTCAAAAACGACACTCGGCGTCGCGATACCCATTTATTGACACACACCCAAAGGTGGAGGAAAACCAGTATTTTACATTCAATTTTAACACTTAAAAGAAGTAATAAAAATTTTTAATTAGATTGGAAACCAAATTGCGTTTGTAACCGAAACATATGATTTGTATATTTAATTTAAATATAATTTTGGATGTAATCTTATTATGACCTTCAACTAAAGTGCCCTTTTCGGCTCACTAATTTTAACCAAAATATATTAAATACATTCATATCGATATAAAAGTCCTATTTACCAAATTTGAGATGTTTTACATTATATTTTAATATAATTTTTGATGAAAGTCTAACATGACCTTCAAGTAAAGTACCGCTTCCGGTTTTTCAATTCAAACTAAAATCTAGTATGTTATTTAAATAAAAATATAAGTTATAAATACTAAATTTGAGAAGTTTTACATAGTATTTTAATATAATTTTTGATAAAAATCAATTATGACCTTCAAGTAAAGTACCATTTCCGGTGATTAAGCAGTGACCAAAAAGAGTGGTTCACAACTAGATTTTACAGCAATCCTAAATACAAAATTTCAATTTCCTACGACTAACCGTTTTTGAGTTATGCGAAATACGAACGAACGTACATACGAACTTACGTAAAGACGCCACGACGAAACTAGTCAAAATGGATATTTGCGTTGAAATCTGAAAACCGAAAATTTTCGCGAATACAATACTTCCTTTACTTCGTACAAGGAAGTAAAAAGACTGCTTAACAATTTATCATTCCTGATAAATTATGTATTTATTAGAAATTTGACTTATATACGCACCAGTTAAATCAAAAGTAAAAATAATGCGATATTTTTTTAGCCTCTACCAAGTTCTTGAGGTTCTTGCTACTATTACTTTTTTAGGAGTAGGAAAGGGGAGGGGGAAGTAAGAAGAAAAATAAATATATGCAATTTTGTTTGTTATATAAAATTAAATAGCGGACGGAGTTGTCTTGAATCACTACGATTTCATGTAGTTGTTTTACAATCAAATTATGTTGTATCAAACACCGTTTTGGGAATTAACTTGGTAGTTGATGAGGGAAACTCCACTTGTTTTATTCATAGGTTTGATAAAATAAATTTAGAGAGATTGATATGAGCCTCGAAATTAAGTCTCGTTCAGTGGGCTTCATCTATAAAAATAGGAAGGGGGCATCGATTCGTTGGCGTAAAAATGTGCCGTGATATGCTGATGCTAAAATATACAAAAACAGTTTCAATGAATCACACGGGGCTTCAAGCGACTGATTTGCCACCAGAGCAATGTCAAGTACTTACTCGTTTTAGAGTTAACCGTCCTTCAAACCAAGGTTCACATTCTGGCAAAGCCAGATTTTCTATCAAGCTGTAATTAGAACCCAGTTTGTTAATTGTAGAAAGACATCTAATGAAGGGTTTAACTGCGAAAGTCACATTATCTATTTTTTATTTAAAAAAAAAAAAAACACGAAAAACCTCTCATTTCAATAAAATACCGTTTTTAATCTTACTTTTTTTTACTTCCTTGTACGAAGTAAAGGAAGTATTGTAATCGCGAAAATTTTCGGTTTTCAGATTTTAACGGAAATATTCATTTTGACCATCCCTGAATCCATTTTGACTAGTTTCGTCGTGGCGTCTGTGCGTACGTACGTACGTTAGTATTTCGCATAACTCAAAAACGGTTAGCCGTAGAAAGTTGAAATTTTGTATTTAGGATTGTTGTAACATCTAGTTGTGAACCTCCCTTTTTGGTCACTGCTTGATCACCGGAAGTGGTACTTTACTTGAAGGTCATAATTGATTTCCATCAAAAATTATATTAAAATACTTTGGAAAACTTCTCAAATTTGGTATTTTGAACTTATATATTGATTTAAATACCATACTAGATTTTGGTCTAAATTGGAAAACCGGAAGAGGTACTTTATTTGAAGGTCTTATTAGACTTTCATCAAAAATTTTATTAAAATATAATGTAAAACATCTAAAATTTAGTAAATAGGACTTTTATATCAATATGGATTTATTTTCTAGATTTTGGTTAAAATTGGTGAGCCGAAAAGGGTACTTTACTTGAAGGTCATAATAAACTTACATCAAAAATTATATTAAAATTAAATGGAGAAATCATATGTTTCGGTAATAAAGGTTACCAACGCGATTTTGTTTATACTCTAATTAAACAATTTTATTACTTATTTTAAGTGGTAATATTGGGCATATAATACTGGTTTTCCCTCCCCATTTGTGCGATGAACAAGTCTGCAGCAGGAGAATAAGATATAAGTTAAGTGGGTCCTTCAGCTTAAAATTTAGAAACTGTCGATTTCTAATGCTTTATCTAGTGATATTGACAGTTTTAATGTTGTCACGGAACTCGAAGAAATCTCTTGGAAACTAGTTACCTACAGAAAAAAAAACGACATTTAATAACGGAATGAAACCTCCAGAAACAAGAGTATGTGTGTGTGTCAATAGATGGGCGTCCCGACGCCGAATTTCGTTTTTGAGATATTGCAATTTTCGGAAATTAGTAACCAAATTGAGGATCACTTTTTGAGCCAACGATTTATAGTTTAATAGGAGTAAAAGGAAGTCATGTGCTGTCCACATCAGATATTTTTTTAAATATAGAGTAGTCTCGCAATGTGGTTTGTAACGCTGTTTCATATCATGCACAACACCTAACTTAGAAAAATTACTTTATTCTCGCCCGCTCCTCTATCCTTTCTTTTCCTTCTAATATCCGCCATGCTTTTTCTCTAACCTCATTGAAATCCCTCCTTTTCCAAAACCTCCTTTCTTTCCAAAATGATGCTCTCTAGTAACGAAATTGCAATTTAAGATTAGCATCTGGATCAGAAGTAAATAATAGTTTTTAATGCACTAGCTTCAACTTTGCTAATCAACCCATTATTTTTTTATTTTTCATTATCTCTTTTTCTTTTTTCTTTTTTTGATTTTTGGTTAACATTAATTATTCTTATCAAGACAAGAATTTATATTGTTTGCTTATTATTTTAATGAAAATATTAATTGATCTATATTTTTTTAATATTATGCCTGTTTTATTTATTCGATTGTGTTATTCTTAAGGGACCTAGTCCCAATATTATTCTTCTCCTAATCTATTCAATTCTATCATATGGAGAATGTGACTTTTTTCACTAACAGATGGAGAAAGTGAGTTCCGCACTTTAATACTTTTGAGAATACTATTTTTTTTGGCATCAAGTGATCTAGAAATTTTACAATAAAAATGGTACTACTCATGCGATAGTACTCAAACCCAAACATAATCTATTGCTGATGTATTATTATGTCACTTGACCACATCACGTGACTAATACAGGGCTCTCTATTGGTTCAGAGTAGAATATTATTTTTGAACTGGAGAAGGTTACTTTTGCTTCGAAAAGTTATTTTTAACATTAAGTGAAAACAGGATACTGTGAGTTTTGATGGTTTAAAAATGAAAATAAAAATAAAAAATGAATAATAAATGAATAATGAATAAAAATGAATAAGGCACATTTAAATGTGAAAAATATATAATATATCAATGTCTTATTTCATGAAAATAGTGGAAAATGAGACTTTTCAAATATAATAAATTGGAAATATTATTACTTTTTTTTATTTCTGATCCATATCCTTTATTATACTTTTATTTACGTTTAATTAACTCTGATAAATTAGTCGTTTACGGCAGTCCTTAATTTAATATCGATTGAGCTTCGTTATAAAAAAAAGCATTAAGACGATTTCATTGCTTGATCGGGCGTAAAATTTCTAACTCATTTGAAATTTTATGGCCAATTTAATCAGATCCTTTCAATCAGAAATTATTTGATAATCCTTCATCTTGCGTTAATGATTTCTGATAATTGCTGCCCTCCTTAATAGAATTTTCAAATTTCGAATTTATTTTCATGGTCAGGTTTTAGGTGCTTTGTATCAGAGAGCATTTTCCCTTTCCGGAAGACTGAAATTAATAACTTTTCGTCAAATTTTTTAATAAATAAATTATATTTGTAATTTATAATTATATTTATTAATAAATTGGCACTGTTTAATAAATTATCAAATTATATAAGTGCCATTCGCAAAGCATAAAAGGTTTTCTTTTAACGTCGTCTACAATTTTTTTCATTCATTGTTGTAATGATCTATACTCTACATTTTACGATTTATTATGACCTACAGCTGAAATTAACAGTATTCTCTTGGGGCTCATCTTCCAGCAAGTAACTGCGTGAAAGTTTCCAACGACCAGTTCGTGTCTTCTTCCAGTGTACTTAAAGTATATCAGTGTTAAAATTTTATTTTTATATTATAAAAGATAAGGGGAACAATAGTCTACAAGAAACACTTCCCTCGCGTGAGTTAATAAACAACTGAGGTTATCTAAGGAGGTAACTCCTTAACTTAAGGAGGAACTTTAAGGACAGCAGACATGAAACTATAACCGCTTTTGAGGCGGTGGTTCCGTGCTAAGGGTTTATATCCTTTTAAGGTGATGGGTTGATCGGTGGGCAAGGCAATAATTATCACCGGTTCGATTATGAAGAAATGTTTTTATCTGTTATATAATCGTGAATCGATTCGAAAACATCTTGAGGCGCACCCAACTTCTATAAAATGGATACCTGGACATTCACTGGCTTCTGAGAAAAAACCTGACGATTGAGATTGCAAATGAAAAAGAAGTTAATACTAATTAATCGTTTTATATTTTTATAATCAAGAATCAAGTACCTGTCTTAAGTACTGGGATGCATATATGAGCTACCCTCTATTCTTCAACTTTAGAATTTTTTCCTACGATCCTAATGTTTCTTTAGTTTCTTAAAACTTTTAAAAGAGTGAAATAGATGTTATAAACAGACAGAAAAAAATTCAATTAATTTATCTTTCTTGTTTTCGCTAAGAAAGGTTCATAAATAATATAAAACATAACTTTTGAGAATTGAAGTTATTCTTTTGAAGTGTGGTTTCTCTCTAGTTACGAAGTCAAGTGTTTAATTAAATAACCAATCCTTGAAGCCTTAACTAACAGTCTTAAAAACCATTCTAAATGGAAGATATATAGTTGTTATTACAGTTTGTTTTCCAAGACTGAACAGTTGAAAGTGTTGGAATATTGTGTTTTTTGTTGATGGAACTTGTTTTAAATTAAAATCATTTTATAAAACAGTTATTTAAATAAATCATTAATTTCGAAAGTAATAGAAAATGAGAACATACATGCGTAGGCCGGTGGTGGAGGAAACCTGGCTGAGCACTTTGAGGCTGGAGAATACAGGTTCCAACGAGTGGAGAGTTTTGTCTTCCTGGGATCTGAAGTTAATTCAAGGAATGACATCAGTCTAGAGATAAGTCGAGGAATTTGTTCAGCAAATCGGTGATTCTTCGGTCTCTCCCAGCACATGACAAGCAGGTTTATCTCCTATCAGACCAAACTAATGCCTCGGCTCTCTATATATGAAAAGGAGAATACCGAAGAGGATTTATGGCCTATGAGGAGGACGCTTGACAAAGACGCACCAACAAGAAGCTCCATGAGCTGTTCCAAAGTATGGACTTGGTGAGGTTTGTCAAGTCTGGGAGACTTCGTTGCGTCCGTTATGTATCAAGGATGAACGACATTGAGATCCCCAAGAAACTCATTATCTACATCGGGCACGCAGAGTGGGAAGACCAAAAGCAAGATGGCTAGATGGAGTGGCAGTAGATACTAGACTGCTTCTTCTACATACCCGAATCTGGAAAGCTTCAGCACAAGATAGAGCCTATTGGCGGACACTGCCGGATGAGGCCTAGATTCTGCAATTGTTGCGCCAAAGAAAAAGATTAATTCCGAATCAGGCTCCAAACAATATTTAAAAAAAAAATTATTATTCTCGAATATTTTAAAAACGAAAACGGAGGGTAATATAATAAATACATTATAATTAAATCTGAATTTAATAAACTAAATAATAAAGTTAATGCTAAATTAATTTATTTTTTTTTCCTGAATATAAATTTCGCTTGCACAATGATCTGACAAAAATTCCATTTTACTTAAGTTTAAATATTTGTTTGGACTCTTTCCGTTTCCGAAACTCCCATAGAATATATTTATATCAGAAAAGACTAGAGAATTTGTTAAGATTAAAACAAGAAAAATTATTTTTTTGTTTCATTTTTGAGCCTAGGGGACGTAATGCACTTGAAGGATTTTCACTAATGGTGGTTATACTAAATGTCAAGATATTTAGACAGGATATGAAGATTAGCGGAGAACTGCGGTGGTTGAAGGTGCCTTATAAGAAAGTCAATAGTGGGGTGGGGTGCCTGTGGAAACTGATCCCTGCTTCCTCGTTAGCTCATCGCTCCCGTCAATAGCATATTATAGTATTTTTATTATTACTACAATACACAATGATTAAAGCTCAATAATTTATATAGCTATAAAATGCAATAAAATATATATATATATATATATATATATATATATATATATATATATATCGATAACTGCCCGGTATTTAATAGAATGTATGAAATAAAATGAAAGTTTTACAGGCTAAAATGAAATTTATTTTTTTCTTACGTTTCCGTTAATTCTAATGTTGTTGTTATTGGTATCTTTTTAATCCTAATACTATACCAAATAATTTAGTAAGCATAATGTCCCTCAGTGAGACACAGTACTTGTTTGGTATTCTTTCAATCAAAGTGACGTTGAGGTATGAAATTCCAGTAATTCTGCGACATTACAGGAGAAGGAAATTTCCAGCCCCCGAAACCACGCGTTTGATACGGGAAGTCGAAGAGGAACCTAACTTTAATGAGCGGACTTTGATGAGGTGGTTCGCCAAATTTTAAAGTGTCGATACGAGCTTGGAAAGTCAGCCTGGCTCAGGGCGACCATCTGCTGTGGACAGCTAGGCTCTACGACACGCTATTGAAGATGATCCCGCAAAAAGTATTCCGCAGCTATCCTTCGAACTTGGTTTGTCATAGTAAAGTGAGAACCGTCACTTATACCAATTAGGTAAACAGAAGAGAGCATGTAAAGAAGTTCCATAAGAGTATTTCGAAAATTAGAAAATATTTTATATAAGAAAAAAAGTAAACTTCATTTTAACCTTTGAAATGGTTATTTTTTTTCATACAACTTATTAATTCCCTTGAAAAAAGTATATTATTCACTTTCTAGAGACGTGCAATAAGTATGGTGGGGCAAAAAAAAGATATTTTAGGCGGCGGACCTGTTCTTCAGACGAATTATTTTCCTTATTAAGCGGTGCCAATTGGAAAGCTTTTAGTAACTATGTTCGACAAGCCTCAGTGCAAAGAGCACAAATAGTTTGTTCATGAAAGATTATAATAAAGTTGGGAAATGTTTTTGTGTCTTATTTATTGTTGTTTCCATGTAGTATATTGTTTGCACAGTATATAATATAGTTGATATATTTATAATTTTTTTTAATATAGGAAACTAGTTGTTTTTAAATTGATTACTTGTTAGGTTTTACAGGCTTTTAATGTATTTGCTTTTATAATATTAACATATATATTGACGAAGAATGTGTTTTCAAAGCATTATTGCTGCTGATTTTAGATTACTTTTAAGTTTCTTTTAGTTACAGTGTCTATTAAAATAATTACTTATTTCATTTTTTAATAGAAAGATAATTAAAACAAATGGCATACAGACTTCGACAGACGGATTTTTCCATTATTTATATGTTTTATAACATTCATTGTGTATGTATACTTTATTTTATATATCATATGCTAATAAACACATTTTCATTTATATATATATATATATATATATATATATATATATATATATATATATATCCCATATATATCCCATAATACTTGTGATCAATTGTACAACTACTAAGTGGGTCTTTAACAATTTCATTGTTACGAAAATTAGCAGGCCTATAGAAAATGCAGATATAGTTACATATAGTCTAGTCCAAGGGAACGTATTTGGTCCGTCTGAGGAATTTGGTGGTTGCCGATTTAAACTGGTGGACACATGTCTCGTCGAAATGTGAACGTTTTGATTTTTCATGATTTAACAGTATTTTCCAAAGTAAGCACCTACTGATTTTGTAAATGTAGTCTGGGGTCGTGTTGTATTATTGAAATTGTTGTATCGTCTGCATATATAGCAGCCAGTGTCTCGGGGTTAGGAAGTATGCCATTTTTAGATAAAATGTGAAGTAAAGGAGCCAGTATTGATCCTTGCAGTACTCCTAAAATTAATGGTAACTTCAAGTCTGGAGTGTGTGGGGGAGTAAAAATTATATTATTTAAATATGTGTTTACTTGTAAAACGTGTGCATGAACTCTGCCTGTCTGTAAATAAATGGATAAAGCAATGGATCGGTGTGATCTTCGGTGGGGCACTTAAAATCTTCTTCACTTCCAAGAACTCCAGTCGCTCCACTCCATCGTTCCATTATTCCATTTGGAGTTATCGCCAATGACCGCCTTTACAGGAAAGTACAGATACTGTACCAGAAGCTCTTTTTAAAATTATTCCGGTCTAGCTCGATGAATTCGATAATTTAATGTAATTTTTCTTCTCGCTATCCTAACCTGAATATTTTTCCATTCATTTTAATACGTTTAATAATCTTAAGTTTGAATACAGTTCATTTTAATTCAGTCCAAATAAAATTAGGCATTTGCACTAAATTTAAATACTAGCTTTCATTGAATGTTTTTGATCTAAAGATTTTTTTCTATCGTCTGAATCCTATTACTGTTCGGAAGGCAATGGCTAGATAGCTCAAATCAGTTGAGGTTAGGGATAGTAAGAAGGTATCGGAAATAGATTGAACACAACTGAAGAGCCATCCATAAGCTGCTCTATTGGAAGGGATCTCGAGAGAGGAAATCTCTCTACTTCCCCCCTCATCTTCCCCGCTCCATAGAGACCCTTCTCTAGAGCAATGAATCTTATTTTCTAGTGGTATTCATTCTGAACACGTAATCGATATGTAAGTAATTCCTGGTTATCATAAAAATACATATTATAAATATACATAATATACATTATCAGATATAAACCGACCCAAACGTTTCCGTCCAAACAGACGATCTGGTAAAAAAATGCCTAAGGACAAAGTCGTAGATCTACTTGTATAGTTTCACTAACAATTGCTTTATACGTGGTACGTGCTGCTGACGCGCGACGAAAACAAGGGGTTTGGAGATAACACCTACATTTTAATACGCTCATTTATAGTCATTAAAAAGTTATGAAAAACCCCACAAATCGCATTAAGGTATCTTCAAAATTAAAGAATTTACACCATTTTAAAATCTTGTGTTCTTAACATCATTATTATTTTTTTAGGCATCTTATAAACTCAAATCTTGGAGACATGATACATAATTATTATGTATTTTATCATAGCCTTTCTAATAAAAATATAGCCAAGCTTGTAGGTTTAGTATTTTTTTTTCTTTCAAAAAATGTAAATTACCCCATTTATATGATAGGAATGTAGTGGAAATTAAGGGGATTGCGGTCAAAAATTGTCAATTTACTGACGTATTATATTTCTACTTACTTAACGAAATTCGGCTGATATATATATATATATATATATATATATATATATATATATATATATATATATATATATATATATATATATATATATATATATATATATAGTGTCAACTATTTGAAAAGTTATTCTTTATCCATTAAATAAATTAAAGGTTTGATAATTTTTTAATCATATTACAAATTAGTAAAACTAATTCAATACAAAATAAAGCCATTTTACAAAATTAAAGAAGTTAAGTTTAATAAATAAAATTTTAACTAGGGACTATTTGTTTATAAGATGCGTCCACCAACAGGCAAAAGCCCAATTACAGGTGCTAAAACAAAAAAAAAGTGTCAAAATAAATATATAAGTTAGGCAGTGAGGACAGTTTGCCCGTATTACAAAGCTTTCGCGTGCGTGTAGAAGGATATAGTGGGGCCAAATTATTTTAATCGCTTTGAACGAAAGAAGAATTAGGATAGAATGAACAAAAACGAAAAAGAATGAATGAATGAGAACGAAAGAATTAGAATTTTAAGATGAAAACCACTTATCGGTAGTAGTGGTATGCAGATTGCTATTGCTTCCGAAACCCGTATTGCCGAAAGGCAAGGGAGGTTAGAAACAATAAATAAATAAAATGAAAATAAATGCAGGCAGAAAATATTCCACCACAAGTTCTTTTATTTAGATGCTACGTTTCGGCCTTTAAGCCATCCCCAGGGATTTCTGAAAAGGCCCTTATTTGGTTTATTTACAACACAGAAAACTGTATAACTATGTTTAAATTATTTTTTTTTTTTTTTTTTTTTTTATATATAACCATATACATGCTTCAAAAAAATTGTTAAAATGCATACAATGCAATACGTGAAGTCCAATCTGGACCAAGTCCAATTATACAAGGTAGTACTAAAAAATAATAAATATCATAAAAACAACATTATTAACTGTCATAATTATGATAATTTTATTACCTTCTTCTTGGGAATACTTAATAAAAATTTTACATGTTAAATTATTATGAAATTTGATCCTAACCTTAATTATATTTATTGTTGTTTTTATTATTTTTTAGTACTACATTGTATAATTGGACTTGGTCCAGATTGGGCTTAATGTATTACATTGTAAAGACGGCATTTTAACATATTTTGAATAGGTATTTGGTTATATATAAAATTTTTAAAAATATATGTATATATTTTGTAAATTAACTAACTAAGGGCCTTTACAGAGATGCCACAGGATGGCTTAAAGGCCGAAACGTAGCATTCAAATAAAACAACTTGGTGAAATATTTTCAACCTGTATTTATTTATATAAATTAAATTTCATCTTAAATCAATAGACATATATAAAATTAATATAAATATATGGCTTTATAACCTAAAATTAACTATTTATTTTGCATACAAATAGAATAACAGTTCTTGTACTAAAAAAATATTGTTCATTTATATTTATTTTGTATATATATATATACAATATCATTGTATATATATATATAGTACAAATATCATTATATATATATATATATATATATATATATATATATATATATATATATATATCGCCTCACACCGCTCAGCGGTAAACCAGGACAAGATTAAAAAAAAACATATATATATATATATATATATATATATATATACATTTATGTGCTCAATCCTTAAATGTTTTTTAAAGCGTTAAACAATTGGTAGTGCTTTGAGGGAGTCCAATCTTCTTTAGCAGTAAGCCGATAGGATGCCAGGATAGAAGTGTGCTTCACTCCAAGCACCAGGATCCGGGGGGATTTCCCTCGAGATCGCCCATGTCTTGAACGTCGGCCCTTGCCTAAATTCCCCCCCGCATTGTGGTATGTGTTAGACCTCGACAAGAGTTCTCGTCTTCTCGCTTGTTATTGATGAACTTTCAATTCTGTTGGTTTAATATATTTCTCTTCTCTCGTCTGCTATATCTTATAATCTAAAGTTATAATCCGTTATACATAAGCTATGAAGAAATCTTTATGTATAATATGCTAAAGGAGGTAAAATAGGGCAAGAAAAAAAATATCATTTACTACGGCAACTCCACCTTTGAAGGATATTCTGCTAAACCGCATACTTCAAAGAGTTCAGGATATTTGTAATCGGTAGAAATGGAATGATTTTATGTTTGTAAATAATTGAACCTTTCTCGGGACTATCTAAAATATTTACCTTGGCAGTAGAAAGTAGACCGTCAAGTAACACATCTTTAAAACTTTCCCTTCTCCTGTAATTGATATACCAATAATCGACCGAAGGATGGATTTTCCCTTTGTGACGCACTAGTCAAAATGAAAAATAATATTCTAAACAAACTATGGCATTTCCGGTACTATCTTTTTTTCAATTCGTCAAAACTAAAAATTAGGCAGAAATTAATTACATGCTCATACCTATATAAACCCATATATACATACGCCTCACAGATTTACGCCTAAAAAAAAAAATGACTCATTTACGGACACTACAATCTTTTGAATCAAAATTCTTAAGACTAATAAAATAAGCTCCTTGGTGCGTAAACAACAAAAATCTGCCAGTTTACAACAAACCTCTATCCACCAACACATATGTACTCTTTATTTCTGTTTTCACAATAACATTCACGGATATAACAATATGGCTACGACTGACATGCTCATTAGGAGAAGACTAAAAAGGAGCTAGATGAGAGATCACCTTTCCTGAATTAAGAGACTAAATCAAGATCGAGAAGAGATGCTGCTGGCCATGTCTACCCTTGAACACCATCAGATTTTCTGATTGTCATTTTCCTATGACATGTGTAAATAAATAGATGGAAGTAAAAAAAAAATATAATGATTATGTATTAAATAAATCTACACGAGCTCTGCATACAGTGTAGCTATATTTTATTTATTTATTTTTAAATTATTATCTAAAGCATGGCTTAGTCATATCGTCCTTACTATGTTCTGGTAACATGTGTTACTATGCAATGCTAAAGCATAGAACACAAGCATTTAAAACAAAGAACTTATGAAGAAGAGCTATGATAGCATTATATAAAACCATCATAAGACCAGTGGCTACGTATGGGTGTGAAGGTTCTGAATAAAGAAGAGGAAAGAACGCTGAATGTCTGGGAAAGAAAAATACTGCGGAGGATATATGGTCCCTTCAACGACCAGGGAGCATTGAGAATTCAGAAAAATGCTGAACTTCGATAACTTCATGGAGAACCAGACTTGGTGGCCGTTTTAAAAAGAGGCCATTTAAGATGGTTAGGTCATGTGGAAAGGATGCCAGAAACGAGAACGCCCAGAAGACTCTTGTATGGATGGCCTCGTACTAGATGGCCGGATGATGTGGAGGCCGATCTTCAACAGCTTGGAGTCAGACAATGGAGGAAAAGAGCTTTGGGCCGCAGTGGTTGGCAGGCAGTGGTAGACGAGGCCCAGGTCGCGCCAAGGAGTGACTGAGTCCCAACATGTCCAATTATCAAATACACTAAAATGCGGTTTTCATATTCGTTAGTTTCAAACGCTCAAATTGAGGCACGCATTGTGGCATTGTCTTGAATTCCTAATCCTCAAAAATTGACGCCTTGTGTCTTTCGGGGGTTAGGAATTCAAGACCACTATGCGTGCCTCCATTTGAGCGTTTGAAACTAACGAATATGAAAACCGCATTTTTGTATATTCGATAGTTAGACATGGTAGGGATGATATTTCAAGTTGCGTATGCTAAAAAAATAATTTTATTAGGAAAACTACTTAAAAAAAATCAACCTATTTTGGCCATGGTAGAATAAATTTTGAATCCTACTTTGTTTTCTAACAACTATCACTACATTTCATTTATCATTAGCAATCAAGTCTTGATTTACTTGAGTACTTATTCAACAAGATTTTATTATTAAAAAATATATAGATTTATATCTTTTTATAAAAATAACATACTATACTATTTTCGTTTCATTGCTAACCTTCACTCTGACAAGAGATCTATTTCTAGAAATATACTTGACTTCTCTATTACCTTGTCTCCTTCATTCATTCTATTGTTAGAAACGTCTAATTCTAAACTTTCTCCTTTGTGAATTCTTTTTTAGCTTTGCGAAAATTCCATTAACAAAAAAAAAATCTATCTTTTTTATGTTTGTAATTTATTTACTTCTATTACTTTTATGACTTTATCAATAAATAAATAATATAATAATAATAGGGATGCCTTGAATTTTGTTTAATAATTTCAGTGTTCCGCAAAACCAAAAAAGTTTGATAACCATTAATTTAAGCAGTTAAACACTTTCAAAATTTAATTCTATGATATGGAGTTGGGATTCGTAAACGAGGGCAAGAACGATTTTCTTAAACCTAAATAGCAGTTAACTGCTTAAAGAAAAATATAGTTGAAATTCAATATACTGTTAATAAGAAATCTTTAACCTCTCCCATACTTCGTATTAACCGAAATCTTTTTTTTAATATATTATTTTTTTATTCACAAAGAAATGTTTTTAGTACTTAATGTCGTTCATATGGAAGAAGAATACCACGATATATATATATATATATATATATATATATATATATATATATATATATATATATATATATATTTTCCTTTATGTACTTGGAAAGTTTGCATTGATGTATATTTCTTTGAGAAAAAATGCCAAATTTTAAGTTTCAGTATTTACCGCAATAAAAAATTATTGTTAGTTTAGGTATTATATTGTATGTTTACATGGAAAACAAAATGACTTCCTTCTAACCGTGATTAGATAATAACTTTATAAAGACTGCCTTTATAAAGATAATAAATTATTTTTAATGTTGTAATATTATTATTATTATCCTAGCTTAGGTGACCGAAAGCTATCAATATTTTGCTTCTGTACGAATAATTGAAAACATTTTTTATTATAATGAATTAAAAAAACTAATTTAAGTTGATTTTTATATCCAAATTCAATTAATTGTTTAGTAAGTTTTTATTTTTCGAATGTGTCTTCATTTTCTATGAACGCTTGCTCTGTTTATTATGAAAAACTACCATAATTTGATTCATGATTAAATAATAAAAAAAATGGAGATTAACTTTTTCTTTTTTTTAAACAATAAAGTTAAATAGTATTGAATAAAAAAAATTCCGACTCGACATCTTTACTATGATTTGAGTGAAAGAGATAAACCTAAATAGGCAAACTTCAAAAACGCATCTCTACAAAAATTTCAGTTTTTAATTTTTTTGCAGTCTTCTAAACTTTGTGTTGTATTAAACAAAATATGTCTCTGATTGAAATAATTAAAAATATTTTAAGTTGATTTTTATTTCCAAATTCAATTAATTGTTTAGTAAGTTTTTATTTTTCGAATGTGTCTTCATTTTCTATGAACGCTTGCTCTGTTTATTATGAAAAACTACCATAATTTGATTCATGATTAAATAATAAAAAAAATGGAGATTAACTTTTTCTTTTTTTTAAACAATAAAGTTAAATAGTATTGAATAAAAAAAATTCCGACTCGACATCTTTACTATGATTTGAGTGAAAGAGATAAACCTAAATAGGCAAACTTCAAAAACGCATCTCTACAAAAATTTCAGTTTTTAATTTTTTTGCAGTCTTCTAAACTTTGTGTTGTATTAAACAAAATATGTCTCTGATTGAAATAATTAAAAATATTTTAAGTTGATTTTTATATCCAAATTCAATTAATTGTTTAGTAAGTTTTTATTTTTCGAATTTGTCTTCATTTTCTATGAACGCTTGCTCTGTTTATTATGAAAAACTACCATAATTTGATTCATGATTAAATAATTAAAAAAATGGAGATTAACTTTTTCTTTTTTTTAAACAATAAAGTTAAATATTGACTAAAAAAATTTCCGACTCGACGTCTTAACTATGAGTTGAGTGATAGCGATAAACAAAATATTATTGAACAAAATATGTCTCTGATTGAAATTTGGTAGGTGAAAAATATAGTTTTCTATACGTTTATGATGAGCAATATTTTTCTTTTAATTAAAATTTGTTTTTAATTTAGCTTATTAATACATAGCATACATTATATTGACGGCGAGTATATTTTCTGGTTGTTATTCTGTACTTATTCAACTGAAGCAATTTGTTCGAGAGCCCTTAAGAACAAAGAGAATATAGAGACAGAATATACAAACTAAAACATCTCGAAAACAGAAACGAAGCAGATAGACAAGCATTCAAACAAGAAAGTTCTGTGTTAAACATTCGTCCTGTCTCAATGTTATTATTCAATTTATATGCATCAGGGGTCCTGACGCAGTAAAGCAAAAATGGTACTGAAAATGTATAACAAACAAGAGACTTGTGCAATGAATATTTAAATTATCAACAAATTCAATTAACAATAACATTTGCTGTTTTGTGAATGTAAATAAAAGTGTGTTTTTTAGTAAAATTTGACTTTCTAACTACTTGAATAATTTTTGGTAATCGGTGGCGTGTAGGTTTTTGTTAAAGGCATGCATGCGTATATAATTTTTAATCTATTTTTGTTTTCAAATTTTTAAGTATAGTTGAATGTACCTGTATTAATAAATAATATAAGTATAACGTGATATTCATAAACAAAAAAGTTATGTTTATAGGATATTATATTAATTTATAAAACATATCAATCACTTTATAAAGTTATAAAATTTACATCATTCATTAAAACTTAAACTAAACAATGCATTTACAAATCTCTCATTTGTTAATTGTACATTATATATAATAAACCAAAAAAAATAAAATAAGTAACAATAATTATAATATAAATAGGATAGTTTTTAGAGTTTTTTTAAAAAAAGAATAACAATTCTTTCCGACCAGATGAAAACAGAATAGCATATAAAATAATAATGAATAATGAAACTAACTAAAATAAAATGCAGTATTTTTTAAACAA